>OY997395.1:4917882-5405382 GCA_963921505.1 Phakellia ventilabrum | reverse complement strand
CCTTCATGCATGTACAGTGGAACCTCTGTATTGTGGTCACCCTCAGGCCTACATTTTATGGCGGCATTATAGAGGGTGGCTGTATTATAGAGGTCCATAATACATTAGGAATATGTACATTGGGACCCAACAAGGTGGCCTTACTAGAGAGGCTGGCTGCTATAGAGTGACCACATTATAGAGGTTCCACTGTACGCCGGCGTACTTCTTCACTGAACCCACTCACAAACAGACCCTTTCCACGAAAAATTCCATTAGGGATTTCTGTAGCTATGGCAACAATATTCCTTGTATTTCATGCCCTGCAGGCATGGATGGCTCCTTTCAGGTTTGAATGTTTAGTGGAGTAGATATGACTGACTTCACAAACTTATACACATTTTATATGGGCTCATATGGGAGATTTGGTCTGGAGGCGCCTCCAGTGCAAATCTCTCATATAAATTGTGTATAAGTTTGTGAAGTCATATCTACTCCATTAATTATCCAATTTGCTTCAAATTTGAAAACAAGCCCCCATACCAAGAGGACATGAAATACAAAGAGTGTTGTTACCATAGCTACAGAAATCTCTCTTGTAGCCTAATGGAATGTTTTGCGGAAAGGGTCTATTGCAAAACTTTGGAATCCTCTAACGTGCCAACGGCACTGTTCGATCTGGCATACCAAGTCAGGTGGGTCTCTTCCTGGAATGTGATGATGTGTAATGAGAGTACATTCTGGAATGCAATTTTGAATGATAAATCAAGATTTGGTAGTGATTTGGATGAGGCTAGCAGTTAACCCCTTTCTTCATGCCGCTTAGAAGTTTGTAGAAAACGATGCACAATCCCACAGGACTCTTAGCAGCAACCATGAACTCAATACTGCATACATGGGCTTATATACAGACAGCATAGCTGGAGGCAGCTTGCAGCCAACAAAGACACCTGTAAACAGAGAGGACTAGCTTACTGCAAATGAATAAAGACAGGTGTAACAAGAGAAGGACTAGCTGTAGGTAACTTACAGCAAACATGTCAAAGTTCAGGTAGCATAATAGAATTAGTCAAGCAGTCTCTGCTAGAGATGTACATTGTTAGGAGACGGTAATTAATCCATTATAAGCAGAATAACTCTAGTCTTGGTTATAGAAGGGCTAGTTGAAAAGGTATTTCCTCGGATAAAGCAAGTTGTAGTATTTTGTACTTGCACTGTACAATTGCTGCCTTTCTCTGTACAAGAAAGTAAGTGTGTATTTTGACACACTTGTTGCTCTGTCCATTGACCCAAGAAATTTGACTTGGTGTGCCAGACTGTTCTGTGAGGAAGCGAGTGTAGGTCTGGTCATGAAACTACCTCTTCCTTAGCAACTTTGCCTTCTGTCACATGCAGGGTGCGAGCTACCAAGAGAAGGGTGGTCTGGGTGAGGGAGGAAGAAGCAGTGTGGGGGATGGAGGACCGCCGACTCCAGTGGTGGATAGGCCACCGGTTAGTCCAGTTTATGTTACTGGTTAGTCAAGTTTAGGCCACCAGTTAGTCTAGTTTAGTTCTGCATGAGAGAATTTCATATTGCAAACAGACGCTTTACATTGTGCAGTGTAATTAGGCCGATGATGCAGTACCATAAATTATAGCGCCAAATTTTTGAGGTGCATAATTTTTGTGGTTTTTGCAGATTCATTTGAAAATAAGCTCACGAAATGTTTTCCTCGGAATGTATAATTATTATTAAACTTGCACCTTCATTTTGTGATTTAATAGTATTTGAGATGGCTGTCTACCGCTGCTTCAAAACGACTGACGCAAAGCTGCCGGATCCTCTGGCTCAAAAAACAGTACCGTCGATCTCCATCGCGTCTGCTAACAGGAAGTTGAGACGCTGGTACTAGTGAGACGCATGCTTCAGCTCCAGCAATTGCCAAAAAGAGGTCCTCACACAAGGAATAAAATGCTGAGACAGGGAACAAGCGGCAGAACATGGCGTAGTTGCAATCTATCTGCTACTAACTACGAGAAACGATCTAACAACGAACGGACATGGCTATCAAGAATCCTTCGTCTGCAAAATGTATTTCTGCGAAATGTTTCAGAAATCCAATCTGCGAACATTTTGCCCCTCGAAAATTTGGCGCTATACGATATTCTCCCAGGATTTGCTGGCCAAATTACTGAACACTGCACAAGTTGTTTACGCTATTCAGTAATAAGTGCGGTGCAGGGGTGGATCTAGGATACACCTAGCAGCCACTTCACTTAGCCAAAACCTAATCCATTAAGGCATTGAGGTACATGTATACATGAAGTTTAAAGGCACATCGTTTTGGGATGGGCCCGAAGGTCTCATTGGAGGGCACTGCACCCATTTATTACGATCCTTGGCCCTGGCCTCATTCCCAGGCTCCACTCCCGAGGCTATCTTGTCCTTAGCATTTCACATACATGTAGTTCTGGGCGATATCTAGAGGTATGCTTTGCGATGTATTCAGGGTTTCGTTTAGGGGGGCGGGGGCGGAGGGGGGCCAAATTTCGCCCCCCTTAAAAACTTTGTGCCCCCCTTGGGATTTGCAACCCTTCAAAATTGAATACTGCCCACTGTACGCCCCCCCTCCCCCCCCCCCCCCAAATGTCTTCTGACGTGCTTTTGCCCCCCCTTGGAGATTTTTCTAAATGAACCCCTGATATTGATATATCTCTCTCCCCATAGGAACCGCCCTCCACAGTGGACCAACAGTCGGCAGTTCCCCAGCCCCAACCCCAGCCATTGGCCACGCCTCCTGCCACTGGGGAGGTCCAGCTGCCCCCTCACGGTGGCGCTACACAGGTCCCCTCCGCTGCCAGACAGCCTTCCAAGGGCTTGAAGCTCAGCGTGAGTTAATGGATTAATCAGACAGGGAGGAGAGGAGGGGAGGGTGAGGGGGAGATTTGGGAGAGGAGGGAGAGGAGGTAGCGGAGGGAGGGAGGGAAGGTGAGGGGGAGATTTGGGAGAGGAGGGAGAGGAGGGAGAGGAGGGGAGGGAGGGAAGGTAGAGGGGAGAGGAGGAGGGAGAGAAGGAGGGGAGGGAGAGAAGGAGGGGAGGGAGAGGGGAGGGAGAGGGTGGGAGAGGGAGGGGAGGGAGAGAAGGAGGGGAGGGAGAGGGGAGGGGAGGGAGGGAAGGTAGAGGGGAGGGGAGGGAGGAGAGGGGAGGGGAGGGAGAGGGGAGGGGAGGGAGGGAAGGGAGAGGGGAGGGAGGGAGAGGGGAGGGGAGGGAGGGGACTGTTAATTAACTTATAAACTGTTTACAGTGCTAGACTTTGCAATGCATTTCTGCCAAAAGTTGCTAATTTGTATGTTTGAGTGTAGTCGATACACCTCTCTTTCTCCTGCAGCGTCAGCAACTGCAGATTGCCCAGGATATGTTCCGAGAAAGTCCTTCTCTGTCGAGGGAGCAAAAGGCACTCATTCTTGGCTTCATGGCTGGATCCAGAGGTGTGTGTGTGTGTGTGTGTGCAGCGAATCAATTCTTCTTGCAGCTAAGCTTTAAGCCCCGTTGGTGCCACAGCCCAAGCGCTGAAGTAGTGTCGCCAGCAAAAGGTATAGGGAAATGCTGCGGTCTTTTGATGGGTCCCCACCTACGCATTACGTGAAGTTAAATCACATGTGAGAAAATACCAGGCTCTCCCCTGTTTTACGATTTTTCAAGGGTAGAGCCTGGGACGAGGCTAGGTTGCTCCAAAGTCACAGTTCAATGCATGCTCCGGCCCTCCTGAATTTCATAGGGAGAAATATTTTGTGGTTCACAGTATAATGTTAACCTGAACCGTTATGATACATTGTAGCAAAAATTAACACCCCACGAAAGAAATCAACTATACAATATAGTGTATACCTGTAATGACATTGTGTGTGTAGTATACTATTCTACATATGCACCCAACCTAGCCTCGTCCCCAGACTCCACTCCCCAGCTTTTTTTCCCGCATGGAGTAAAAAAAAAAATAACAGAAAAAAAAGTGGAAATTAAAAGCTGAGAAGTGGAGCCAGAGGACTATAGGGTATGCCTAACCTTCGTCCTCCCAATCCATGCGTGCACACACAGACAACCCCAACCCTGATCGCAACACTCTGACAGTAAAGCTGAACGAGAGACAGCAAACGGAGGACATTGTCACGCCTGAGGGGCAGAGGATGACCAGGACCGTACTTATCGAGACCGTTTTTGAGATGAACTACAGCAACGGTCAATGGAGGAAGCTACAGTTCAAGAGACCCCTTAACATAACCCGGGAAACATGACACACACTTTCTGAAGACTCTGTGCAGCTGTTAAATTATTAATGGTTTGCAAGGGGTGTGGCTAGCAGTACATTTTATGGGTGTGGTCCAAAGTGAAGGAGTTGCCGTCCGTCTTGCCCAGACCTCATAGTGTGCAGTATTATTTATCATGTCACTCCTAGCGCCTGCATATATAGCGCACGTTGCGGGGGCCGGCCCGCCCAGGATAATATATAATATAGTACATAGTACGCTAGTCTGCGCACGTTTCGCGTTAACGCGTAACAAATTCAAGAGGCAGTTGTACAGCTGCACACGCACAGTCACTGAGTTACAAGTACGAACCAAGGTGCACCGCGAATTGCTTCAACATAAAGGTCAGTATCTTGTTTAACAGTCTCGCGTGCCAGCCCCGGTCCGCCGCGGACGGGGGCTGGCACGCGAGACTCGTATCTTGGTCATGGTATAATTCTGGTCATAAGCTAGCTAACCTAATTGTAGAAGAGAGATTGCCACTTATATTGCAGTAATACTATTAATTTAACTGCTCCTCGTACTGGAAGTGCAGTTTATAATATATCCGCATTGCTGTATGTATAAGCTTAGGTGTGACCGGAATTGCGCTGTCAGTTTTAGAGTAAACTCGTCAAGAACCAGAATCAGTCAAAATGCCGGCATTTTTGATAAACAAAACATTCGAACTAATTAATGATCAATCGTAAACATTTCTTCACTAATATATATTTTGTCTAAAGCATTAATTGATCACTCTGCCTCAGTCTGGCTTCAGCCGCTACAGAAAGCCCCGCAACATGTACATACTGCAAAGAGACTGAGGTGAAATGGCTAACTATCTTGGAAAATTTGACTGTATAGCTAGCTAGATCTGCAGTATAAGGTAGATGGGGGAAATTCTACATGTGTGGGGATAATTCCGTAAGTGAATCCTGCTTTGCCGAAACTAGAAGCCTTCCAAAGTAAGTTGCTTGCATACTGTGTGTTTCAGCACTTAACGCTTTCTGAATAGGCCACACCCTTTTTTTTTCTTTTTTGCAATGATGGTCTGCTGGTAAACAGAGTTGAGTGATCCTACACGAGGTAGTTAAATTAGAGTAGGTAGCCTACTCATCTGTAGTTTGAGTGGCTATGCTCTAAATTGGCTTGCGTAATTGGAGAATTACCTGCACTTGAATGGTCAAGGTAGAATGCTAGCTATTATATACCATTTGTGAGAACCGTTGGAGTAAGCTACTTCAAAAGAGGTATGTACATTGTGCAGTGGTAGTCTCTGACTACAGAAGCCTGAAGGTGCATGCACTATACAAATGCAGCTAGGATCTAGCAACTGCACTCGCTATGTACATGTAGCACACTGCATGTGTCTGGTATACAAGGACACTGTCTGCAGCAGGACTGTGGCTACTGTGACAGTGGTATGCTTATGATACTTGTTTTGGTTCTGTCCAATGAGGTGGGCTCATTGTGGTGACTTGACTGGGCCCGTGTCTGTATTATGCTGGTCATATATAGCTACGTCTTATCAAATTTGGATACTAAAGTCTATATAAAAAGAGTAAGACTTCGTGAACTCACGTGCCAAGTATTATACCATATTTAGAAGCGGTCTCTTTGAAATACCGTATTCTACGTATTATCCGCCCATGGGCGGGCAACTTAAGTGCTAGGTGAAAGAGGGGGGTGGGCGGATAATACGTAGTTTGCGTAATCGCGATGTAGTATCCGCCCACTCGAACGCATAGCAAATACGCAATATGCAAAGCGAGGTTACAAGGTAAGTATAACCTTTAGCTAAGTATGGATGCAAAATGTATTAAAAAAGCTATCATGGAAACATGCAGATAACTATAATCAGCTAAATAGCTAAATGTTTAGCAGACTTACCGTCGGTATTCTAATTAAAGCACACCAAAGATCGAATTTTGCCGCTCGATTCTACTCACTGTCTTGGAATTTTCTGTTTTTAGTTACTGATTTAGCTCGCATGGACAGTATAAGGGGTGGGCGGATACTATATATGTCAATACCCTCCACAATAACTTTCGGTCAAAGAAGGGGCTGGGCGGATAATCATCATGGGCGGATAATACGTAGCATACGGTACTGCAATTGATAGTTGTTACGTGTGTGTATGATGTAGCTACAGCAATACTAATGCATGATTATATTACATATACGGATGTAGCTACAGCGATGACAAGGAGAGTGTAAGAAAGCATCAAGCTGATACTGCTAAATACTGCTGTACTCGATGGTCTAAAAATACTCTTTATATATCTGCTTTTCACACAGTATGAATGTACAATTATAAAATTGCACTCATCACTGTGCATTATTTCCTGACAATAATTCTAATATACCTTACACAGCTAGCCATATATAGGTCTATGTCAATAGCCACTGTAAGAGGAAATATTTACCATCTTTTAATTCACTGTGCAGTTGTAACAGCATGAAAAGCAGCTGGATTTTGGCAGTTCCCCTGCTGTTACTTGGGGTTCATTTTGCAAATGCACGTACGTGAGTTGTTGCCAAATGCCTTATAGTGCAAGGCAAGTAATCTTGCAATGTTGACTGGAATCTCAGCTAGTGTTTGCATGTATATATATATATATATATACGATATGTATAATCATATGTGTGTGTGTTACATGGTCATATTTAGGAAAGCAATTGCAAATACATTGGTAAAGCACGTATAGTATTTACAGTTTTAATGGCACTTCTGGCAATAGGGCCTTAGAGAAAACACCCACATAATATAGTATCATTTAAAGCTGAAGTTATAGAACCCGAATATTCAGTCTGGAATGCCTAGAATCCCTTTGAAAGGCTAAGAAGAAAAAACGGGGTCTGACTTGCACCTGACCCCACACTCGATCTGCAGTGATGATCCATTACAGCAGGCACAGGGTCAAGACATGGAAGCATTAAATACTGACAGCATACATGCTGAGTCTGATGGTATAATCATTTATATAGACTTTGTTATGTTAGTGTGTTAGTTAAAGTTAATGTATGCTAAATATAATGTATCTGTAAATTGAATAATAAATTTTACTAACTCTTTGTATTCCAGATAATCCCTGCTGTTCCTATCCCTGTCAGCACCGGAGTCAGTGCATCACCAAGGGATACGATGACTACGAGTGTGATTGTACTCGAACTGGCTACTATGGAAAGAACTGTGAAACGCGTGAGTTGAAGGCTAGGGGCCGATTGTGACAGCCACGTGGAATGCTGTAGCTGTAGCTAGTACCAAAGAACTTAATATGCATGCAAGTATATACAGACTAATTAGATAGAGTGCGTGCTTTAAAATTGAAGTGGATGGCGTCCTCATGGGGTGCACTGCACTGCAAAAACAGCTTTGATCCAGGGGTAGTTATCTCACTTGCACTTCAGTTCCAAAGAATGTACATGTACACACAAAGCATTGACCAATTAGATCACTTGCCCTCCCATTGGCTGGTCTCCAGTTTCAGAAAGAAAACAATTAAGCTAGGCCATGCAGAGTGGTCTAACTCTTGCATATGTACATACTCAAATATCTGGTAACCACCGAGTAGTCCAAAACATTCTTTGGCAGTGTGACTGTATTTGTCAGAATACTATCTACTACAGACAACCGAAGCAAAAATGACAGCAAATATGACAAATTGACTCACTTTTGAGTTTGGGATGGACCACTTGTGCATGCAGTACACATCAGCTTAGTACTGGTTAGAGAGAGGTAAGTACTGTTTGGATAGCAACAGAACTGGTCAGGTCTGACCACCGTGGGTAAAACACTGCATTCATTCTTCCTTCGTAAGCAATTGAGTTTTATTTTTTTTACTCCTTTTCCCACGCACACTTGACAGCTACGTGGGGTACATGGTTCAAATTACTTCTGAAGCCTGGCTCTGAAACCGTCCATTACTACCTTACCCATTATGGTTTGTTCTGGAGTATTATCAACAATGTGGGATTCCTACGAAACTTTGTCATTGGCAAGGTATACCTAGGTAGGTTCCCCAAAAACTTAGTATTGATCAATTTTTGAGATAAGAATTGATATAGCTATGGTTACTATGAAGGGGTCTTTTACACAAAAGCATAATAAAAGGATTTCTTCAACAAAACTCTATGGCAGTCCTCTTCAGTGGCATATGCGTAAATGCAATACAGCAAAGGATGGACACATATACAAGTGAACCTTCTACCAGAAAGTATAAGCATGAATGTGCAATGAAAAATTTTTTGTGCTGCATGAGGCCTTCTCCATGCATGCATGCACACTGCAAAAACGTATGGGTAACTTTAACCCAGTTAGAGTTACTTGAGTTGCAACTACCCACCGCACCTACCGAAGCTACATAAGTTCACATTGTCCTATGCTTGGCTTCTAACATTCCATCACATCTATGCACTGCAAAAACGTTTGCTGAGTTCAGGTTACATAATATTTCTAGTTAATAAATGTTCATGTGCTGTGTTTTTATATCCTATTACTGTCTCATAAGCCCTCATGAGCTGGCTGTACCTTTCTTACAGGTGACATTAAACTTTGATTGATTGATCGATTGTCTTAGCAGCAGGTGCTGGACTGCATTGAGGTTCAGCACCTCACAGCCGCTAGACTAGTGTGCATGCTTTGAGATTCAGCACCTCCTAGCCACTAGACTAGTGTAGGTTCAGTACCTCATAACCGCTAGACTAGTGTGCATGCTTTGAGATTCAGCACCACACAGCCGCTAGACTCTACTTAGTTCAGTACGTGCTGAACCTCAATCGGCTAAAGTGTGCACGCATTGAGGTTCACTTCCCAGGGTCTGGGCGCGACCTAAGCTGTCTACGAGTTGCAAGTGCAACCTCAAATATTTTAATTCCTGTTAACCAATACTTATTACTTTACACCACTAATTGTTTACTCGCCATGAATTCATACCACAGACATATATAGCTATATGGTATCATTAAATTCTCAAAGTATATAGCATGATCTTTCCAGGATTCAGCTGCAGCTGCTATCACAAACATGCTGGCACAAAATGCCTTCCCAATAGTAAGGTTTCCTTCAAGCAGCAAAGTATGTCTGCAACTATGATAACCTGACATGGGTTGAATCAACCCTGGAGTTTTTTCAGTCAGATGGCCAGTGTCATAATTTCCGGCATTTTATTTGCAAACAGGAAGTAAAAAAATGGCGGAATTTGTAAAAAGCGGTACTAGTAGGGTTTAGCTTTTTCGTTGTTTCTACAGCGTAAAAGAGCCCTGGTAACATGATGAAGCTAACCAGGTGTAGTGATACTATACAGATGTTCAGCCAATACTAGCAAATATCGAGATAAGTCGCCAAAAATGCGGACTAAACATGGCGGCCTCTTGTGCGACCTGGATGGATCTTCCTGGCTCTACCAAACTTGGGCTTGGACACACTCAGGTTTGTGCCTGTAGTAAAGGGGAGGGATATACTCTCGATATATTATATAAAAAATATTTCTGCTAGTGTAAGAAAGAAACGGCCCCAGGCCATGTATGATGCATTCAGACACTCAGAATTATCATGGCACATAGCTCATACACATTAAGTTTGGACAGTTTGCAGTGCGTGTATTATGCCACATATGGGGAGAAGATACTATAATGCTTTCAATGACTGATTAAAGTAACTATTTCTATTGCAAGCTAGGACTTCACCAATCCAAGTGTGACTGGACGTGACTACCAAATCAGCTAGCTACAAATCATGATCATCTATTTCATTGTCACTTTCGGCTCCAAATACATACTGCATAATTTCTTCTATTTCTTCATCCTCAATTTCCAGCTCCAGATCTTCATCACTATCTTCCACGAGTTCTGACTCTTCTCCGCCCATCTCGTCGAGTACCTGGTTCTGCGACACTAAATGCCATCAGACGCTCATTCAGCACTTGCTCCAGCTCAGATGGCGACACAAGGTTTGTGCTACTGTGCCAAGGGTTTTTGCATGATTCAATACTGCACTTTCCTTTTGCTCTTTTTTGGAGCCAGCGGGGTTCAAAATCGGCTTTACCTTTACTGCGTTCACATTGTTTTGTGCATGGGTAGCATATGCATGCATTCTCAGGAATAGAGGTGTTTTGAATTCTGGATATTAGATGCTGTACTTCAAGTGATAAAGAGCCATAGTGTTTATACTTTGCTCCATGCTTTTTGCAGAGTGTACATGGTCCACATGGACCATTATGACCTTTACTGGACATTTTAGCCTCCGCTAGGCCTATCCTTTACAATACCGGTCTGGGAACTGTGAGATAAATACAAATAGCAATGAATTCTTAGTCTAAATGTAAAATCTACCAAGCTAGCATGCTGTGTTATGCTTAATGTGTTTTATATCATACAGGTGCACCAGAATATGGCTGCAAACAGAAGGATGCCACCTTTGTGTTACTAAAATACTTTAGTATCGTCGATTTTTATTACACTTACTTTTCATTGCATATCTGATATATTTCTAGGTGGACACAAAAGTTTGCATGCAGTATTTAGTTATTATACATATTAGTACTGAAAATTACCTTGAACATCCCGCTAGCAGCTGCAAGAAAAGAATGGCCCCAGTGGAAAGGACCCCCGGTAGAAAATTTTACTCCAGCGCGGGAAAATCGCCGTATCTCGGAAGTGGAAGTGGCTATGGATCTCGGATTTTCGCTGGAAGTAAGGTTTACCACTTCCACGCGTGCATACCGAAGGAGGGGAAGTTCCTTGGTTTAGAGCGCGAGATAGGAGTAGTTTTATCAGGTTACCTCATTTTTGCTCTCCGTATACGTTGGTAAATTTGTTGTAATCTATCCGTGTTACATTACATTCCGTCTGCAAATAAAATTGTACGTGCGTTAATGTACTTCCGGTACGCTGGCCATTCGACTGTTAATGCTATAGTTCAGATACCTAGCCATACACCTTGGTGTCTTCGATTACATTATAGGGAGCAGAAAAGTGTCTTTTCAGCACTTCCAGCTAGCCTTCAGCAGTAGCCATGTGATGGTGCTCACTAGCCATGCTTACACTCAAATCTAGTGTATACTTGTACTTGGTAGTATGGTTTTGCTTGAGTAAAATAGGTTTTGAAGGCAATTGTTATTCGAGGGTGCATAGGCATGCTAAGTGAGAGCTATTTTTCATTTACCAATTACTGGAGGATGGCAACTATATAGATATGATTGTACTCACTATTTAGCTACTTAATTAAGCATGCAGCACTGTACTTGTATGAGGCAGTGACTAATTGAGGGCAGAAACTTCGGAAAGACAGTAATTGTTTAAATCCTCAACTCTTCCCGTATTAATCTTGATATGATCGTTTATACACTGCTCTCTATATAGCTCGTTCTGACATGATCCACCAGCCACCAGAGTATGAGTCAGACCATGAGTATGTGACACTGGAGGCTTTCTTCAACGAGTCATACTATGCCAGAACACTACCTCCAGTACCTGCAGACTGTCCCACTCCAATGGGTGTTGCAGGTAGTGTAAGCATGTTTACTTATACTAGAATACCTTATGCATGTTTAAATTCTTTCTCTCTTTGAAAGTGCAGGGGCGGCGGAGCATCTGTAAGATTGGGGGGCAAGTTTAGCTGGCGCGCGAAGTGCGCCGAAAATTTTGCCTAATTAAATATTCATAAGGCAATTTAGACCATATATGAATAATTAATGAGGTAAATCCTTTGAAGTATGCCGGTTAGTAGAGGGTGTTTAAGTAGGTTAAAGCCCTCATTAGTTGCTAAGCAGTATCCAGCACTTTGATGTCTTCGCACCTCTAGATTGTTTATATAGTCTAAGTAGGATAGACACCTGGAAGCTTTCGGATTTAACCTACTTGACCACCCTTGGGAACCTCGGAAGTAGTAATTGAGTCTCGGGCTCCGCCCTCGACCCAATTAACACTTCCTCGGTTCCCACGGGTGCTTAAGCTAGGTTAAATCCTCTAGCTAGGTATCTATCCTATACTTATGCACGGACAGTGAACTGCGACTGCAAACTAAAAGAAGGCTTATTCGAGTTTGCAAGCAAGTATACTGCAGTGGTGGTGAACGAAACGGAAGCACACTACCTCAGCTTTCCTTGAACCCGTTATAGTAAAACGTAGCATGCTGAAACTCCGCCCCTTCACCTTACGCGATCGTCAGCACCATCTTTAGCTGTTGGTTGCGCTGTTCTTCAATACTACTACACTGACTGACACTCTCCTACCTCTTCTGCCCTGACCGCACACACTTTTTATTGCGCTGAGCTGCCTTCATTTCACCTCCGTTGTCAATTGCACGGCGGCCACCTCCCCTCAAATAGTTATTGACGAACGTTTATTTTGGGGGGGCGATGACCCCCCAGTTTTTAAGTTGGGGGGGCAATTGCCCCCCCTGCCCCCCCGGCTCCGCCGCCCCTGAAGTGTGAAATTCCAATTGAGGGAATCTTTTTTACATAGCAGTGACACAGTATCGTATATCGTATAGCCTCATTCCCAGTCTCTCCTTCCAGCTTCTCTATCACTTGTAGTACTTCCCTGTCACTCTCTCCAGCTTCTCTGTTGCAAGCAACAGAAATACGAGCAACGGAAAAACTGAAGGGAGAGACTGGGAACAAGGCTAGGTATCCTATATGCAAACAACGCTGGGTCCTTAGCTAATGATTACTGATTTATTCAGAAAGATTTGCTCTTAGGGCTTTGATTAGTCTATCGAGCTAGACCCTCTCTGCGCCCACCGCTGGAAAGGCTAGAGAGGGTCTAGTAGATGTCATTAGTATTCATAGTTCACAGTTATTGCATCAACCTAGCAACCACTTATCAAGTAATTAAACTAAAGCCATAATGTGCATGTGTTACAAACGAGATAGTAAAATCTGATTGGTCAGCTAGTCATGAATACTAATAACATCTGCTAGACCCTCTCTAGCCTTTCCAGTGGTGGATGCAGAGAGGGTCTAGCTCGATAGACTAGGCTTTGATACTTATACATGTAGTTGTTCACTACTGCTATTTCATTTGATGAAACAATTAATACTGAAACTAACTGATACTTTCACAGGCAAGAAGGAACTACCAGACATCGATGTTATGATCGAGAAATTTTTTACACGCAAAGAGTTCATTACATGTCCGGAAAACACTAGTGTCATGTTTGCCTTTTTTGCTCAGCATTTCACTCACCAGTTCTTCAAGACAGACTACTACAAGAGTGCGGCTCATACGTGGGGCCATCATGGAGTGGACGTGTCTAATCTTTATGGGAATGATGTTGATACACACAACGAGCTCCGCACTTTCAAGGAAGGAAAGATGAAATCTCAGGTCATTAAATTGAAATGTAGCTAGCTAAACCATTTCTAAACCATCTCAAGTATTTTGCAGCAGTAAGAAGAAGCTGCAGGCTGATGCAGTTAAATATCCTTATAGGTGTAGTCAATAGAGGCTGAGTTGAAGGCCAAAAGGTGACAGAGTGTGCCAGCAATGTCCTCATTATTCAAGGAATGTAACTCAACTATCTCCACTGTATGATATAACTCAAACTTTAGTTACTGCTGGATGCAGGCCAAGCCTCGTTACCTGGCTTCCCCTCCATGTGGAAGCCTGGGAATAAGACCCATACTGTATATACCCTTTTAAAACAACACCAACATATTATTCTAATTACACAATTGAAGAAACTGATTTTTCTTATTGCTATGGAGGCATAGCAACAAACTTCCAGTTTTTCCTGAGTTTGAGAAGATCTTGAGCTTAAAAACAACTAACTACAAGATAAAAGGACTTTTGATAATAAAGGACATTGGCTAAATTGATATATATAAATTCTGGATTGGTGGGGAGGGTTGGCATGCAATCAAATGCTTTTTTGCCCACATTCCTGATTCTCAAGGTCAGGAAGATGGGGTAAAGAGTTTTGTAAAAGAAAATCTGGATGCAGCCAGGACCCAGAAAGAACCAAAAGCCACCCAGTCAACATGCAATTTAGAAAAGTCGAAGAGAGATAAATAATATGGTTTAAAAAAAAGGGTCTTCCCTTTATTAAAAGGTTTTCCCAGACTCAGTTTAACGATAGGCATTTTATCTGACCACATTACTTCATTTAGGCTGCTTGTAGCTATAGCCAACTGCAAATTTGGAGAGATGCTTGAACTGTTACCTGATAATACACTCTTCCTAACCAAAATATATACAGATTCTGAATGGTGAGGAATGGCCTCCTTACTTGAGGGATGCCAATGTTACAACATACTACTCTTCAAACACTAGTGAAAACCAACAGTTTGCACTTGGCCATCCGTTTTTTGGCCTCCTGCCTGGACTATTTATGTACTATACAATTTGGATGAGGGAGCACAATCGAGTGTGTGATATTCTCAAGAGGGAGCACCCAGAGTGGGCGGATGAACAACTCTATCAGACTGCAAAACTCATCATTACTGGTTAGTGTTAGCCTCAGGGGTGTGTGCTTAGCCTTAGAGCATTTTCTTCCTAGCTAGTATGAGTTATGTGAAAATACCCGGCTGGTTTAGATATGAAATATCAACCTCGTTTGTCCCATAGGTGAAACCATCAAGATTGTGATTGAAGACTATGTACAGCATCTTGCCAACTACAACTTTCGTTTGGTCTACAACCCTGAGGTCCTGTTCGGTGAATCGTTTCAGTACGACAACCGCATCCACCTGGAGTTTAACATACTCTACCACTGGCATCCATTTATGCCAGATATATTCAACATTGATGGCACTACTTATACTTTGGATGATTTCATGTATAGCACTGAGCCCATTTTGAAACACGGCATGGCAAAATTTGTGGATTCCATGTCTCGAAGCCTGGCAGGGAAGGTGAGATGTAGCTAGCCATTGATGGTGGCTTTGCATGGGCCATTATAATGAAGTTTAATGACCATAAAATTTATTTTTGAGTGTGATTGTGCATCTAGTATGTAGAGTTTAAGATATATTCAACGCACTCATCCTGATGGCTAGCGTTCTATATTATGAGTAAATTATGAAGTATAGGCAGTTTTACTGATAACTGAGGTGCTCTTCGCTTACCTCAGTACTTGTTTCTTGTACCAACTTTAGCAACACTCCATTTAAAGCCATGCATGGCCCCTAATGCTTCTGTAACAATAACTCTGGCTGCCAGCAAGTAGCTACATGTACATAAAAGGTCATTAGCGAACAGATACTGAGCTACTCTAGTGAGAAGCGATTGAACCAGCAGATTGCTGCGTGTGTGGTTGTGCACGATGTTTGACTACACTTTTGTTTACTTCATTGCAAGTTCAACGGTGGAGTGTTGTCTTTATGTAACTACAGATGTGGCACAGTAACCATGGTCCTCTAACGCGGCCTGTACTAAAGCAAGCCATCAGTCACACCCGAGACCTCAGGATGCAGTCATTCAACAACTATCGGAAAAAGTTCAACCTGGAACCATTCACTTCTTTTGAAGAGCTGACAGGTAAAATACTTCGTATAGTCAGAGAAGTGATATTTGTCTGTATGTACTGGTACCTATGTAAACATATATAATGCTTTAATTAAGTGTGAAGCCTTTATGTTTGGTATGACGCAGTAGCTATAGAGGAGCAAAACATACTTATACCATTGTGATCCTTGGGCGAAAACTAAGAATCCTTACCTGAGACTTCTCCTCTTTCAGTTTCTGTGAGGAGATACGAACAAAACAAAATATGACGTTTTATAGCTGGTATATGCTGTTATAAAACCTGCTTTTAAAGCTGCTTCCTACAGATGAAATTCCAGTGTTTCAATGTGGAAGACTCCAAACTGGCAAGCAGAGAGCCTTGCTATTTGTGTTTCCTGCCTGGCTTGTTGTTGTGCATGCATACTATTGCAAGAATTTTATTGAGGGAAACAGACATTCTGGGAGAGCTCCTTAATTGTTATCCTAATTATGTTTATCACTCTATAGGAGAGAAGGAACTGGCAGCTGAATTGGAAAAAATGTATGGTGACATTGATGCACTTGAGTTCTTACCTGGTTTGTACCTTGAGAAAACACGACCGATGTCTCCATTCCCATCAACAGTTGTCGAAATTGGAGCTCCATTTTCTGTAAAGGGTTTGCTTTGTAATCCAGTTTCCAGTCCCCAATACTGGAAGCCCTCAACCTTTGGAGGAGATGTCGGATTTGAGATTGTTAAAACTGCAACCTTGGAGAAGCTGTTCTGCCAGAACATTCAAGGTGATTGTCCACTGGTCACTTTCCGTGTTCCAGTGGAAATTGCTCGAGAGCAGAGGAGAGAGAAGCACTGGAATAAGTATGAACATAATGAGCTGTAGCTGAATGATTACATCATACAATGCATTGTAGTATGACTGTATGTACCATTTGAGACTTCTAGACTAGCCCTAACTTATAGCAAAAACTTTAGTTAGCAGCTCTTTGTCATACAGTAAGATGATAATTTTACTGCATATACAAGTATCCTTTGATATGGCATATCATAATTATTCATCAGCCAGTCATTTCAACAATGTCTTTTGAAAGTGTTAGAGGTTGTCATTGATAGATCTTAGGCTGCTCAGAGTGGTCTAAGTTCGAGTGGCTTCGATCAACTACCTTGTTTCTTCACTCTCCTATGCCACGGCAAGGCATGGCTCCTTTTGAGGTCCCGTACAACACTCGTATTATTTCTGATTAGCTAACTACTACAGTCCTGTCATTATTCGTGCCTGGCCTATTATTCTTAAAACTATGCCAGCATGCATAATCGGCTGAACCCTACGATACGTTAGCCTCGTTCCCAGTCTCGCAGCTTGTTTTGAAAAAGCTGGGACTGAATGAGACTGGGAACTAGCTCAGTAGTATAGTCTCGTGGGCCAGACGTCTGGCCCGCGAGACTAGAAACGAGGCTACGGCAACTAGTGAAACGAAGACTCCTGTAGCGCATCATAGATCGTATAAACCGTAGCTACGGTTTATAATACCTAGTACCTATGAGCGAGGGTCGGATCGGGCGTCTAGCTGCAGTACAGTCGATAATTTGTGACGTCAAACATGCGCACGTGCACAAGTAACATCCGCATCAGGCTAGCGCTAGCTGTGAGCGCTCCTGCATCTAATTCTTTGTGTATGGTGCACAGTAGACGGTATACTCAGTCGATCAGTAAAAAAAATTTCAAGGAGTGAGGAAAGGCTGTAAACTGAAGAGCTAAACGAAGGATCCCCAAAATGCAGTCGGGATACCGCATGTTCAGCTGTGCTGCTGTGTTAGTCATCGTTTCTGCGATTTCTCGAGGTAGGGAAGTCCAGACTCTAGGTTACGGAATCATGGATAATAGAGGGTAGATTATCCATGAATTGATGGAATAATCTTGTAGTCCAGACCCAAGTTGCTACTGGTGTAGGTCTAATAGTAGCTACTGTCAGCTACAGAATATAAAATTGTGGATTGTAAAGACACTAAGCCTTGTAATTATCACCACATGCCAGTAATTGCTCTTGACAGTTATGTTTACGAATTAAATTCAGTTACCTTTGAACACCACTCAGCTGCCAGACTGCTGCAGCAGGTTTATTCAATTGGCTAGCTGTTTTATCTTCATCACCTGTACTGATTATGCCAGCATTAAAATGAGCATGGTACGCAAAAGCATCAAGCATAATGTGAGCGTTATATAGGTTGATTTGCCGAGGAAATGTCATTTTAGTAAGTTTTGTGGAAACTCAGCCATGTGGCGAAAGTTGGTGATGGAGGCAACTGATAATCTCAGTGCTGTTAATGAGACTCAAGCGACTGGCAGCCACTCACAAGCCACTTTGAGTCAGTCATTAAGCCACTTTGAGTCAGTCATTATGAGGCCATGATATTATGGAATCTTGCATGAGCATAATTTGAGCATAATAAGGATGAGCGGAGCGTAATAATAGGAACATTTTTGGAGCAGTGCAGCATTATAGCGTAATAGGTTAGCTCACCCCTAATCACCTCATTCATGGGTCATTGTAAATTAATTAAATTGAACTTGGCACTCAGGATGGAAGTGTTTGCCTAAGCATCCTGTTTTGAAGCCATATTTTCACTGTTGTGTAAACAACATTGTGTACACCTGCCTCACAGGTAGCCAGTCACATCCATCCGCTAAGCCTTTCAATATCTGGCAGATGAGATGCGTATTAGCATATTGCAGAAAACAGTAGTATTTTGTCAAGGTGGTGTAGCTACACAGTTGTGTAACCACTTTTGCAATGAAACTAAAATCCGCTGTATCAATTTGTTTGAACATCCTCACTGCATATCCAATACTATAGTTCTACACATGATACCATGAGTGTCTCTGTGTTCCTATAGCTTATCACTTAGCTATTATGGCACCTACTTCACATAGGACATTAATATTATGTTGTGAGACTATATTTGACAGGAGAGGCATATTATTACTGCCAGGGACTAAAACTGGTGTCTGGAGGAACTATTGTATGCAATTTAAATTTAGTGTTTCACAGTATTCAGGAAACGCTGTTGTAGCATTTAGCTCTTGAGAAAGACTCATGCCTACAGCAAAAGTTTGTGGCTCTTCTTATAGCTACTGTCGGTTTCTGGGCTCTGAAATTTTTAATCTTGCACAGAATGATCTGTAAGCTATGAGGCAGAGGGCAGCAGTGGTAGAGTCCAAAGGAAGCACTTAGATTATGTTCAGTATTGAACGCTCTAGCTACGTAACCAACAAGCTATAGCAACTAACCTACAGCTAGGTACAGCTAAACTGATGAACGCAACTAACCCATAATTTAGGCTCTGATTACTGCCATTTGATTCGCAGCTGCTTTACGGCATTGTGGGACAAGCCTGAGTACAGTGAGCCTAAGCTTTTTTATAGGACATTTAACCTTCATATCTCACTTATATCCTTAATAAACATTTCTCACCTGTAGCACCCCTTTCACTAGCTCCTTGCCACAGTTTACTTTCTATTTCCCCTGGACTAGACAACTTTTTTTCTTTTGGTTTTCAGTTTGTATAGATTAGATATCATTTTCCTATCTTGTGGGTTTAATTTCTACTTGTCACTTATATCATTCCTCAATACCAAAATTTATGCTTTGTTTTTCCTATCATGTTTCCCCTAGGATGTTTTGCAACTTTGACTATGTCTTAGGTCATTGGCTTGTAGTAGTACAGTGGTGGCCATTTTTCCCCCTGTGCCATCCCTACATATGGAGTACTACCGTACTCCATGTATGATAACAGTCTGTTGGCCTGGCACTAATAATTATGCTAGCTACTTTCTACCAGTTTACAAAAGCACAATGTGATGTACGTCAGCTGACCCGCTGCCTGTTTACATGAGCACGCATAACAGAGGATGCAGTCATCGCATGTTGTAGCTGTTGCTGTGTGCACATACTATAGCTATCTACTACAACTTGCTCTCTTTCTTCTCTCGATTTATCAAACATCTAATGCAACTTTGGTTTAAACAAAATTGTTTGGCCATTTTCTGTGATCTTTTGGCTCAGATGAACCAGAGACACCTCCATCACCACCCCAGGAATACTTGCAGTCTAGGTTGTAGTGGATGAGTGCTTACCAGCACGAGAGATTGGTGGCTGAAACGGCTGATGAAAGAGAGGCCATACAGGCTGCCAGACACATCTGGTCCTTTAGGGTCATCAATCTTGAATCTCTTAGGAGAGCTTTCAGCTCGTGTATGACTATCACACCTGATGCCATAACTTCCAACCCTGACTCAAACATGTTCTGCAATTAGACGTTGATCAGCAAGAGTGCTGCTGGCCAGGCATAAACTGTTCTGGAGTACTTTTCAGAGTTCACAGACTTGCACAATTTCCTCAACATTTGATATGCATTATCACAGCAAATCTGCTTTCTACTGCATGTTCTGCACATGTATGAATTCGTTCAGGACTACCGCACCACACTGAAACACTTAAATTATTCCCTACAGGAAGTGCACAGTTCAGATGCTTCACTACACCCTCCACTTCTGGGGAATTGAATTGTGGAACTGCTGACGGTGAATTTGATGCTGCAAGCATAGAAGAATGCTGTCTCAGCCCAAATGGACAGTTCTTTGAGCCTCTAGCAGGAAGTGAAGGCTGTACTGCCTGCATTGGTACGTAGAATATATACCTATATCTCAGGCATGATCCCTTCAGTGCAAAATAATATATTCATTGGCTACTGGTATTAATTTTAATGCTGCAAAGATCTTCCAGAGTTGATTAGTCAGCTGATGAGAACCATAGCAATAGAAAAAGGCCTCTGGACTCTGTGGTTGGCCTGCATGGTGTGCAATTAAGAGAGAAGCTACATACTATTTGTTCATGACATTGTCTGTTGAGACGGTCGACATTAAATCAAATATTTGTTGGGATAATACTGGATTTTCTAGTACAGATTAGATGTCAAAGTATGCACTAGTCAACGATTGAATGTATTGATTTTTTATTGCAGTTTTTGGATGGTTCAATGGGACAAACATCACTCTTGATGAGCGAAATAGTATTTATGAGCTGCAAGCAGGTTTTATTAAAGGAGGGGCTGTGCAAACTTTTTTAACAGCTCAAGGTGTTGCAAGTTTCCAGATAGCTATTGAAGAAAGAGGTGCAAGTAAGTGAAGCTACCAGACTAGATAATTATAATAGGGAGAGAGTTATTATTCCAGTTCTCTCAGTTAGTCACAAGATATGTCTCATACAAAGTCATATCCTTAGCCTTATACTGAGCTACTGGAGCTACTGGAGCTCCTGGTAGAGGGAGAGTAAGCAAAGATAAAGCATTTGCTAGCTGATCGATGAATTGTGTGTATGTATGTATGTATGTATGTATGTATGTATGTGTGTGTGTGTGTGTGTGTGTGTGTGTGTGTGTGTGTGTGTGTGTGTGTGTGTGTGTGTGTGTGTGTGTGTGTGTGTGTGTGTGTGTGTGTGTGTGTGTGTGTGTGTGTGTGTGATCAGGGTTGCAACCAACTAAAGTTATGCCAAGCTGGAAAAATCATGATCCAGGGTTGCTTAATGATTCTTCATATGTTCATTTCTTTTCAGTGCGAGGTGTCAGTGAAGATTTTGTTGTTCCAGACACTGCACATTCACTAATGGGAGTGAATTCTCAACCATTTGTTGTTGCGGTCACTCTTCGATTGGATGGTATAGCACTGGAACCAAATGAGGAATTTGCATTGAATCTTGGGCCAACCAATCCTACTGCAATGGCTATACTAGCTGAAGGAACACTTGGTCTGTTTGCTCTTCCTGAAATAAGTATTGTGATTCGAGATCTAGAAAGTAAGAAATGTCTGTGAGGGTTTATGAATTTTCAATTACATGCAATGGGAATGATATTGCTCTTTGTGTGGGCACAATAGCTACATGTAACTTATATTGGAGACTAGTTTATTATCAGAAGAGCAATGGAAGCTACCACCCTGCAAAAAAACTGAAGGATTTCTGTTGAAAACGATCCTCTATCAATGCAAAACAGATTGTGTATATTTAATCAAAGACTGTTTTTATCAGTTGCATTTCAGTGTTATAACAACTTCATATTTCTCCGGTTCTGCATAATGATGGCTGACTAGCTATAACAGTTAATGGTGTTTGCACTATGGTTAAGGTAGCAGTGAAAACAGTAACTATTGACAGAGTACGTTTGGGAATAGGCACATGTAATTAGATTAAAGTGTTTTTGATATCATGTACTGGTCTGAGTCTCAGAGAAACTTTAGTCAATTGAAATGACGTTTAAAACCACTATAAATTCAAAACAATAATAGTTCTTGGAACAGGAACAAAGAATTGCCATTTGGGAATAACTGTATACATGTGTACCACGATAATTATCTCTTCTATAACTGATGTAAGCATATTTAGGTTATATAGACCATTTTCCGTGTGATGTCATTTCAATGACATCACTGCTCACTAATAATTATTAACCAATTGGCCAAAGTAGGTACGGTAGCTATTGCCCATATACTCTTATTTTTTTCATTCTTCCGCTGCCGGTAATACTGGAACCCCCCTTTTCAAAGTCCTAGATCCGCCACTGGTACGTGCCACATGGTACCAGATTAGGTATCTACATGCATGCAGGTTACCACATTGGTTCCTTTCGGGGAAATGTTTACATGGAGCTATCCTGAAATAATACCCTAGTGGGAAGCTACAAGCTATACTATCCACAACAACGGCTAGTGCTCTTTTTCATGGGGTACATAACAAGTACACGATTACATGCCACGTGCACAGCAACAGCACTCTTTTCATGGACAGTGCATGCCACATGCAGATATCTAGAAGTCCTTTACATGCGGCTGTCCTGACCTACAATCAGATATTGGTGTTCCCCCACAAGTACTACGACAGCTACATGGAGTACATGACCAGTACATGCAATGGCCATATGGTACTAGATATCTGCAGGTTACCACATTGGTTTCTTTCAACCTTATATTGGGAAGTTATTTTTTTGCTTTGTTCTTTCGCATGGGGTTATGAAATATATTAATCCTTGCAACTGTGGAAATCACCATGGGTTAAAATACCATTTTATTTTGACAGTGTACTAGCTGCATCATGTATTATATTGTGCACTCTCTCTGTTATTCAGATGTTTCACTTCAGTTTACTGAAATTGAGTATTCAAATAGAGAACTACGCCGATTCATACAACCCCAACTGCAACTATCTACGACTATAGCTACCGATCTGATTGTTGAAGTTATTCCATTAAACCTCACTTATGCAAGGAACTTTATGCTACTTCCCGAATCCCTTGATCCCAATCGGACAGACCCTAATTTTGATTCTAACACTCAAACTGCCACAAGTAAGCTCAGATGTAGGCTACTATATCAGTTACAGAATCATGACTGTGTCTTACCATACTTCCACAGGTGGTGATGATTTTTCTGTCATGGCCGTGCAAGTCACCTTTGCAAGTGGAATTAGTACACAGACTATATCATTCAATATGAGTATAATAGATGACACTGTACATGAAGCAGACCAGGTTTTTGTATTAAGACTGGAGGTGATTAGTGACGTAGATCGAAACAGATTAGTTCCAACAAGGACTGATGGTTTGACCAGTTTGGGAAGGATCATCGATGATGACCGTTAGTGAATAGATGTACCACGTACTATACATATAATACGTATATAAAATGCATAAGGGGTGTTTTAACAGGTTCAACATTTAATGATATATACTATGTTTTTGATGCAAATAACACGTGTATAGATGGCAGGAATTTTAGCAGCTGTCTATGCTTTGTATGACTAGCCTAGCCTCGTTCCCAGGCTCCACTCCCCAGCTGACTAGTTAATGGTTAATGGTGTTTGGGCTTTGTATGACTAGCCTAGCCTCCTTTCCAGGCTCCACTCCCCAGCTTTTCTCGCACCTGAGTAGAAAAACGGCGCGATAAAAGCTGAAGAGTGGAGCCTGGGAAGGAGGCTATGGCTAGCCTACAAATTATAACATAGTAGCCTTATATATAATCAGGCATAAATGTGATTGGAGTGAGTATTGATGTATTATAGAAGAAACTTGTAGTTTAAAAACTACTATGGAATGCCCCCAGCCTAATCAGTTCCTGTGCCCAAATATGTGTGTTTCAGGGGATTATATGGACATGCGTTTCTCTGTGCAGCACTGTGTCCTGACCCAGTTGACCCTGTAAATGGTATGGTAACATTTGCTGGAAATTCAGTTAATGACACTGCTACCTACAGCTGTAGCATTGGCTTTGAGCTAGTCGGTAGTGCAAATGTGACATGCACACAAGTGGATGTGAACTCTGCAGGATTTTCACCAGCACCGCCAGTGTGCAGGCGTAAGTAGTGCATAGATGTGATTGGAGTGAGTATTGATGTATTAGAAGAAACTTGTAGTTTAAAAACTACTATGGAATCCCCCCAGCCTAAGCAGTTCCTGTGCCCAAATATGCGTGTTTCAGGGGATTATATGGACATGCGTTTCTCTGTACAGCACTGTGTCCTGATCCAGTTGACCCTGTAAATGGTATGGTAACATTTGCTGGAAATTCAGTTAATGACACAACTACCTACAGCTGTAACATGGGCTTTGAGCTAGTCGGTAGTGCAAATGTGACATGCACACAAGTGGATGTGAACTCTGCAGGATTTTCACCGGCACCACCAGTGTGCAGGCGTAAGTAGTGCGTACCGGTAGATGTGATTGGAGTGGCTACGTGCCTTCTCGATTGTATCGCTGTTTTGGAAGAAACTTATTACTAAGCAATGACCTCAGATTAATATGTGTACAGTAGTAGATTATAAATTTCTTTCTTTCTGTGCAGCACTATGTCCTGACCCAGTTGACCCCGTAAATGGTATGGTGATATTCACCGAAAAGTCTGTTAATGACACTGCTACCTACAGCTGCAATATTGGCTTTGAGCTAGTCGGTAGTGCAAATGTGACATGCACACAAGTGAATGTGAACTCTGCAACATTTTCACCAGTACCACCAGTGTGCAGGCGTAAGTAGTGCATAGATGTGTTTGGAGTGGCTACATGCCTTCTCGATTGTATTGCTGTTTTGGAAGAAACTTATTACTAAGCAATGACCTCAGATTAATATATATACAGTAGTATAGATTATAAATTTATTTCTTTGTGTGCAGCACTGTGTCTTGACCCAGTTGACCCTGTAAATGGTATGGTGACACTTGCTGGAAATTCAGTTAATGACACTGCTACCTACAGCTGTAGCATGGGCTTTGAGTTAGTCGGTAGTGCAACTGCAACTTGCACACAAGTGGATGTGAACTCTGCAGGATTTTCACCAGCACCGCCAGTGTGCAGGCGTAAGTAATATGATTAGAGGGGCTACATGCCTTGTCAATTGTATATACTGACGTATTGGAATTTGGAAGAAACCCATTACTAAAAAATGACCTCAGATTAATTTTCTTTATGCAGCACTGTGTCTTGACCCAGTTGACCTCGTAAATGGTATGGTGACATTCAGCAAAAACTCTGTTAATAATCCTGCTACCTACAGCTGCAACATGGGCTTTGAGCTAGTCGGCAGTGCAACTGTGACATGCACACAAGTGGATGTGAACTCTGCAACATTTTCACCAGCACCACCAGTGTGCAGGCGTAAGTACTACATAAATGTTGGTATTAAACGAGGGTAATCGCTCTGCCAAGTGTAAAGTACAGCGGTCGAGTAGAAACGGATGTATTTGAATCATGCGACTTGGGCGGGGCCAGACGGGTCGCGAGCCAGCTTGTCGTGAAAATAACAATTGACCCGGAACCATGCACAATAATGCTGCTGGAGAAGCTACGAAAAAGCGACCGGTCTTTGGGAGATTGCTGTCTCTGTCTGCAACATATGTCCAAGGATCAGCCATGGCTGCTGTGGGTGAGTGGAGAGACGAGGTCGGCTGCTCGAAACTCACAAGCGTATCGCTCGAACGTGCCGTCCGTTAATAGCGCTCATATCTCTACTCATACAGAGGCTACACAAACTCTGCTAACCAGGGAGCTGTAGTTAGCCTTCCTTGGTAAAACTGTATGGTAGACTTGTCCAGATCTCTGACGCTTCATGCGCTCTAAGTTCGAAGACGGTATCCATGTAACTATCAGAGACACCATTTTGACCATGTGCTTTGTAGGGGTCCCATAAGGAGACATATAAAATGTATATAGTTTTGTTTTGTCCAT
Organism: Phakellia ventilabrum; assembly: GCA_963921505.1. Lineage (NCBI taxonomy): Eukaryota > Metazoa > Porifera > Demospongiae > Axinellida > Axinellidae > Phakellia > Phakellia ventilabrum. The sequence goes on along the minus strand of OY997395.1, from coordinate 5,379,429 downwards.
AACTCCTTACTGAAACTGAAAGTAGAGGAGCTTCACATACATTTTCATATTTGTTCCCCAAGGATCACAATGGTATCAGTTTCACACTTCTGTGACCCCTACTTCGCGCAAACATTGTTTTCTAATTACTAACTCAGTACCCTCCAGACTAATATTATGCACAATCATGCATTATAAGTATGGCAAGTGAGTAGAGATGTGGGTGTTTAATAGTATGCCATTGCTGGTCGCGGTGAGGAGAGATGCAGGTCTAAGGAGCCTTGCGAGTATACTACAACAACCCTCATTATCGCAAAAGATTGACTTCAGAATAGGCTTGGGGATTTTATACTCAAAATCATTGCTATTATGCTATGCTCTGATGCTGCTTATAATTATGCTCATTATGTATCAGCAATTATGCTCCAAGTCTATACAGTGAAAACAATTGGAGATTACCTGGAGTTGCCCCGCTTCATAGTGATCTGATTTATCATGCGTTGATGATATGGCTGATCCATTAGGCAAGCGTTATTACAGCTACTAAACCTGCTAGTAGCACTTGGCAGTAGGACTCAATTTCAACTGTAATTACTCTCTCCGGATGTTATTCATCAACCTTTGAACACGATTAGCGTACTAGTCATACACCCCATGAACCTGGCTGCATAACTGGTGGAACATCTGTAGCTAGTTTTGTAGTTTACTGTGGTACATTTCAGGACAGCTTATCATGCAACAATAGCGACCGCCCAAGTGTATGTATTCATACATGCTAATAAGGTATTTTTATAGCTTCTCATGTACTATCAACCAGATAGTACCGGGACGAGGCTACTATCTACCCAAGCTGTAATACTAGTTCAATAAATAATCTAAGAAATGGTAGTGTTACGGAATAGTAAAATTGTACGCCTGTAATGTGGGATACATAATGGTGGGAGTGGCAATATGTACTTGCCAGTCAGATGGTCAGTTTCAGGTCACTATTGATGTGGATATATTGAGTCAGAATGTCTAGAAAACACAGTAACACTATGCTTTGATGCAGACAGTCACACTGTTGTAACTCAGCACTTTTTATTATGTATATTATCTGTTGCAAACTCCTACTCAGGCTTTCATACACATGTTCAATGTGCTTTTAATATGCTCTTTGACAACCTCAAACTCCTACTCAGGCTTTTAGCTACATGCATCGTGCATATTTCAGTCTCTAGTCTCAATCTTGTCTGATATGCACATACAATGTAGGCTGCCTCAACCTCCTACTCAGCTTCAGTTACATAATTATAATATACTTGCTTTGATTAAATTTTGTATCCATGCATAATCACTACCTCCCTACACAGACTTAACATTGTAGCTAACCTGTAAGTGCATATTAGGAGCGACTAGTGATTAAGAATTTCAAATTTTTGTCTATATATGCTCATAGGTTATGATTATATACTCATATATCTTGATTTTGGGGTTAGCCCACTGTGGTTCTGAGCCCTTCATATATAAGTTTTGTATTGACCATTGCTCCTTATAGAAACTGAAAGTATAGAAAGCTTTACAATAAGTTTTATTACTTTCACCCAAGGCATATTATACCTTAAGGTATTTTGCTCCTCTGTGACCCCTCCTTCATACCAAATATTACCCCATTCATTCCTTTTTTTTCCTGATGATAGTGGTCGACTGTGGTGATCCACCTCTTGTTGATAATGGAAATTTTAATGTCGCTGACATAACATTTGCATCTGTTGCTGAATATGGATGTAATGAAGGATATGCACTGTCAGGCAGTCAGAGCCGCACCTGTCAGGCTGATGGAACCTGGTCAGGAGCAGACCCAGTGTGTGTGGTGCCACGAAACCCTAACACAGACAACCCGGGTCCCATTATCGGTGGAGTAATAGCAGGTCTTCTAGTGGCAGCTCTGGTTACCTTGGGAATCATCTTGGCTATAATCTATAGACGGAGAATGGCTGCAAAAAATATCAGTTTGGAGCTCCAATCCAAGACGTCCAATCAAGCAAGTGATAAGGCTGTCCTTACCAACTTCCAGCACACTGCACTGGATCTTGAAACCTCGAAGAATGTCACTGGTCCTGATGCTATTCCAGCATCTCGTAATGAGGCTTATGCCATCACAAATCCTCTAGCTAGTATCACTTGAGGCCCATGGCTCACTGTAGCCAGCAAACAATCATTATGACTTTTATGAACCCACTAGCTAAGCCACGTACAAATGCGTAGATTATCAGTATGGCTATGTAGACAGTTAAGTTCCAGAGGGAGGATGTATGAGGCACGAAGGAGAACAGGAAGGCAGAAGTACGAGCACGAGGTACAAATAGGTTATTTGGGTGGAAGGTGCGAGTAGGCATAGCAGGAACATGAAGCAGGCGGAAAGAGTGAGGAGGAAAGAACATGTAGCCATTTAGAATTTTGAAAAGAGAAGTGAGTTTAGATTTCTTGCGACGAGAAGAAAGAGAGGGACAGTTGAAAAGTCGCAGAAGAGAAGGATAGTTAGAAGACCAACTTTTAGCGGAGAGCTTTAGAGCAAAGTGTTGAATTTTTTCGAGCTTGGAGATGACAGCAGGAGAAGAGGGGTCCCAGACAGAAGAACAGTATTCAAGGTGAGGGCGAATAAGAGAAGAATAGAGTTTGTAAAGAGTAGAGGGACTAGAGTGACGATAGAAAAGGCGATATAGCATACCAATTAGTCGCCTGGATTTGCAGCTAATAGATTGGATGTGGGCGGACCAGGATAAATTAGAAGTAATCACTAAACCTAAGTATGTAAAAGAGTTGACACGGTCAAGAGGAGATCCATTAAAAAAAAGAGGTGGGAAAGAAGAGAAATAAGAAGAAGGTTTAAAAGAAATGAACATGTATTTAGTCTTAGAAGAGTTAACAGTAAGATGATGAGAAGAAACCCAGGAAGAGATGGCATCAATGTCTGATTGAATAAGTGAGATATCAGAAGGAGAATTACAATGATGAGAAAAAAGAATATCGTCAGCATACAGAATTAGTTTAGAGGAAGGGGAGAGGGAGATATCAGACAGACTATTAATATAAATTATAAAGAGGAGAGGACCTAGGATAGAGCCTTGAGGCACACCAGATGAAGCATGAGATTTAGGAGAGGCAGAACCGTTAAGGATGACCTGCTGAAAGCGATTGCATAAATAGCTATGCAACCAAGAAGTGAGGTGAGAGGGAAGTAATGAGGCTTATGCCATCGTAAGTCAAAGAAAGTAGCACAGATAGAGTTGTGAGAATCAAGAGAGGATAGCCAAGAATGAGTGATGGAAAGAATGAGGTAATGATGGTAATGAGGCTTATGCCATCACAAATCCTCTAGCTAGTATCACTTGAGGCCCATGGCTCACTGTAGCCAGCAAACAATCATTATGACTTTTATGAACCCACTAGCTAAGCCACGTACAAATGCGTAGATTATCAGTATGGCTATGTAGACAGTTAACTTATATAAACTGGTGTGTGGACGGACAGAAACAGCTAGCATTAGCAACTTTTGAATTGCTTGTCATGTTTACCGATCTGTATATTAAGTATTAGCTATGACACTGTTATAATTATGCATTAGTGGTTTGGATACCTTTTTGTACATGTTCCGGCTCTAATTGGAACTCATGGCATGTTCTATATTGGGAATTTACTTCCTATATTATAGCATTGGCACTGGTCAGGCTGATGAGGGACTTCAACTTTAGTAGGCAAGTCGCAAAAAGACACTGAAAACTTCATGGCAGTTCTGCCTAGTGCTATATAGCCTGGTTCCCAGTCTCCACTCTCTTTTTTTCGGATTACCGATCAGCGAAACACCATGCAACAGCTTTAGAACTGCAGGGAAATTTATTTTACATAAAATTATGCGAAAAAAAGTTGGGAGTGGACACTGGGAAAAAGTGCTATATCATCCCCAGTAGCCAGAACCTAATGATACTGAAAAGCATTGCTATACAAGCAAGTACACAAAGGCAGTTCTAGTGATGATGAATCATGAAACGGTCTTTTACACTTGTATCCTCTTCTTACAACTACTCTTTTTACTTCCCTTTCCAATTGCACACTACCAGTACCCATTGTAAACTCAAGGGCAGGCCATTTCCACTGTCATACAGATTTTGTCTTGCCTCTATCCATAGAATGGACCATGCTAGCATTACTGTACTGATGTACAATAGCATAGATACTATAACATCTATGACACTGGCTATCTCTGATGGAATTGACCAAAATCTATCTCTAGCTATCTCCAGACTGTATTGTATATCTTCTCAAGGCTAAATAGGTATACTCTCTACTTTCTGAACTCACAGAATCCCCAATATACAAATATTTATTTACCCTGTGAGTATCCATTTTCTGCAAACCTCCCCAGCCTCCCTGCCAAAATCGATCATTGTAAAAACTGTGGATACACAACACCATAAAGCAATATATCCTTTGACCAAAACAGCTTGCAACACATCCCACCTTGCTCCCTGTTCTTCCTAACAGCAGCTTCCTCATCTTTTTTCTCTAGCTAGTAGCTATGGGTGTCTTTTTTTTTGCATTGCAACAGTAGTAATGATATCAGCATACAAGTAATTATTGATGTATTAAATGGCAGACTGCTGTGTGGGTGTGTGCATGTGTGCTTTACTATTCAACTGTCAACCTCCTGTACTTTTGGTTTGTTGGGATTGTTCTCCAGCAGCCACTGGGCCAGCCATGTCTGTAGGGGAATGGCTCAGTTTAAACTACTACTGTCAATAGGACACTGAAAACTTCATGGCAGTTCTGCCTAGTGCTATATAGCCTGGTTCCCAGTCTCCACTCTCTTTTTTTCGGATGTAGCAAAAAAAACAACAACACTTTTTTTTACTATAAAATTATGCGAAAAAAAGTTGGGAGTGGACACTGGGAAAAAGTGCTATATCATCCCCTCCCAGATAATAGCTAAGTTGCATACAAAAAAGAAAAAGCAAAAAACGAGCCTGTTATATTGAATGGTTCACAATAAATTAGTCATGCATAAAACTCGCAACATCAAAACAGCCATTAAAAATAGAACACAGGCATCTCACACATGTTCAGGAATGTTCTAGAAGGTCCGACTACAAATATGTCACATGCTGTAAAAAATACATTACAGCACCTTATGATATTATAATTATGGTATGAACACCTATGCTGAAATCATGACCATTAGCTGCAGTAATCTTTACTACGAAATCTGCCCAACTATTAATATGCTGATTGTACATCAGATAATGGCTCCCTATCCTATCCTTTTATACGATACTGATGACATCATTGTCCTTACCAATGGGTCCTCAGGTTTCTGCTTGCAGAGCTGTGTGAGTCCAGTGGTGAGTGTGGGGTTTACATGCTTCTGTAAGTAGTCTCTGGCCAGCTGGCTATGGTAGATGGGCTCAGTGATGGCTGAGGAAAAGTGAGAGAAAAGGAGAGGAAACATTATAGAGCCCGGGTACTAGAGGGAGTCTCAGGCCCAGTGAAGGTTAGTGAGATTGGAGTGGCAAGACTATGAGTAAGGAATGGAGGCCAGCTTGAGAGAATAATATCTTAACCTTTACCCAGACCCACACCATATTATCTCATCCATGGCTGTGAGATACAAGACCATGAATAGTCTTAACCCATGATCAGGATATCAAAATGTATTCTTTGACTGACATACGTGTTACACATCCTCAGCCTGAACTGCCCATGATGAAAGCTGGGTAGACGTTTGGGATTGGGTGAGGAAGGCTTGGGTATGAGGATAGGGAAACCTACGTACTTAATACTAAAATGCTTAGAGATCTTGCAGAAAATCACAGGGAAATATTGTGTTTCTGACTGTTGTGAATGGCACATTAATTAAGGGCATAAATATACATTAAACATTTGGTCATTCCATCAAAATTGTATGTCCAGTGAAAATAAATACTTCATTTTTTCCTGCGAATGGGGAGGGGGGGGGCTAATGAGACTACTCCCCCCCCCCCCCCCTCCCGTGCTATGTAGCTGTTACAAGTGGGTGGGTGATTTCATGGCTGAACCCAAACCACAGTACATGTCTCACCTTCTGGGAACATGAACTTGATCTCCCTCTCGGCACTAAACTGGGAGTCGCTGCCATGAAGGGCATTCCTGGTCTGGTCGGTGCCATACCTCGCCCTCAGGCTGCTGGGAGCCTCTTGTCGTGCCCGGGCAGAGTCGGTTGGACCCAGTAGCTCTCGCCACACTGAGATGGCATCTGGCTTGGCTAATACTAGGGCAATGATGTCACCACTAATATATTTGTGAATATGTGTGTACATGCATGTGTGTTGGTATGAACATTTAAGATACATTCTGTTTGGGATAATATCATGTACATCTATCTGTCAATTATAAAGTATCAATTACCGAGGTGGATCTGGGATCAGGACTAGTGCCAGGGTGGGTCTGGGACCAGAGCTAGTGCCAGGGTGGGTCTGGGACCAGGGCTAGTGCCAGGGTGGGTCTGGGACCAGGGACCTAAGCTAGTACCAGGGTGGTCTGGGACCAGGGCTAGTGCCAGGGTGGGTCTGGGACCAGGGTTAGTGCCAGGGTGGGTCTGGGACCTGAGCTAGTACCAGGGTGGGTCTGGGATCAGAGCTAGTGCCAGGGTGGGCCTGGGACCAGAGCTGGTACCAGGGTTGGTCTGGCTAGCGGCAGGAACTCACCTGTGGATGTACTGGATGAGGCTGGGGAAGAACATCTTGCCGTAGTGTTCTGCATAGAAGTCAGTGGCCTGCTCTGGAGAGAGCCGAAGCCGTCGTTGCTGCAGGTAGAGCAAGGACATGCTAAGCACCATGTACACACAGTGCTTTCTTCTGGGGGGGTTTGAGGGTTCCCGTGGGAGCTTGATAGCCTTGCCATCCTCTCTGTCCCAGATTTAATCCATAGCCAATTCTCTCCCCCACCCCCTCCACTAGTCTCACGAGCCAGCCCACTTCCTTCCGCAGCGCCGATCGCTTTCACAGCGATCGGTGCTGCGGAAGGAAGTGGGCTGGCTCGCGAGACTACCCCCTACACAGCTTTATTTGTTGTGAGTTTATCTACTAGACTAATGGGTGGGTGAATGGATAGTGTTAGAAGTCTCTCTTGCGAAGGACTTCTTGAATTAGAGTTCTACGATTTTACTTTATAACAAGTGGTTTGCAGTATTAACCTCTTGCAACATCTGATTTACAGATTGTCAACAGTGTGAGCCAATCATTGAAACAGTAGTGGAGTTTGATTAATTGTTGGTGCTCCGGCACGGATAATATAACTATACCGAAGGTATATATTATCTATGACTGGATGGAATGCTGCAAACCACTATATGTACAAATTATGCTGTAAATATCGTATAGGCTAGGAAGCTGCCCTAACATTTGCCTGTCCTCCACTTCTTCTTTCCCCTGGCTAGTAAAATACATTACCTGCAGGATGTTGAAGCCATTCCTTCTGATTTCTTCCACTATCTCCTCCACCTTGTCTACCGCATCTGGCTTGATGATAGCCAGGGTACGCTCCACCATCATCGAGGGAGGCTCGGGCAAGCTAGCGCCATCGGCACCCTCCATTAGCTCGGGCATTGTATAAAGTACCAAGTCAAGTGCTGGCTTTGTATCTGTCGTTGCTAAGATACATGTAGCAGTCACGTGCACTGACCCCGCCCCCTATTAATTTGGGTCCACGCCCGTGTTCGTCCGTATATGTACATAGTAAATGTGCGGTGTAGGCTGTAGCTAGCCCTGTGCTCTAGGCTGTTTAGGTAGCCCTAGGGAGGAGAATTACCAGTGCTACTAGTACTTTAGGACACTGCAAATTAGTATTTACTTCACAAAAGTTCAGAGACTGCAAGAAAAAGAGCCAAGAAAATTGTATCCTATAATTTATACACTTCCAGCTACTTCGCCTCGCCGAGACACGGTAAAGGGCTATGGTCCACGGTCTTCATTTGCTAATGGTATTAAACAGAAAATCGTATTCAGATTGAAAAAAGTCAGAGAGAAGAATATTTCCCACGCGCATGTCCAATTAATGCCCTCTATTAATTTCACTAAGTATCCAATTAAGTTATCAGCTCTCAGCAGCGCTTAGCACCATATAGCTTTTGTTTCAACCTCATTATGTGTTTGACTGTTGATAAAACACGTTTTTGGTATAGCTACAGGTAGTGTAGTGTAATAGTCACAACTGTGAATCACAGTCGGTCAACAGTCAAAATGGTGCGGTCGAAGTGCACCCAGAAGTACAGTCAAGCACTGTGGAACGGCTTTCAGCTTGCAATAAGTAATCGCAGGGTTGGGTTAAGCGTGTTAGCATTAGCGAGCAAAGCGGTTGAGTTTTGCCCGCTTAGCTTGCTTGTTCAATCGTGGTCAGTAGTTATGCATGCGGTCAAAGGCCTAAAATTAGCGTGGTGAACGGTCAAACCGCCAAAAACAGCTGGTCAAACCTTTGACCTGTGATGACTTGTCGATAGAAACAGTAAAGGTCTCATTTTGACATGCATGAGTTAATTAACTGTCTTCATCTTTCTCTTTGTGCAGGATTAGGGCGATTTAGTCCAGAGAGTTGCACACGTCTATTTTCTCATTCTGCATGCGAATGATCTACCTCACCTCCCTGATCCCCACACCCCCAATGCGACACGAAAACATAGAAAGTAATTTGTGAACTGCTTCTGTGATCAGCCATAGCACACCCCGCCCCGATGTGAATATCTCATCTCCTGCAACAAAGCTGTTCTGTACCGTCCACTTCTCTACAGCACTCGTTAGACTCTTCTGCGCGTAGTCGCAGCTCTACCGATCACCTTGACAAGGACAAAGGAAGTTTTGCCACCGCGACAAGAGGGTTTTCACTCTTGCTACACAACAGGCACTGTACATTTCTTGTAACGAACACTAAGACTATACAATTTGGATAGACAGTAGCCGGAATTTTTGCACCATTTTGCATTCATGTACCAGGTGAGTGGATATTCATGGCCTGCATTGTACCTCTGGGTGCTGTGCATGTGTATATGCATGTACGCATGCATGTACATGTACATGTTACTGTACATGTTGAGTTTATGAGTTAGGGACTGCTCTTAGCGGGTTCCTGTGGCACCTAAGGTTTAGCCTCGTTCCCAGGCTCTTGCTCTCCCCTCCACTAGAGCCTGGGAACGAGGCTGCCTGAGATTATGTGGATGCCCTATCAGGCGTGTGATAGAACTTACATATTTGGGGAAGCTTTCCTGCCCAGTTTTTTTATACATAAATTGTGGTGTGGATCTGAGCTGGCACGCTCTAAATTGGAACTCCAAAAGTGACTGCTACATATACGTATACATATAGCTTTATCTTTTGAGAAAGGGGTAGGGAAATTTCTGAAACTCCCGACACCCCCCCCCCCCCCCCCCCCCCTTACCTGAAACTCACACGCATATGCATTCCTTTTCTTCTCAGAATCCCGCCCCCTTCGTGAACCGGAGCAGAGGTGGCAGTTTCAGCAGAACCCTGAACGGCAAGCACCATGGCTCCCCCAACTCTGTCTTCCAGCCATCCATGGGAAGGTCAGCCTGCAATCACTCTTTAAAGGACTTGCGTGCACCTGTATACCAAGGGGGTGCAGGGTTTCATGTAGGATTTTCGGTGGGGATGGGAAGAATAATGCGTGTGGAGCCGCACGGAGCCGCACCATTTTGTGGGGGTATTTGGACTGGAATAATGCATGCGGAGCCAGGGGGCATGGGGGTATGCTCCCCCAGGAAATTTACATGCTCTGTGCTTGCTTCTGGAGCCCCGAAAGTAGCTAATAATAAAACATTGAGTATTAAAAAATAATCAATTGAAATTCTGTGAGGTAGGGGGTTGGGGGGGAATTTCAACCTTCCCCCCTCCCCTCCTTCACGATTCGAAAATGTACGTACCCGGCCTCTATAGCTCATTGCATGACCTCTTTATTAGTAGATAGGTGTGGCCTTCATGTTACGGTAGTTATGTCATAGTGGTGAATAATGATGTCATAATGTTGCATATACTGTTTGCAAATTCTATTGACCATATATGGCTGTATAGTCTACCAGGAGTGCATAATGACATCATTATGCACTCCTGATTCCACACAAGTGTAGCCTGGTATCTCAATTAGCTAACAACATAGTTACCACTTATGGTAGTCTGCATGGCTGGCTCAATGCCGTCCTGAATACACTACTTTCTTTCAGTAACTATTTACCATCTCTCCCTATCTGCAGCATCAGAGAGACTGGGATCGTTGACAAACTGATGGTGAGTTACACCAGGAGAGTATAGCCTTGCCCCCAGGTGCATGTGTGCATCTCACTTTTAAAGTAGCTACCATGTTTCCATGATCAGACGACACCCTCGAGTAGTCACCACCCTCACATCGCAGCCAAACCTCCAGAAGTGCTGAACGAAAGTCACCTCCTTCAAATAGTGGCCGTGGCTGGTACTCAAGTACAATGTAGAAAAGGCTCAGGTCAGCTAGTTGCAGGTGATTGTATAGTAAAATACGTAAAGCTCAGCTTCGCCTATGACGTCTGTGAAGGGATTGAAGCCCGACTGAGATTGCCTGTGAATCTATACTTTCGACATTCTGCCAGAAAAAGCTAGCATATTGTATCCTGTGATTGCTCTGCGATTATTTTGACGTACAAAGGGCGATTAAAGAAAGCCAAGAAATGGATTAAAAGTGCCTTTCGTGCATCACTTTGTAGTTAGCAACCCTGCCCAGTGTAATAGACACTGCCTTCAATAGTCACTACCCTCGAATAGTAGCAGAAAACCATGTAACGAAATAATTAGTAACCGCGTCGTCTGATCACGGAAACACGGTATTTGTATGCCTGGTACATGTACATCTGCATTAAATTTCTCTCATTTCGAGTTTTTGTTTTGGGAGTTTGAAGAGTCCCTTCTCTCCTTCCCTCCCCCCCCCCTTCAGCATAGCTTTGGTTTCATCACCTGTTGTGAAAGGAACGAGTCTATCTTCTTCCACTTCTCGCAGTACAGCGGAAGCAGCACCGAGCTTGGGCAGGGAGGTGTGTAGCATGTGCGAGTGTGAGTGTGAGTGTGTGAGAGAGTGAGTGAGTGTGTGTGAGTGAGTGTGAGTGAATAGAGTGAGTGAGGTGCAGCCATACATATTTGTGTGTGTGACTGTATAAACAGGATGCAATTAGCCTGTAATGCTCGAAACCCATACTTCTTTTGCACAAACTGTGGCAGGCATGTCCATGCAAGAAGTGGGACGTCCAGTGATCCAAAGAGGCTTGGTTCATCCTATTGCCTCCCATCCACATTTGAACCTTGAATGTAGGTGTCTCAGAAGGGGAGTGGCCTTCTACCTAGGCCACACCCCCCACAAAAAATAGTGGCCTGGTATCCGCTGGTGTTAACTATTTGTGCATGTATGAAATAACCGTGAGAAATACGGAATTGGGTCCGTAAATACGGTCTCAGTAAATACGGTCTCAGTCACACGGCCAGGAGTAGTATGGAACAGTGTATGTGTTTAGTAAGTGGAAGAACTAAACCATCATCTCATTCTGACTTTCTGCAACTGAAGTTTTCAGTTACAGACCTGACCCTCTAGGCTAAGTCATTCAGTCACCATGGTTGCCTTAGTCTCTGTAGTGGAAGGACCATGAGGCCAGTGGGAGACAAGTGCAGGCTACCGTGGGACTGTTTTCAAAATTTATTCTTTTGCGTAGTCGTTGCACGCTCCTACTCTTTTTACCAGCTGGGCACGCGCTTCGTGCACTCCCGGCTGGTACTAACTTAAAGGTAGCTTTACGTTCCTGCGTTTGTCTGTGTGTGTGTGTGTGTGTTTGTCCGCAATTATCACATGCGCTAAGTTGCGTCATTTTGTTACTATGCCACTATAGCCATGAGCGCAGTGGAAGCTACTGGAATTTGCAGGCTCAATAGGCCAAGGTATGTCAAGCTAGGTTAGTTTTGTGTTGCCTAGACGGCGAAAGAGTGGTACGATGATAATTCTGTCTTGGCACGTTCCGATTGCTAACTGGACGAAATTGCTGTGTCAGCACTGGAAGCTGTACATGCTGAGACTCTCTAGCCAAGCTGATCCATTCTACAGCTGCATTTAGCTTAGACTGACCTGTTGCTGAGCACAACCTTCAGTTGAATGATTTATGTACAAAAACAACACCTGGCTGGTTTTTACATGTAGATATGAAATACATGTATCAACTTTGTTTCTGCTTCTCGCGTCATTATGCGCTCCTGGTGTATGCTAATTATGACCCACTGAGCAACTGCCCGGCCTTTTTTTACATTTTTAAAAACGTGTGCTTGTATCTATGGAACGCTAGGACTATCTAATTAAACATGGGTGGTTATACAGGTGGTGTTTGCTGCAGCAATAACCTGGAAATGAAGCCTTTCGGCTATATACCAAGTGCACAGTTTATATGTGTCCTGCTGGTAAAAAAAACTCCTATAGCTATAGTGTGTTGCATAGACAATGTAAATGTGATTGTTCCTACAATTTGCAACTGCTAAGTATTGAGTCAGTACATTCGCTGTCAGTCCACGTAGTTGTGCAGTGTGTGTGTGTGACAAACTTATCCTCGCATGTAAGTAAAATGTGTGTGTGTGTGTGAGAGAGATTGCTTGTGTCAAGTTTGTACACAGATGTAATCAAACCTTGTAATGAGATTCATACTGTAAACCCATACTTCTTTTGCAGAAGCGGTGGTATATAAGACAAGAGCCAGAAAATGAACTAAGTGGTTTTTTTCTGGAAAGTTGAACTTTATGGAAGGAGGTTTGGATCACTCCATTGCCTCCTAGCAGCGGTTGAGTGCACACCCATCCATCATGCACAGCCTGGCCTACATGTGTTTTATTTACAGGGTGTCTTGGACTGGAATTTGTTCCTCTTCTTGGGCATCAAAATTAAGGTTAAAGGTTAAAGCTTCCAGTGTGCTAGTAGACCACAGTTGCTAAGTAACAACAATGATGTAATACCTAGCCCCAGGCTCTCTGTGCGTTGCTGGAGAGCCTGGTATATTTTCTCACATGATCCGACTTACTTAATTGCGCGTGGGCAAGGACCGCTCGAAAGACGGTTGCACTTCTCTACCTTCTGCTTGTGTCATTGTTTCAGCGCTTGGTCTGTGGCACAAACGGGCTCCGAAGAGTAGCTGCAAGAAGTATAGATTCGCTGCCTTCCTTCGTTGTCTGAGAACTGCAGCTGTCCTCGCCCACGCAAATATTCACCCTTCTACCTCCCTTCTACCCTACGCGTCACGCACGTGAGAAAATATACCAGGCCCACAGCTGCGCTAAAGTGAAACCACGCACGTGGGCCTGGGAACGAGGCTATGCCAATCTCACATGCTGAGAATCAGTTACTGTATCAGCAGTAGCGCCTAGGAGCTGTGAGACGCTCGTGGCCATCATCGCACACTTGTTTCTGTAACTGCACACTCAGTATAGCTGTAGTCACTCTGTGCATGTGCATGCTCAGGTTCCAGGGAGTCCAAAGAGGCCATGTTCTAAAGATAGCACAATCCTCAGCACTTGTGTTCAATATGTGCCTTGCTGGTAAAAATTCGGATAGCTGTGAAGACGATGTAAATGTGGTTGGTTGTTCTAATTTAAAATTACAACTGCTAAATGGTGAATTACTGAGTCAGTCCATATAGTGAAACACTGTGTGTGTATCAGCTGGTGTGTGTGTGTGTGTGTGTGTGTGTGTGTGAGAGAGAGAGAGAGAGATTGTGTGTGTGTGTGTGTGTGTATGATTGTGTGTATAATATGCACTTCAAAACCCACAGAATGTAATCAAGCCTTTTAATGAGTTCATGATCAAAACCCATACTTCTTTTGCACAAACTGTGGTATATAAAGCAGAGCCTGAAGACCTGCATTCGATTCCTGCTATGATCAGCGTAAATTTCGGTAGTGAGTAGTGTTTTAACAATTTTTGGAAGGAGGCTGGGATGACTCTATTGCCTCCCACTATCCTCAGCAGTCCATTAGTAACTCCCCTCAGGCCCTATCATGCAGGCTACACGTTTATTTACAATGGGTGTCTCGACTAGGCTACTGGACTGGAATTTTTATTACCAACGGAATTGTTAAAGGTCATAAGTTTCCATTGCTTAGTGCTACTCACGTGACCCTCAACGAATCAGAAGTCTCAAGATCGATCACATGACAGCACTTTAAATCTGCATAAAGCACACTTATCGCATAAGTGTGCATTATTTGGATAACGCACAATTTGCTAAATGATGCCCACAAGACCTATGGCTGTTTCGGGTCAGTGAGAGCACTAAAACAGTTAGACACCAGTTGGCAGTGTATTACGGGGTTAGTTAGTGCGCTCGGTCAAAGTAGCTATAGGTCTCGGGCAGATAATGCACTCCCCTTCGGCTCGTGCATTATCCTGCCCTCGACCTATAGCTACTTTGACCTTGTGCACTAATTAAACCCCGTAATGCACTGCGAACTAGTGTTTAACTATTACTTAGTATCAGCAATGATGTAATACCAAGAGCACATACTCTGTATTTGTGCCTGCAAACCTCACATACTGAGATTATTATCAACAAATTGACCCCATATTATTACCGCAACTAACTTAGGCTAGCTTTTTCCCACTTACCCATTAGCTACTTAGCTGCATCCCCCAAACACTGCCTACCTCACTAGATAATGCTTGTGGCAGGGCCACGCAAACTCCCAAATAGTAGCTATAGGTCTCGGGCAGATAATAATTAGCACTTATAGTTGGTCACAAATGCAGTATAGATCTGTACTATGCAAAAGAGTTAAGGTGAGAACATAGCATCATTAACTGTAATCAGGATAAGAGATCACATGACATCTGGGTCACGCCTACTCAGACATACGTGACAAACTGAGTAGTACTTCTAACTTCTTTTCAGGACCATAAATTGGCACTCCAAAATGGCTTCAGAATCAACCTCAGAGAATGTAAAATTCAAAAATTTTCTGGGGGGCATGCCCCCAGACCCCCCTAGTATTCCCTGCTTCACAGAAGCACGGGTCACAGTTTTCCCCCCCAACTTAAAATCCTGTATGAAACCGTCAGGTAGCTATAGGTCTCGGGCAGATAATGCACTCCCCTTCGGCTCGTGCATTATCCTGCCCTCGACCTATAGCTACTTTGACCTTGTGCACTAATTAAACCCCGTAATGCACTGCGAACTAGTGTTTAACTATTACTTAGTATCAGCAATGATGTAATACCAAGAGCACATACTCTGTATTTGTGCCTGCAAACCTCACATACTGAGATTATTATCAACAAATTGACCCCATATTATTACCGCAACTAACTTAGGCTAGCTTTTTCCCACTTACCCATTAGCTACTTAGCTGCATCCCCCAAACACTGCCTACCTCACTAGATAATGCTTGTGGCAGGGCCACGCAAATGCCAGCTAAGTACGAAATTGAGCAGAGCCTATGGGACAGAATAGTCCCAGTGCAGTAGTTACTGTATTAGTAGTAGTGGCTAGAAGCTGTGTGATGCTCCTGGCCATCATGGCACACTTGTTTCCGTAACTGCACACTCAGCACAGCTGTAGTCACTTCGTGTGTGTGTTCAATTGTCATGGTTTCTAGAGAGTTCAAAGGAGCCGTGTTCTAAAGATAGCACAATCCTCAGCACATGTGTTCACAGGCACACAGAATGTAATTAAACCTTGTAATGAGATTCATTGTCACAACCCATACTTCTTTTGCACAAGCTGTGGTATATAAGGCAGCGGCGCAAGCATCTGCATCAGTCACGTTAGTAGGTAGGCAAAAAAAAATTTGAAAGGAGGCTTCATTGCCTCCCACTACACTATTAGTTAAGCCGGAGGTATGTTTCCTAGTTCCATGGTCTGCCATCAGGTTTGATTCCAGTGCTCCAAAGTGGGGCGGCAGTTTGCCAACTCTCACTACTTGTTAGAGCCTTGGGAACACGAAGGATGGATAGTCCACAAGGGTAGCTCTAAGCAGGAGGCCACAGCAAAAAAAGTCCAAGACGCACAGCCCCTTTTTTGCGGAACCCCTGAAACAACCGACCAACTACGTCACAAAGCATCATAATTACATACATTACGTCATAAATAATCAATTAACTGTAGTATGACATCATGTAATGGTTAAATAATTATGGCCCAACCCTTACTTCGCTCTCGCGATCATGATCGAGAATCGAGCGAGCCACGGCCGAACGAGATACTGGAGAGCCGCCGCCGAGTGCAGTGATAGCGGACTAAGTGAGTACCATCTCAAGAAACATCTCCAAGGCCAGAAGCACAAATCCGGAGTGATTCAGTCGAAACCAATCTCGACTCGGCTGCCGGTCCCAGTAGTACTCGAGCTCTTGTATTGAGTCGCGACGGTTCTGAACTTGAAGTCAGCTACATGTATGTTGTACATAGACACAACAACCTGCCAAAAACCAGTCGCTTTATTGTTGCTTTTTGCAACAGTATTGTTATGCATGCTTCTGGGTTAGTTGTTATTCTCGCGACATGCTGGCTAGCTCGTGACCCATCTCGCCCCGCCCAGGTCAAGTGCAATTATCCTCTACTGTAAAAAACACAAGCTTCAAACGGCTACAAATCACAATAACAAATCAGTATTTAATAAAGATGCCTCCAGCTGGCTCCAGCATAGTTTAGCCTGTCTGAAAACCCTAAACTCTTGTCAGCAAAAAAATCCCCATCCTTTCTTGCTGAACCTCCAAACCAACCAACCAACTTCATGGGTGCGCGTCATGCCTTTTTTCAAGTGTGGCCTCCTGCTCTAAGACATCTTGAATCTGCTGTCTAGATCTTGTATCATGGCTGTCGAGGTGAAGTCCGGATGGAGAGCCTGGATATGAGGCTCGGTGTAGGAGTGCAGTCTTAGCTGGGGTTGGTCACTAAGTGGTGCAGTGATTGCTCACACTGATTGACCCATGAATATGTAATTTGTGTGTGTGGTGTGTGTGTGGTGTGTGTGTGTTGGGGGAGGAAAGGGAAAAAATGGGTTGTGGCAGGGTACATGTACTTGTCCATTGCTGTGTGTGTG
The DNA here is from genome assembly GCA_963921505.1 of Phakellia ventilabrum. Lineage (NCBI taxonomy): Eukaryota > Metazoa > Porifera > Demospongiae > Axinellida > Axinellidae > Phakellia > Phakellia ventilabrum. The sequence continues at coordinate 5,362,351 of OY997395.1, read as the reverse complement.
TGTGTGTGTAATTGCCTCTGTCAAGTTTGTACTCCAAAGCACACAGACTGTATTCAAACTGTGTAATGAGATTCATTGTCACAACCCATACTTCTTTTGCACAAGCTGTGGTATATAAGGCAGAGGCTCAGAGACCAAGTCTGAGGTCTAGGATTGATGATTGATGTGTAGATATAGCAAAAAATTAAAATTTTTGGAAGGAGGCTTGGGTCATGCCATTGCCTCCCACTATACTAAGCCAGAGGTACATGTACATGTATGTGTCCTGGTTCCATGGCAGGACCTCTGCATGTGGTCTGCCATCAGGTTCCATTCCAGTGTTCCAATGTGTTGTATATTATGCGAAAAGAGTGCTATAGCCAACTTGAAGAAATGGGGCAGTAGTTTGCCAACGCACTACCTGTTAGAGCCTGGGGAACACGAAGGATGGATAGTCCACAAGGGTAGCTCTAAGACATCTTGAATCTACTGTCTAGATCTTGTATCATAGCTGTCGAGGTGAAGTCCGGATGGAAAGCCTGGATATGAGGCTCGGTGTACAATGTAGGAGTGCAGGGGTTGGGCACTGAGTGGTGTAGTGACTGCTCACACTGATCGACTCCATGAACGCGTAATTCATGTGTGTGTGTGTGTGTGTGTGTGTGTGTGTGTGTGTGTGTGATACATGCCTTGGTAGGACTGCCATTCTCAGACAATCGCCATGTGATTGAGAATACTATGAACTCCACTCCATATCTTTCTTGTTACATACGTTCACACATACACACACATACACACACACACACACGTACACAGATGAGGTGGAATTTGAGGTCGGCACAGACTCTCGTTCGGGGAAGTTGATAGCTCGCCGAGTGGTCCGACTGCCAACGGGAACTGTCTCCTTTGAGAGCATCAGCGAGGAGAGGCTGCTAGGCAAGGTGGACTGTGAGCCCAGGTTCATGGGCTCAGGGGACCGAGAAGCAGCCAAGGGAAGCAGGGTAGGTGGCAGTGTTGGGGAAGAAAATGGTAACCTCACTGGGGATAGTCAGCGGTAGCAGCAGTACTTACCCCTGTACCGCCTTACCATCTAGCCTGGCTCTGTCTGTGTGCCTAGGTACTTACCCCTGTACCGCCTTACCATCTAGCCTGGCCCTGTCTGTGTGCCTAGGTACTTACCCCTGTACCGCCTTTCCATCTAGCCTGGCTCTGTCTGTGTGCCTAGGTACAGGCATTTGTGTAAAGCCTAGCCTCGTCCCCAGGCCACACCCCCCACAAAAGAGTGGCCTGGTATCCACTGTTCGCGCATGCGCGAGATAATTGCAAGAATATACGGAATAGGGTCTGTAAACGTATCCGTGAACCGTCTTAGTCACATGTAGTATTGAGACAGTATACGAATATAGTAAGCGGAAGAACTCCGCTTACTCTGCGATTCGGATGCTTGCCAAGTGACTGGACTAGTGCCAATGTTACTCCAATTTTCAAACAGGGAAGCAAGCACTCTCCATTAAACTATCGTCCCATAAGCCTCACTAGTCTAGTCGTGAAGTTGTTGGAAAGAGTTATCCAGAGGAAACTTGTTATGTTCCTTACAATCCACCACAAGCTTAATCCATCTCAGCATGGCTTCCGCAATGGCCACTCATGTCAGACTCAGCTCATTGAGACAGTCCATAAGTGGGCTGAATCCCTTGACCATGGTTTGAGCACGCATGTTGTTTTCTTAGACTTTTCAAAAGCTTTCGACAAGGTCCCCCATAAGAGGCTGCTTTTAAAGCTGGATCATATTGGTATCAGAGGCCAATTGTTCAGGTGGATGGAGGCCTTCCTATCGAATCGGCGACAGCGTGTGGTGTGTAAGGACTCCTATTCCGACTGGTCAAATGTCCTCTCTGGTGTCCCTCAGGGATCCATACTGGGCCCGCTGCTGTTTCTGCTCTACGTTAATGATATCAGTAATGATCTAACGTCAATAACCAGACTCTTCGCTGATGATTGTGCTATCTTTCGCGAAATTGGTAGTAACGCTGATTGCATCCCACTGCAGAATGATCTCTCTAAACTACATAGGTGGACACAAAAATGGCAACTACCTCTGAATACCAGCAAATGTAAAGTAATGTGTATCTCAAACAAGAGATGTCCACTTCATTACTCCTACTCCGTTAATAACATTGCTCTAGAATGGGTTGATACATTCAGTTATCTTGGTATTAAGATTGATCGCAAACTGAAGTGGGGAGATCACATTGCGGGCATTACATTGAAGGCAAGTAAGTTATTGGGACTACTTAGGAGATCACCGAAGGGTTGCAGTAATAGAGCTAAGAAACGAGCGTATTCAGCACTTGTCCGACCTCGGCTCGAATTTTGTGCTCCTGTGTGGAATCCACACCAACGTGGGCAAGAAGAGGCATTAGAACAAGTACAGCGTCGAGCTGCAAGATGGATATGTGCACGCTGGGATCCAGTCGCAAACTCATGGTCTAAATCCTACCCAGAAGCCCTCGTGGAACTAGAATGGCATTCCCTCAAACAGAGACGATATTTTTCTTCCTGTTGTCAAGTTTTTAAAATAATTAATAATTTAGATTGTATTTCTTTTTGCACATATTTTAATTTTGCTAGAACTATAACTAGGTCTCACAGCTTGTCACTGCTTTGCAAGAGGTCTAGAGTTAATTCTTTTAGATATTCTTTTTTTATAAATGCTTCTTTTCTTTGGAATAAACTTCCTTTTGATGTTGCTTCTGCAAGTTCCTACAACAGTTTTAAGCGTAAATTAAAAGCTCACCTTGCTTGTATTTAATTTGTATAGTCCTCATTTTGTTTTGTGCATTGCCTTGTCTTTGTTTTGTTTTGTTTATGTTTTGATTGTTAGGGGAGTACATATAATAGGACTTACCTTCTGTACAACCCTGTCCATCTGGAAAAAATTATTTCAATTCAATTCAATTCAACTAAAAACCAGACTTTTTGCAGCTGAAATGGCTTTCTAACCAGTCAGGCATACTAGAAGAACCTGTAATTTTCTATCCGCTACGATTATAATAGCTATCTTACCATAAAATTTCGGAGGCGCCTCTCCTGGCAGTAACTGTGAGCTGCTCGATTTTCAATCGTAAATGTGGCCTTCTAGGCTTTTCAGTGGCAAACGGGATCGAAATTTTGAACTACCAATCACTGTCTAGGCACATAGCTAGTGAAAAACCATCACTACAGGCCATCAAGCCATCATGACACGAAACGTTAACGGATTCGTAACCGAACGTGACATCATTATATACGGATAGAACACGATAGTTCCCGATTTACCAAGATTTCTGGTAAATTATGCGCATGCGCAAACAGTGGATACCAGGCCACACATTCGTGGGGGGGTGTGGCCTGGGGACGAGGCTATATAAAGCCATGATTTGGGTAAAAGGCTGTATTGGTTGAAAAAAATGTCATGTGCACTCCAGTAGGTTGTTTTTCAGTGGGGGTGGGAATAATGATGCGCATGCAGCCACACATCCCTAGTGGATGCCCCATGGAATTTTTTTTGAAATTTACATGCTCTGAGGTTGTTTCTGGGGCCCCTAAAGCACTGGAAATTGACTATCAAAAAAATATCCAGTTCAAAATTCTGAATGTTACATGAGTTGTATTCTTGATGTTATCCCTCCCCTCCCCTCCCCTCCCCTCCCCTCAGGGAAGCAAGTCCTACATGGACCCTGGGATGGGGAGGATCATATATGAGAGAAGTGGGGTAAGTGGACAACTCTCACACAGCTGGGAGGGTCTGGGAATGAGAGGTTGTTATAGAAATGAGTTTTAGTGTTGAATAGAGAGATTCAGTGCTGTGTCAGGGTACTGAGGTACTTATGGTGGAAACTTGATTGTTTGAGTTAAACACCATAGCACTTGAAAACACAGTTTTCTCAATGCATTTCAGTCCATAGGTCCTGACCTATACTACCAGGAGCCCATAACCCAAAGGAAGGAGCGTTGAACTAGTGATTCCACCTGTTGTTGAATGGCACCTACAAGAAAACTCCATATATGGAATGCTTAGCAGTTATGCATGGCTGGTTTACTACTAGACTAGTGCTAAGTAAATTATAGCGCTTACATAGCACTTACCATATAAGGAGTTTTGGGCAAGTGCTATTTGACAACAGGTGGAATCAGCATACATACACAAGTTTACCCTTTGGGTTATGGGCTCCTGATACTACACAGCCCTGCTTTAGCACAGGAGAATACATCATAATGACATCACGTAATTTACAGAGTTCCAATACATGCCCACTTCATAGTTACTTACATCTCTGTATCCCATGTTACTTCCCTTCCTTATACTGTATTGTGATACAGTGTTGTGCTGCTCTTTTATTGGAACTCTGTGTGATGTCATTATGACGTATTCTTCTGTATTTAAGTTAGAGCCATTTTCCGGATATACTACTCAACTCTACAGATTGAAACAAGTTGAGGCAATAAGCGTTATGGCATTTAGCTCAAGACTCTTACCACTGCTGGTACATGTACCTCAGTTTCGTGTCAATTTTTTTGATTGAGTTCATATCGGTTTCTTTCCAGGAGTTCTTCTTCGTGCCATATGCCCTCACCGATGTCAACGACGAGAGAGAGATCCACAAGGGAGATGAGGTGTCCTTCTACATGGCCAAGAACAAGAGGTGAGTGAGTGTGTGTGTGTGGGAGGCAAAGGAATAATCCAAGCCTCCTTCCAAAAATTTGTAATTTTAAACTTCCGACTCCTGACTGAAGACAATGGGACAATCCAGGCACTGGCACTCTGCTTTTTATACTAAGGCTTGTGTGAAAGAAGTATGGGTTTTCATCGTGAATCTCATTACTATGGCTAAATGGGTTAATTACTTCCTGTGGCAAGGGCACTCTGATCTACACAATATAACATACACACACTTACACACACACATACACGCACACACACACACACATACACACACACACACATACGTACACACACACATACACGCACACATACACATACACACACACACGCACACATCACTAAGGAACCCTACAACATTTCACCGTGATTTATTTTATAGTATTATGTAAAAGTCCATGTCTGTGTAGTATTTTTACCAAGAGAGGTTTGCTACATCGCCAGTGTTTGTAGGTGCATTTGTGTAGCCTGTGCAGATATGGACACTAGGCAGGCAATACGATATAGTGTATGTGTAGATGTGTGTGTGTGTGTGTGTGTGTGTGTGTGTGTATGTACGTGTGTGTGTGTGTGTGTGTGTGTGTGTATGTGTGTGTGTATGTTGTGTGAGTCTTGAGAGAGCTGCTCCTTCCTTTCCCCAGGACTGGAGCCCTGAGAGCCAGACTAGTCCGTCTGGTACAGCCAGCCAAGATTGAAACCATTCAGGTAACACAGAGTTCCATACACAAACAAATGTATATCATGGGGGGACACGCCAGAGATATTCCAGCGGGGGGACACACCAGAGATATTCCAGGGGGGGGGCACACCAGAGATATTACATAACATAGCCAGAAAGAGCATCCTGAGGGCTTGGTCTGTAAAGTAATCCTTGACCACAAGATTCCACTGAATGTTTTGTATAGGGTGTTGTGAAGACACTGAAGGACTCGTTTGGGTTCATCGAGAGGGCAGATGTTGTCAAGGACGTAAGCAGTGTGTGTGTGTGTGTGTACATGTATGTGTGACAAACTTCAGCTAGTTTATATCCTTGCCTACCAGTAAGATACGTGACAGTATGCCTAATGCGTGAGAAGCAGTGAACCGTATGCGGTGGTGAAATCTGACTTCATATGTAACATGTTACAGTAGTGAGATAGCTATTGCAAACACCACCTGTTGCATTGCACTATCAGATGTGAAGTATCAATCTCGTTTCTCTCTCCTGTAGATCTTCTTCCACTACAGTGAGCTGATGAAGGGTACGGAGTCAGACATGGTCATGGGGGCCTCTGTGGAGTTCACCATGCAGAACAGACAGGTGTGTGTGTTACTGGCCTCGTACGGCTTAGAAAGATTTTAAAAAGAGATGAGCATCTCTATAGATAGACAAGAGTGCAATTTCACATACCAATTGTATACTGAGATGGATACTAATGTTTCTGCTGAGTGAGTTAATAGTGTGTATTCTCTCACTCAGACACTTTTCTTGAGACATGTTAGTTAGTTAGCCTAGCTCAGGTCGACCCCTGACCTCCTGTGATGTTGCGTGATGTGATGCGTTGTGACGTGCGAGGCTATAAAATAGCAGGTGTTCTCACGTTAACTTCACTTTCGCCCTGAAGAAGACTAGAGCATCTAGTCAAAATGTCGGCAAAGTTTCTTTCCAAATTAAAGTTGCCATTCTGAGAGCCTTTCTTTGTTATGTCTTTTCTCTTTACTCTCCCCCCTCAGGGAAAAGAGGTGGCCACTCAGATCAAGGTCTTGCCGATGGGGAGTGTGGTGTTTGACGACGTGGCCGGGGAGAAGCTGCAGGGAGCCGTGAAGCACCCCGTCATGCGTTCCTTCACCCACGGCCGAGGCAAGGAATCCGAGCCTGTATCAGGACAGATCATATACCAGACTGATACTGGAGGGTGAGTGGGTAGTAGTAGTTATTAGTGCTAGCTAGTTAGTGTTTACAGGCCTGAATATATTTTATGTCTATATGGGGCTCATTTAGGCTGCCCAAATTCTTGATAGAGATCCCTTTCAAATCACCCCATCCTCCCCTCCCCTCCCCTCCCCTCCCCTCCCCTCCCCTCCCAGCATCACCACCCTCCCCTACACCGACAAAGACCAGATCGGCGACTACACCATGCTCTCAGGAGACATCGTACACTTCAACATCGCCACCGACCGCAGGAATGGCAAAAACAGAGCCACGAACGTCCAACTCCACCGGCTGATAGAAGACCAGAAAGAAGAGAGTCAGAGAGAATCAGTGAGAACTTGCTTGCCCTGAGTAGGTAGCCAGTCTCATAGCCTCTGGTCATGCCCAGGCTGTCCTTGCCCGGATTTTATCTCAATGCCGTCACTTAATTCCCCGACTTTTTCTCCCCTACACAATTATGGGAGACAAGAATGCAGGAGAAAGCCAGCTAGCCTTCTCTGTCCTCACAGGCATGGCAAAGTAGTATCTTCTCTCTGAAAATTCATAATGTTAATGTGTGCATCTCTAGAATGCTGATTTGGCAAAGTTCTCTGTGCCATTTATTATTTCTGTTTCTCACTCAAATTACAAAGACAAAGAGTCCTTAGGAGAGTCTTGGCAATGGGCTTGGGGTGCAATCTGTGCACTTAGAATGCTGGTAGCCTGGTACATGTATATTATAACCGGATCATGTTTATTGCTAAATTAAACACGGTAGCAAGGTGCTTTGATTGAAGTCACTCTTCTCTCTGAGTACCAACTCTTGACGGTAACTGTGCACTGGTTTTATGTATACATCCCCCCCCCCAGGGTATCATTGCAGCCCTGCGTGATGGGTTTGGCTTCATCCGCTGTGCCCAGAGGGACGCCAGGATGTTCTTCCACTTCAACGAAGTCATTGACACTGTGAGTGTGCTTTAAATTTACCTACACTGTTGTGCCCGGTCTACTCCCTTACCATGAGTACTCAGGGGTTCATTTAGGAAAATCCCCAGGGGGGGGGGGGGGGTATGGGGGCAAAAGCACGTCAGAAAACAGTTTAGGGGTGTGTGTGTGTGTGTGTAGTGAACAGTATTCAATTTTGAAGGGTTAAAATTCCCAATGGGGGGCACAAAGTTTCCAAGAGGGGTGAATGCCCCCTCCCCCCCTCCCTAAATGAAATCCTGATTACTCCGGACACTGGACTGTACGGTGATGTGGTAGCTGCTGTTTTAGAGGACTTGAAAGCCTGAAATGTACACTTTGAATTTGGTTTTGTTGCTCCACTTGTTTACTGACTGTGCTTGTTTAAAAAGCAGTGGTATTGCAAGTCCAAATTGACAATTTCAGTGGTCTGTTTGTGCATGCTTGAGAATTTATGGAAAAGGGTCAGTAAATGTGTTAATACCTTGATGGTTGGGGTGGAGCCAGGCTTTTCCCCCCCAACTGATAGGTTGTTCCTGGCTCACCACTTCCAATGCCGGTAGGTAAAGTGTTACTACATAAATGCCAGGTGTGTCTGTCCACTGCTGTCCACAGGAGCACAAGCTGGCCCAACGCGATGAAGTGGAGTTCAGCGTACAGAATGTGAGTCGGTAACGTACGTAGTGATAGTACCTCAACACATGCAGTATTGCCGATGTTACATAAGATTTCATAGAGAGGGCCCCCCTGGGATTTCCACCCTCCCCACCTCCTGAGGTGATGATTTATTAGTGAGGCCCCAGAAGCAAAGTTATCCAAAATATTTCCTGGGGGAGTATGGCTCTACATGCTGCATGTTTCCCGCCGCCGCCAAGCTATCATCATTATGTGAAAGAAACCTGCATGTCTTGCATGGGGTATTCTCTTTCGGGTACGCAACGTCTCTCCCCCCCACCCATCTCTTCCTTCTGCCTATGCACAACTCTTTCTCTTTCCGTCTGCTGCAGGACTATACCAACGAGCGCCTCCATGCCGTGCGGATCAGGGTGCTGCCACATGGGAGCGTGCAGATTGAGGTGGGAGCATGTCAACGTATTTTTCATGTTGTAGTAGTCTGCTCATGTTGCTGCCTTAGCCATTGTCCACTCAGCCACAGATGATAGATAGCAGAGCTTGTAAGATCTGCAGTTGAAAGAGGCAACCAGTATATGTACGTGTGTGCACATGCATGTACACATAAACACATGCATACCATAACGTCATGTGCATATCACACGTGCACGCACATGCACACACACACACACACACACACGCCCTCAGTTGGTCTCCCAACAGTTCCTGCAGGGTACCATCGAGGAGGAGCTATCCACCGAGTGTGGGCGGAGCAAACCAGCCCCTTTCAAGATCCAGAGGTGAGTCTGTTAAGACTACATGTAACATACATGTAGTAAACCTGTAACCAGCATCTAGTTTAGTGGTTAGTACCCGCCAAGAGATAGTAACAGTCCTAGCACAGTACCCATTATTTAGCCTCGTCCCCAGGCCCTCCCAAAATGGATGAAAGCGTGGTGTCTTTTCTCACGTGAGTGTCAGGGGTAGAAAGGACTTAATTGTGCGTAGGCAAGCATAGTAGTTGTCCTCTGACGCCGAGGAATGCAGTGGATCAATACTTCTTGTAGCATATCTCGTTGGTGCCACAGACTGAGCACTGAGGTAGTGTTGTTTGTGAAAAGTAGAGAAATGCAACCGTCTTTCGATCGATTTTCAAGTGGAGAGTCTAGGGATGAGGCTACCCATTATAAGCATGCCTGCAGACCAGGGCTTTGATTTCTGCCTCCAAAAATGTGCGAAAAGTGCCCTATAAAAGTGATCTCAGAAAGTTTGAAAGGCCTTACTGAGAATTGTGATGAAGGTCTCACTCAGTTTCACCAAAATATCCGAATGTCAGGTACGCATAGCAACGAGAAATTTTAGAAAAATGCAAGTATCAATGGTTACTTAACTTTATTAGTTTTGCTGTACTCAGCCTGCCGTCAAAATTCGATGCTCAAAAGCGATGACGTCCAACGCCTAGGTCGGGAAGAAGGATGCTACTACAGTAGCTACGCGGATAAGTGTCGTTTATTCAGCCAGGGACGGAGTCGGTATGTGATTATTAATTAGTAGTTGCTAACGTAGCCATGTGAGGATTACGTTTTCCCCGAGACTCTCGGGTCACGTGAAGACATTTTGGTGAAACTGCACTGTGACTGTGTGGCCTCTCCTCTACTGTGCAGCGATGGAGACCATGGCACCATCCACTACATCGACCCCGAGGGGGAGGAGAGCATTGTCAATTTCTACTGGACCTCTGAACTGCTCCAGTTTGGGGACCAGGTGGAATTCCGACTGGCGACCCGGACCTATGACAAACTGATTTACGCTGTGGACATTCACGTCACCCAGAGGGCAAAGGACATCTGTTTCAGGGTGAGTGTACTTAAACCTGAGTCAGAAAGTAATACCTGTCGGGCCTTATGATAGCAAGCAAGCTGATTGGTCAGACTCAAGTAAGCAAATAGTTAATATAGACAAAATTTATATCCTGTATGAAAAACATTTTTCAGAGATACATGTAATATGCCTTCTAAACACATGCAGTAGTATCATAGCTGAAGTCAGCTATGAGACAGACCTTGACCCTTTAGAGATGGTGAATCGGAAAGTAATTTATTTTCGAATCACCAACTAAAACTGTCTTTTAAGTGGTGTTAGTTTCACACCCGCACATGCACACACACACACATGCACACACACACACACGCACACACATGCACACATAGGGGTTCATTGCGACACTGAAGGACAGCTTTGGATTTATCGAGTCAGAGGAACATGACTGTGAACTCTTCTTCCCTTTCAGGTGAGTGCCACAGGAAGTTTTATTAGCCTAGACAGGATGTGATTATAGGATAATGAAATTCATGATCAAAACCCATACTTCTTTTGTACAACCTGTGAGTATAAAAGCCAAGAGGCTGGCCAGTATTATTGAAACTGCTGTTGAGGTATATGCATTAAAATTTTTGGAAGGAGGTTTGGTTCTACCTTATCTCCCAAGGATCTCTAATGCCAGGATGCTTTCCACGAATTGAGAATTGAGGCCACTAGCCACTAGCGTGGAGTTTCAACTTTAATTGACGCGTCTACTTAATATCCTGTAATAGCTGTGCAGTGTAACAATGCAGCAAAATTTTCTGTTAGATGTTAAAGCCAATGCAATTAGGAATAAGGAAAGGTTTTTCATTGAAGTGTACACCATACCTAGCCTCGTCCCCAGGCTCTCTACGCACTTCACACTGGAGAGCCGGGTACTGTGATTTAACTTATATGTACTTAATTGTGCGAGGGCAGGACCGCTCGATAGACGGTTGCACTTTTCGACCGTTTGCTGGTGACATTATTTCAGCACTTGGTCTGTGGCACAAACGGACTCCGAAGAGTAGCCACGAGAAGCGTAGATTCGCTACCTTCCTTCGTTGTTAAGAACTGCAGCTGTATTCGCCCACGCAAAAATTCATCCTTCTACCTCCCTTCTGCCCTACACAAACTCTTCTAACACAATGAGCAGCAAGGGGCAAGAAGAACTGTAGAGATAGCCGCAGAAGACCTGTAGAGATAGCCGCAGCACCACTCTATAGCTCCTTTACCATTATGATGTAATGGGGGGTAAAAGTGAGCACTAAATGGAGAAAATACAGGAAAACACATGTAAACAAGCATGTTCTTATGTTTGCATACAAGAAAACTACATCAAAGCACATGTTCTCATGTATTTAGTGCTCACATTTACCCCCCATTACATCATAGTCTATTGCAGTGCAATATCGACATCCTATGTGACGTCATTGCTCAATGGGGGGGGCAGGGTGGTGACTCCACATGAAACATCTTTGCTACCCCAGTGGAAAATCCGGTGTCAGTCATGTTATTGGGGCCTCTGCAGTGTAATTGGCCTAAACAGGATAGGATTATATGATAATATTCATAGTCAAAACTCATACTTCTTTTGCACAACCCGTGGGTATAAAAGCCAGGAGGCCAGGCAATACTGAAAAGTGGTATGGAATAGTAAAATTTTTGGTATATTCCTTTTCTACTGTGTCTTCACTAGCTACTATATACTAACTGAGGCCATTTTAATGCTGCACACTCTGTCCCATATCACCCTTGGGGTATATCAGTTGCCAGATCATTGCTGTAGACTAGTCTCGTGCCCAGACGTTCACGCCCTCCCGGCGAAAGACCGTCTGGTGTTCTAAACGAACTTTCTCGTCACAGACACCTTTCCCCTTTGGAATTCCAAAGGGTCAAATCAGGTTGCAGCTTTCAGACCTTCCGCAAAGTTGCCATGACGTTATTCGATACCAATCTTTAATACTATTGGTCAGTTTGATAAATTAGAATGCAAATTTGAAATATACCGTATATACAGTGACCAATCACATTCGAGATTTATTATCAGCAATCGCGGGGTCTGTGACAAGAAAGTTCGCTTAGAACACCAGACGTTCTTTCGCCGGGAGGGCGTGAACGTCTGGGCACGAGACTAGCTGTAGACATGCCTCCTTTAAAAACCATGGATGTTTCATTTATGTAGTGCCATGTATCTACTCTGTAATCCGTGATAGTGCTCGGCGTTGCAGCGTTGTGCATCCTTGCATTCAAAATGCAATACACGCTGTGTAGTGCAGTAGATTGAGCTTCCGCCCAAAACCCTCCTTCCGAGGGTCTGGGTACCTGAGACTGCCATATAGCTTGAAATATTCATAGGGTGAAAATTTTGTGGTTGGGTCAGTGGTTTATACATATGTGGCAGTCCCGGGTAGAAAACGAACACTATTCCGTCGCGTATTTCGATCGCACCCGCACGCTCACTACGCTATATCTCAGAACTTCCGTTAAGGGCGGGGCTCATACGTGCTGCGTAGAAGCCTCACATATTGACGCTACTATGTAGCGCGTATGAGCCCCGCCCTTAACGGAAGTTCAGGGATACAGCGCTTTGAACACGCGTATGCGATCGAAATACGCGACGGAATAATGTTCGTTTTCTACCCGGGACTGCCACATATGCATGTATATTATTGTTCGTGTAGAAATTTATGTTTTTCAAATTTTGCAGTCCATGAATGTAGCGAAAATTTTTACCTGGTAATATTCTCCACTGTACTGTGCAGTATCTAGCTCTCACCAGGGGAAGTGTTCACTTGCCAATGAGCTCTCTGTCTGCATCCCAGGCTCAGGTTGTAGTGAACCACTTATGGTGTGGTTAATTTTGTTATCGTAATTAATCTTAATGAGGTTCGTTTTCTACCCGGGACTGCCATAGCTTGAAATATTCATAGGGTGAAAATTTTGTGGTTGGGTCAGTGGTTTATACATATGTGGCAGTCCCGGGTAGAAAACGAACACTATTCCGTCGCGTATTTCGATCGCACCCGCACGCTCACTACGCTATATCTCAGAACTTCCGTCACCAGGGGAAGTGTTCACTTGCCAATGAGCTCTCTGTCTGCATCCCAGGCTCAGGTTGTAGTGAACCACTTATGGTGTGGTTAATTTTGTTATCGTAATTAATCTTAATGAGGTTCGTTTTCTACCCGGGACTGCCACATATGCATGTATATTATTGTTCGTGTAGAAATTTATGTTTTTCAAATTTTGCAGTCCATGAATGTAGCGAAAATTTTTACCTGGTAATATTCTCCACTGTACTGTGCAGTATCTAGCTCTCACCAGGGGAAGTGTTCACTTGCCAATGAGCTCTCTGTCTGCATCCCAGGCTCAGGTTGTAGTGAACCACTTATGGTGTGGTTAATTTTGTTATCGTAATTAATCTTAATGAGATTCATGGTCAAAACCCATACTTCTTTTGCACTACCTGTGGGTATAAAAGCCAAGCGGCCCTGGGCCACAGACGAAATTGGCAGTTACTGTCACAAACGAATTTCCCGCAGTCTTTAACAATTTTTGGAAGGAGGTGATCACCTCCCACCAAACACAGAATATGGTGTGGTTCCCTCCCAACCTAGTACCTGCTGTCTCCCTCCCCACCATATTGAGTCTGCTTTTTTTCCCTACTTTTCCCACGTATACCAGGATTTTATCACTTGCATGCACACACATAAACGCAATACACCCACATACACGCACACACACAGCTCTTGCAACAAGTACTGCAATCCTCGGGAACTGGAGGTAATGGATGAAGTGGAGTACTGCATCGTGAGGAAGAACAGCAAGATGTCTGCTGACGAGATTAAGAAACTACCCAGGGGAACCATTTTAACTGAGGTGTGTGTGTGTGTGTGTGTGTGTGTATAAGCTTGTGTGTATGGTTATGTATGTACATGTGTATGCCTTATACACACCGAATCTGGATTACTGTCCCCTATTGATGTGATGGTGTGAATAAATATCATGTAAGAACAGTATTGCGGAAAGCATTCGTGATTGTTCCCTTACTTTGCTGTCTTCCTACAGCAAGTGAAGCCGGGGTCATTTGAGGGTGTAGTGCTCCGACCGATGAAGAGCTCCGACAACCCAGTGAGCCACCTTCTTCATCTTGCACATATAAACCTCAAATAGTCACTTGCTGTTATTCCTATTCTTATTCTCCTTCCCTCCCTCCCTTCCTCCCTCCCTCTCTCCCTCCCTCCCCTCTCTCCTTCTCTCCTTTCCCCCTTTCACGATTCCCTCTCTCCCTCCCTCCCTCTCGCCCCTCCCTCCCTCCCTCCCTCCCTCCCTCAGGTGGACTACGAAGGTACCATCAAGTCTTCCTCCCCCCCTGATTCGGGAAGAAGCTCCCCCTCCCCCCAAGAGCTGCCCTACAGCATCACCAGCATCACTGACCACCGCATATCTCTCCAGGAAGGAGACCAGGTCAGCACATAGTGCACCATCACACGCCAACGTCATATTGTTGTTACATACCAACTGTTCATAACTCAATAGACTATAGTTAGTTAGCTACATGTATGTAGTTAGCTGACAGTGGCGCCCTGTTATGGGTTTCTCCCCAAAGGAGGGTACAGCGGTTATAGTGCAGCGTTCTAGCACAACATCCCATTTATAGAGCAGCAGTAGTGGGAGCCAAGCATTCAAACAGTTCTGTAATTTGATTGGTTGACGCCGTTGGTACTCTGGTAACTGGATACTCCAAGAATACTAGAAACCGCTGTGTCAAGGTGCTTCCCACTTGATTTCCTTTGATGTGGTCAGTGGAATGCTTAAGGGTGGTTACGTGTACACTCTCCTCCACCTGCACTCACTTTTTGCTTTTTGAATTGGGGGAAGTACTGTAAGGAGCTGGCCTTAGATTTGAATGCTGAAACTGAAACTGAAAGGCAAATAGTGCAGTATGAGGTACGTTTTGCTGTAGCACCATAATGAAACTGCAATGTGTACAGTCATTACATTGTCAGTGGCTATGAGAGAATAAGGAGTTTTCCTGCAAGATACAGCCAAGAAGCAGGAAAAATTGATGATACTATACGCAGTAGATTATAAAATACCTCAGTTTTTGGTTATGAAACGTAAAGTAAGCCTGACAGCTTAGTCTCAACACTGTCAAATTGAGACTAGCAAATTCAGGGAACATGTGAGACTTAGCAAATACCTTGTTTGATTGCTCCATTTCGTCTCTCAAAGACCTGGTGGGTCTCTATTTATATGTAAACCTACTACTTGAGCTATTCCATTACTGGTTTCTGTTCCAAATTTTCAGGTCCAGTTCCAGATTGGAATCAGTGCTCATGGGGGCTCCCCAAGGGCAGTGAACATCACCTCACGCCGGGAGTTCACCCGAGGGAGGATTGAGAACGTCAAAGGACAGGTGGGTGGAGCCTTGTGGTAGCTGTCTGTCTGTCTGTCTATTCTCTGTCTGTCTGCCTATTTGAATATCTGGCCAATCTATTGTCTGTCATATGTTGTTCTATGTGTTGAACACACATTCATTTTTCTACATGTTACATTAGCAGCTTAAAATGTTGAATATTCAAGTGAACAGTTAGTGGACTAAAGTAAACGCTAAACCTCTCCCTCTCCCTTTCCCTCCCTCTTATGTCTTCTCCCTCCCTCCCTCGTTCCTGTCCTACCTCTCCCTCCCCTCCATTCCTTTCGCCCTCTCTCCCCTCCACTCCACCCCTCCCTCCCTCCCTCCTATCCTCTCTCCTTCCCTTCCCTTCCCTTCCCTTCCCTTCCCTTCCCTTCCCTTCCCTTCCCTTCCCTTCCCTTCCCTTCCCTTCCCTTCCCTTCCCTTCCCTTCCCTTCCCTTCCCTTCCCTTCCCTTCCCTTCCCTTCCCTTCCCTTCCCTTCCCTTCCCTTCCCTTCCCCTCCTTCCTCAGTACGGCTTCATCTCGTACACCAGCGAAGGCCGGAGTGAGAATGTCTTCTTCCACATGAACTCCCTAGCTGGCCGCAGCGAGTTCTCTGATCTGAAGGCCGGGGATGAGGTGGAGTTTCTGCTCACCTTCAGCCAGAAGGCACAGAAGAACAGTGCCATCCATGTCAAGAAACTTAGGTGTGTATGTGTGCGAAGGGAAGGGGAGAGGAGAGGGGAGTGATGGACGGAGGGAGAGGGGGAATGAATGGCGGAGGGGGAGGGGGAGGGGGGGGTGGATGAAGTGAAGAGGAGGCTTGTACCCCAGGCATTTCCAATTACATTATCTCACAGCCATATACATGCGTAGGAACAACAGATTGATTTTCGTATCTAAAAACCCAGCCAGGTATGTTCTGAATTATTCAAGGCTGTACCCAGCCAAAGATGAGCTTGGTTAGGCTGTCTCATCTTGCACAACTAATGCTAACTCAACAATTTCATGGTGCACTAGCAGCCAAAACAAGATTCTTATTGCTATGTACAACTTCTTTGTCACAAAAAGAAACGGAGCTATCCTAATGTAGTTTGGCCCGCAGAGCTTCTCCTATGCCTGTGGCTAGTAATGCAATGATGTGTGCTGTCTTTGCACACGTGATAAGTGTGACGTATAAACGGAGAAACAACACACATGAAAAATATTGGCACAATCATGCCTGACTATTCTCCATGGCTATAGAGTTTAATCTTTGGTGGGTGAGCATGAGACTTGGAGGTTATGTTGCTCATCGAAAGAAGGTGGATTCCTGACAAGCTTTTTCTGTCAATAATATTTTTTTCCTCTCCCGCAGTGCCTCGGTGCGTCCAGAGCGTCTGTTGAGGAAGCCCACCACGCCCAGTGCCCTGGCCCCAGTGTGAGTGAAGTAGCCATGTCACATTAGAGTGAGGCAACTTTGTATCGGCCTCATTCCCAGGCCTCAGTGGAAGTGAGCTAGAGATGTTGTGAAGTCACTTCGTGTAGTGTTCACTAGATAATCCAGTTTAGGTCGAATGTATTACTTCATTCAGTACATAAGACTTGGTCATTAGTTCAGATTTACGTTTTTACTGGTTGCTGAACAATCATTGAACCATCTTTAACGTGGCTAAGGTGTTGCATGTGTTGGTCTTCCCATTAATAACAAAACCGCTCTCTCTCTCTCTCTCCCTGCCGGCCTCCAGTACTGTGATTCGCCAGCCAAAGGGACCGGATGGAACCAAGGGGTTTACTGTCAGGAACGGCAACGGTGGCAACACACAAGAATAAAGTATCACAAGAAGACCAGAGCACAAGCCACAGAAATGCACACCTTGCTGCCTTAAAGCTAGACTGTAACACACTCCGTAGGAAGTAGGAATATTGTATCATACTGTACAGTGTGGAGAGAACAGAGATTATACTATTTAATGAGGTCGCTTATCTGCCGGAACTGTTCACCATGTGGTCCCTGGGACAATCAGGTAGTAATAGCTTTGCCTCCCCAGCATTTGCTGCTAGCAGTAGCTACTGTACACAAAACATGCATGGTCCATACATTCTGTGGCCGGGCTATAATATAACGCTCATCATGATACCCAATTAGAATGTGGAGAAGTTGGCAAGTGCAATGTACATCATCCAGCTGTAGTCTTGTGGGGTTATGCCAGACTAGCTATCCGTACTGGAGGTTATGTGACGGGTACTGTAAGCCCTAAAGGGGAGTCGGCACTTTATTCTATTTATATATGAAGGGCTCAGAACGAGAGTGGGCTAACCCATAACTTCTTCTCTCCCCAAGCTTGATAAATACTCTTGCTTCAAGCCGAGTCGTGTGGGACGTCATGTAATTGATTTCGGTGTCACGTTAATTAAACCCATAAGCAAAACGTAACTTTTTTTCAAACTTAATAAATATGCCAACTTATGTATAGTGGGTGGAGCAGTTAGCTCCGGGCTGTGACCAAGTGTGTTCAGGTAGAGGGTAACGTGGTTTGGCAACTGCCACGGTGGTCTCGGACAGTACGGCCTAGGATCCGTCCGTGTTCCTCCCTTGATTCCCAAAGCCTGGCACACTAAACAGACCCGATGACGATCCCTGTACCATAGCGGACAGGCGCCCGAAAGGCTGAAGGCTCGGTCAGCCGGAACGACCTGCCCGTTCACCCCTTAACGTGGCAGTGTCACATGGCCTAAGGGTTCCGTTGGGAGAAGAGGGTTGCCCATTTTTTTTTCATTTTCTACAATATGTATACTCTGAGACCTTCATATTGACTGTTATCCTTTTACCAGGTGATTGGAGGAAGGTATTGGGGGGGGGGGGGGGGGATAAATACTGCAGCTTCACTATACAGTATACATTCGTCTCGTGGATTTTCAAGGGGAGAACGTGGGTCAATGGGTAAATGCGTCTGGTGTTAACAAAAGTCCACCCTATCTATTGTGTGTTAAGCTCCTCAACCCCCCCCCCAAAAGAAAATTCTAATGCTGTCGTAATACAGGACACTACATGTAGGCTCCCAGAGCACATAATATTATACCATACTCTTACATTTAATTTATACACTGCCTATCATTGACCGCTCTTTATTCAGACTGTTTAATAGTACCTGACTTCAATTTAAAAATTAATTTTGTGCCCGGATCACCTATACCCCCTGCAAGTAATTATTCTATTTTTCTTTCAAAGACTAGCTTGTACAGATTCAATAACTTTACTATTCAAACCATTATTAAAGTCTTTGTATTCTCTAATACTCAATGCTTCACCTACCATAATTATACATGTACAAAAAAATTAACTTTGAAATCTTCAGTTAAAACCTGGTAGGTTACTGATCATGATGATTTCATCACAATAGTTTTAGGGCTCTTTCAAATTTGGCTAATCAGCAATATCACTCTGGTGATCATTTATACGTATATCATTACAATGCTTATATCAAAAATTGATTATTGTGATCTTGTATGATATGCTAATTACAAAATATCATGACAAGTGCATTACAGGAAAAATTATTCGGAGAATGAACTGTAGAATATGCTATACTATATAGCTAGTACTAGGATCGTGAAACATACACCGCACAATATTATGTACTGCATAGCTACAGGTAAAGAGCTCCCAGTACACATACATATCATCTGTTACATGTACCGAAGACTCTCTTAGCAGGTTGCTGCGACTGTTTGGACTCTTTGGAGGACCTATGTGTAGAGGGGCAGAAAAAATGAGGGAAATAAGATAACCACATAGCACTAGAACCTGGCACATGCATATACCAGGACATCAATAGAGACCAGTAGCTATATGCGTATGCCAGTGTTTTGCACAATCCTAGGATTGCGCAGCAGAATATTTTGCACAATCCTACAGCAGAATATTTTGCACAATCCTAGGATTGTGCAGCAGAATATTTTGTGCGATCCTAGGATTGCGCAGCAGAATATTTTGCACAATCCCGATTGTGTAGTAGAGTGTTTTGCACAATCCTAGGGTTGCACAGCAGAGTGTTTTGCACAATCCTAGGATTGCGCAGCAGAGTGATTTGCACAACCCTAGGATTGCCCAGTAGAGTGTTTTGCACAATCCTAGGATTGCGCGGCAGAATATTTTGCACAATCCTTGGATTGCGCGGCAGAATATTTTGCACAATCCTAGGATTGCGCGGCAGAATAGTTTGCACAATCCTAGGATTGCACAGCAGAGTGTTTTGCACAATCCTAGGATTGTGCAGCAGAATATTTTGCGTGATCCTAGGATTGCGCAGCAGAATATTTTGCGTGATCCTAGGATTGCGCAGCAGAGTGTTTTGCATTTTGCACAATCCTAGGATTGCGCAGCAGAATATTTAATGAAAAGGAGGAAGTAGAACCTGTGAACAAGACCAGCAGAGTAGAACCACTACCTTCTGTCCTTGGAGGCCTTGGCTTGGAGGAGCTTGCTGACATCCAGGGAGTTGACAAAGGAGGAGGCAGTGTCAGTTGGAGAAGGAGTAGCACTTTTCTCCATGTCCAGTGCAAGGCGCTTTGGAATGAACATGTGAAACCATCTCTGTAGAAGATCAGAAGTTGAAGTAGGTATATAAGTCTTATGTGATGATTTCATGAAATGCAGACCCATTTTTGTGTATTAATAGCATAATTGCGTGAGCGTGATACTGTTTGCTACACTAGCTCGTGCTCATGTGCATGTAGGAGGTACAAATTTCACAAACAGCTTGACTACTGCATCTAAAAAGTGTAAGCCAAGCTGCTCACAGATTATATCATAATAATACCAGCCATGCACTCATGATACTGTCATAACACTCTAGACCAGTGTACCCGCTACACACCTGGTACTGAGGGCTGAGATGGTTTGGCGTGAGGACGTAGGGCCATTGCAGGAGGCCCAGGTGGACCACGGCCAGCCTCAAGTAGTCTGAGAGGGAGGAGCTGAGGTAGTGCCATGTCAGGGACAGGTCCAGTAGCCAGATGCCACTTGCTGTGTGTGTGTGTGTGTGTGTGTGTGTGTGTGAGTATGTGCTATAAGTGTATGTATATGTGTGATTGTGGGTGTTGTGTGGGTGTATCCGTATCAAGAAGGAGACACCTCGCAAGATTATTATTTTAGGGGTGGGGCTGATGCACGTGCATGCACGGGGGGCGGGGTCTGGGCATGAGATCGAGACTACGTACATATGTATCCAGCTGATGATTGAACGCCGAACATGGACATGCAGCTGGAGGCCGCTGTCGTCTCAGCCGACGAACCTATAACTGAATTACTCGAAGCGTCAACCTGTGGTATTTGTCACAAGCTGTTTCAGGAGCCCAAGGTACTGCCATGCTGCCACACGTACTGCAAAGGCTGCCTGGATGATCTGCTGGAAAAACCGGCAAAGAAGAGCAAAATTACCTGTCCTAAATGCAGAAAAGAACACAGTGTTCCAGAAAATGGACCCGAAGGTTTTCTGACCGATTTCTCAGCCGACGAAGACGTAGAATTCCTGAGCGTCAAAAAATTTGTCGTCGGCAGCGCCGTCTCGAAATGCCACTCATGCAGCAAAAACACTCCGTCCATAGTGGGGTATTGCGCCGAGTGTACAGGGATGGTGTGCGAATCGTGCATGCACGTTCACAAGCAGCTGCAAATATTTGCGACCCATAATGCTGTGGTATTAGAAGACCTTAAGCGTGGGTCATTCTACACGTCCAGAAAGCGCTCGCATCTCTGTGCCGAGCACCCGAAAAATATTATCCAGCTACGCTGCGAATCTTGTCAACAGTTTATATGCAACGATTGCATCCAAAAACATCGTTCACACGACTTGAGCGCTCTGAAAGGTACGGATGAACAAGTGATGGATAAACTGAAAACGTTAAAGGAACTTGCGGAATGTCGATTGGTTAGGCTCAAGGAAGATCAAACTTACGTGTCACGAATTAAAGCCGAGTTGAAGACCTATCCAGATAAATTAAAGTCTAACATCAATATCACTTTTGACTCTCATATCCAGTCACTTGAAGAGCGTTGCCAGCAACTACTAAAGCAGGTAGATACCCAGCATAGAGAAATCATACAGAGTGCCAACACCCAAGGAGATAACATAGAAGAGGCGATAGCAGGGCTTGAAAGTGGCATACGTTTCACAGAGAGATCACTTAGAAATAAAATTGCAATTGAGAGGATCAGAACAAACATGCAAGCTACTATCCATCTACAGCAAGCGACCAAAGCTTCATGGGACAAGAAGGAGATAAAACAACCGTTGGTGTATGTTGGAAACAGCGATGCCAGTCTCAAGAAGTGGGGAGATATCAGAGAACTTACAAGTGCTGACATACAAATAAAACCACTTCAGAAACCTATGGTTGGAGTTCTATCAAAGGTGGCCATTGCACTGTATGCACAAATACCCCCACCTACTGAACTGTCCTTTATCATTTTGTATGGAAAGTCATCAAAGCATTTTCATCATGGCGAGATGAAGGTGACTAAAACCAATTCAAACAAAGTGACTCTTCAATTTACGCCACACTGTTCCGGTGATCACTGCATTGTAGTAATAGTCGGCAGTATATGTTTACAAGGGGACGATAGCAACATAATTACAGTTGGTGGACTACCAAAGATGGGTACAAGAGTCCGCAGAGGGCCAGACTGGAAACACGGAGACGCAGACGGTGGGAAGGATAAAACCGGGGAGATCATCAACATGCAAACAAGTTGGCGGGGATTCACTGCCACTTGTGATGTAAAGTGGAATAACGGTACAGTTGGCAGTTACAGTTGGGGTGAAGATGAAACATATGAAATTGAACTGGCAATTTGAACAATGAATATCTCACTACTATCGTTTTGAGTGATCATTTATTGTACTGCATACTATACAGTCGTCACAGTTGTTAAATGGTATTGTGTGGATGTATTGATAAGTTTATCATCGACAGTTCTGGATAGTGTTCTGCTGGCTGGTTGTTTCTTTGTTAGTCATATCATGTGATGGTCTTCATGCGATACAAAGAATTGCTATAATATATAATCCACTTAGCCTTGTTCCCAGGCTCTCCCTGCACGAAAATAAGACAATGAAAAGACCAGTCTTCTAGTTTTGCGCAGGGAGATACTGGGAACAAGGCTATGGTCTGCTTGTGAAGGTACAGAATGTAGTATTAAGCTATATATGATGTACTGCAGTAGTGACGCACATGTGTTCTAATCTTCTCTGAATGATACTATTACATACATTGTATGCTGTGCTCAGCCATAAAATACAATGACATATTTACCTTGAGTAGTGTTCTGGTGCATGTACACGAGGCAAGTGTGTCCACAGGTGGGGCAGTAGTCCAGTGGGAACACTCTGCAGGGCGGGGCAAAGGAGGGGCTCCGTTGGGTGCCTGGTCGGGGGCAATATTGTCAATTGGGTTAAACACCACTCGTGCATTCAGGTTAATGAAAGGACCACCTGTGTGCAAGGTCATATATATATGTGGATGTATGGATGATTGTATGGATAAACTCATACAGACGCCATGCCACTACTGAAAGTGGTGAAGGTCAAGAGGTGAAAATAGTTGAAAGTATGTTGGCTTGCTTTAGAAAGTGTGGACTATTTGCGTTCTAGAAACACATACATGAAAACTAAAAGGCATCTTAATCGCTATATCAAATACATACCATCAGAATCATCTTCATCGAGGTCCAGTAGGGAGGGGTGTGTCCAGGAGGTGTGGCCAGACTGGGCCACACCCAGTTGTTTGAGATGAGAGAGGCTGTTGATGTTAATCCTGCCCAGCTGCACTACAGTGTCTAAGGGAATGAAATGACAGATGGTTGGGCACTAGGAAAGTTGTATAGTCTTCCATTTTCATGGCGGTATGGTATTGTCTCATTGCTGTTTGTTCAAATTTTGTGAGTATGAATCTATTCCTTGAATAAGAAGGACACTGTACTTAAAAGCCTACACCCTCTCTTTGAATAATATAGACATTGGCACTTGTATGTACGCATGTCATATCTGTACATGTATAGCTATACTTTAAGTCCTTGAATACAAGCACAGTGTTGGGGAATGGAGTCTGGGAATGAGACCATTGTTAGATACTCTGAACATGCAAGCTAATCAGCTAGCCTGCATGCACATGGTGTTGCAAGGACTGTTCATTCTCAGGGCTCCGTGTCTTGACGCCATCTAAAGCTTGGGGAGGTAGGAGACCTGGGAATGAGACTTGGGAATGAGACTGGGTCCCTCGCTGAGCATGTACCATTGTAGAGGTAGCTCCAGTGGAGTGTGAGGCCGTCGTGGGTGAGGTAGAACTGACCCAGGTCCTCAGGGAGCTGGCAGTGGTGGTTCTGGCAGGCAGGGGGGTGGAAAGAGGATGCGTCTTTGTCATGATCATCTTTGTGCAGCTGGACTAACAATGGAACCACACCTACACAATGTTGTACATATGTACATGGATTTTGAGGGATTGGGCACGCATTTGTGAAGTATACGAGATTTCGAAATCAGATTGATTTCTGCTGATTTCAGCTGATTTCAGTACTGATATATAGCAAGACAAACATAGTGTATGGAGGGTATACAGAGTTGGATGGTGCTGTATACGGAGTTGAGTAGAGCATTTTTGGCCAATACAGGTGACATCTGATTTCATTTATTTGATTTCAGCTGTGGTTTTAAGTGATTTCAGAGCAAACCATATGAGAATTGTTCTGTGTCTGAACCCTCGATGGCTTCGAATTCTACTTAAGATTATAGCCTCCTCCCCAGATCACACTCCTCTGTGCATGGAACCAGGCCACACTCCTCTGTGCATGGAACCAGGCTAGTGAGGTTAATGAAGAAGGGACTGGAGCTCAGGCTGCACTTACCTAATTTAGTATTTTTGGTGAGCAGGGCAGAGCCCACTAGCTGCTTATGCTAGTATATAGCCTGCGAAAAAAAGCCGGGAGTGGAGACTGGGAACGAGGCTACTAGTATACATAATATAGATTCCCTCTAATATTAAGATAGCCAGCTTCCCAGCCTCCAAACACTTGATAGGAAGAGCCTAGGAATGACATGAGTGATGATATAAATGCTGTTTGAGCCTCTGTACCTGCACTCACCTTTTCCCAGACTGCGATTTCCCCCGACGTCACAGGTCTGTTTACTGTCAGCTTGACGTCTCTGATCCCAGGCTTGCCCTCTGCAGAGAGAACAAGATAAAAAACAAACTACATACTCATTGCTGGCTCATCCAATCCACAGGTCAAATAGTATATTGCATGTGATACTGTTTTCTCTAAGTCGTCATTGGCTGCAGGCACGATCGCGCGGCACAGTAGGCGCATATTTACGGCCATAGGCCTACACATTATACATAGCATACCTAGAAACTCCACTACACCTGAGAGGATAGGCTTATCTGGTCCTTGCATGACAGCATGTCCCAGGTCGTGCTAGACTTCAAATAACGCGCACCATACCTAGTTCCGGGAAATTTCCATAGCAACCGTGATCTATTACGCATGCGTAAATTTGAAATGTTTTTCGAGGATACAACGTAGAATGTCTTCTGCAAGCTCTTCCCCGGAGTCTGAAGGCAGATCCTCACCCGAGAGGGACAGTGTCAGCCGTGGGAGCTCCGTGTCTACGGGTTTGAGGGAAGAATACGAGGATCTTCTAAGATACGCTGTTGTTACCCCAGTTTTGGACAGGAAACTCCCCTCCAAGCGGACCCCGCTACCCAGATCCCAGTCCCCTGCCCCCGGTGCGACCAGAGGAGCCCCCCTGCAAACTGAAAGTGAGAAGAAAGATATTCAGACGTGCAGCTGCACACATAATTTGCATATGTCTACATGTGTACTAGTCTTGCAACCTGGACCACGTTTGGAACATGGTCTGGGTTGCAAGACTACATGTACATGCATACAGATGTCTAGTCTCGTCTCCAGCCACATCAAGACTAAGGATTGTCCTCCCACCATGATCTTGAGCCTTGATATAGGCTGAGGACAAGACAGTAGACATTAGATCAACTGAAGAATGCGCCCTATAAACCTAATACATGTAGGTATCCCTAATCCGTGTTCTTCAGTTGACCCCAGACTTCTAGACAAAGTTGTCTTTCCCCAGTGTACATATGTCCTTGGCACTTGTATGTTGTTATCTGCAAACAACCTCTGGTGGACATGTTCGAAATGATGCAACTAACCGTGGAGTGGAGACTAGGCACAGAGCTAAGAGTGGAATGGGAAACACACAAATAAACATACTATAGTCTAGCCCTAGCTGGCCTCCTACCTCAGCTTTTATCTTGTAATTCCATGTTCTAGGCTGCCCCTCACTGTACCCTCACAAGTGCTCCATTGACAACAGTCATGCACTGTTAATTTCTCCTCCTCTCCTTCCAGTCAGCAAGGTTCAGTCAGACGAGAGTCAGAGCTCACAACCTCCACCCATCTACCAGCCCCACTCCTCTAGTACCAGCATGCCAAGGCTGCAAACTGTCCCCAACCCCGTGCCCCAAGGCCATTACCCTGCCACTGGTGACCATGGTGATGACAGCAGTGAGGAGTCACATGACCAAAGTGGTGGTATCAAGGGTGGGTCACATGATCACTCACATGACTCAGAAGAGGGTCTCTTAAAGCTCCCCACTGTGGATCCAGAGCTGGTTCGTCTGGGGAGTCAACTGGATGCCTGGTGCCTGGACCTAAAGAGAAATGTCCTGGTAAGTTTGTCATAGGTCCATTTTTGAATAGTGTCGAAGCCTGATAGAACAAAATGGATGTTTTTAGTACTGGTATGCAATATGAGTTTCTTCCCGAGTTGCAAATATTATAAGTACTTTAGTATTTATTTGTTGTCAGGCTATTGGATTAGAGCCTAGGTTGGGTACATACCTCCTATTTTATGAAAACAAGAGTGAAGTGATGCCTAGGAACGACATGTAATAGCCTTGTTCCCAGTCTCCACTCCCAGCCTTTTTTTACGTGTAGTAAACTACCCTCCCACTTTTACATATGAAAAACAGCTGGGAGCGGAGACTGGGAATGAGGCTAGGAATGCAACTGTATTTACACGTAGTGTAAGTAACACATCAGTGTGCTTAATCATGGAGCATTTTCCCCTGCAGGCTGAGTTTGAACAGTCGAGGATTCGTTTGATGGAGAGGCACCACACTGAACTACAGAAAGAGAGACAGCAGTAAGTCTACATCCAGCCTTATGCTGTCAACCGCATAAATAATACAGGAGAATGAGGCTAGCATAGCCTTGTAGCCAGCTTTTTTCGCAGCCGTGCACGTTTTTCCACGGCTGTGAAAAAGCTGCGAGGGGAGGCCTGGGTACGAGGCTAAGGCCAGCATTGGTGCTACCATGTCATTTCTGTTGCTCACAGCACAGAAAACATATGAGTTACCTTAATGGCCTCATATTCATATTCATCTAGCCAGTCTTTCCACTTCAGTTTTTACGTTGCTTGCAGTACGTTTTAGGCAACATAAAAACTGGAGCAGAGAGACTGGGAGCAAGGCTATTAGCGCTAATATCATCCATTGCAGGTATTACTGCATAAAGACTTGGATCTGGGGGCTGGTACACATGCTAGATCTAAATGTGTACACAGTTCTCTGTCATTCTTGTTTCATCTGCTCACCTCCCCCCTCTCTCAGTCATGGCTACCAGCTACAGCAGGTGCAGGAGGAGCTGGAGCGCTGTAAGGAGCTGGTGGTGACCTACGAACAGACCATCGCACGCAAGGACCACATCATAGCCAGCCTTACTAGGGGACTGCAGAAGCAGGTTAGGGTCTCATTCCCAGGCACTGCACATTGTGAATGTGTGGTATATCTGGGAATGAGACAGCTAGGGTTTGTGCTGGTCCCATTCCCAGGCACTCCCCCCTTATGAATGTGTGGAGCATCTGGGAATGAGACAGCTAGGGCTTGTACTGGTCTCATTCCCAGACACTTTCCTTGTGAATGTATGGAGTGTCTTGGAATGTAATTTGGTGGGCCGGTGATGGGAATATAGAGAGCATTGGGTAGGGAGGGACTGGAAGCAAGGCTCCATGTATAGGAGTTGCATTCCCCCCACATCCTGAACTAGGGATATAAGTAGCTACATGCAGAAAATAGGGGAATTGCCAAAAAGAAATTGCATAGTCTCAGGCTGTTTTTTTTTGTATTGTGTGCAAAGAAAAGCTACAACGTGAAATGAGGCTTGGCTGGATGTGCAAGTAACTTTTACTTCTAAGATTTTGCCCGAGTAAAAACCTGGACCCTGGCAAAAGATATGTAACAAACTGGCATCATTGTCATCCTCCCCCTGCAGAAGGAGAGGGTGGAGCTACAGAGGAGCTTCAGTTCATGGAAGCTAAGGCACAATGAGGACAAGAGAGAGGTGGGTGGGGCTCAGCCCTAGCCCGTAGATAGGCACACTGAGGACAAGAGAGAGGTGGGTGGGGCTCAGCCCTAGCCTGTAGGGTGAGAACAAGAGAAGTGGGTGGGCCTGAGCTGTAATTTGATCTGACTTTGGCAACTGTAGTAAAGATCCTGTCAGTGTGGGGTGTGTCCATTGGATTTGTGACTGAAACTGTGTAACGTCATCACCACTCAATTAACATTTCCTGAACCTAATATTTGAGAGCCTATGGAGGCATGTCAGAGCTTCCTTCTCTTTGGAATTTTGTTGATGTATTATCTCCGGGATGGATTGTGCTACTGCATTCAGATTTAATATAGCCTTTCTGTAGTGCATTGTAGGCCACTCTGGAAATGTTAACTAATTAGCATGTACTGATAACATCATCAGAAAACGGTCATTTGGCTATCCACTCAATTCTGATGTCTGTTATCAATGTCCTGTCCAGCTCTTCACAACAGCCCTGGCCAGACAGCACCACAGTCGCAAGCTGCAGGCCCGGGTACTGGCCAGCTGGCATGGAGTCATCCAGGGCAGGTGGAAACAGAGGGCAGAGAAAGCCTGCCAGGTGGGTGTGGCCTCAAGGTAGCACTGTCAAAAGTGAGTTGATGTACTGCAGTAGGAGCTGAATCTTTCTCCTATTGTCCCCCCTCCAACACACACACACGCACACACACACACACTCAGAGCCGGGCAGAAGAAGTGTGCATGCAGTTGACCAATGACTATGAGGAGAGACTAGCAGCTGTAAGTTGGGTAGCCACTAAACTGAACTGTTGTTCAGCAGTAGCTACGTGTACCTAGCATCAAGGGAGCTAAGCCAAGACATTGTGAAAAAGCTCTTACATGATAATTTGTAGGAACATCTGATTGGGTTATAGAGCTACTGTATAGTAGGTGATCCCATAAAGGAAAATGCCTTCTCTCTGTACATATCCGCTGTACCTATCTCGTTCCCAGTCTCCACTCCCAGCTTTTTTTCAGACATGGTTTTTACTGCATGTGAAAAATAGCTGGGAGTGGAGACTGGGAATGAGGCTACCCACTCGCCACCATGCTCTCTACCCTCAGGTGCAGCGGTCCCTGGATGAGTCTCGGCAAGAGGTGGTCCAGTTGAAGGCCGAGAGAGACCTCTACGAGGAAAACATGAAGAAAGCCTTCATGAGAGGCGTCTGTGCCCTCAACCTCGAGGCCATGTCCATGTTCCGAAACCACGACGCCCCACAGGGAAACGGTTACCACAGCGATGGGGAAGCACGTGATCCTTCCACCCAAGATGACATAACTGCTCCGAGCCATCCAGTCTCAAATGGCATCAGTGCTGCACGCAATCTACAGCCCGCTCCAGGACACACTCAGCATGGAAGTCATACTGCTGCGGAAGCACCACCAAAAACCATCCACCTAACTTGTACAGCCACTGAAGGATCGGGAGGCACTAACCCCAACCCTCGGGCAGCGCTGCAGCCCAGGAATGGTCAGCAAAAGGCGCCGTGCTTGCCTGGCAGGGGTCACACGAGGGGTCCTGCTGGAGTTTCAAAATTAACTCACAAGTCTAGGGGTGGACGTGGACCTTCTGTGGTTATTGAGAGGCACACACACAGTAGTTGATTTGTTTTGGGTATTGTAATGTTTTTGACAGCTGTGCGTGTACACATTCACTGCCATAATGATAAGTTGACATCAGTACTAGCGCAAGAGCATAATTTTGGCCACAATACAATAGTTACTGTAAAATAATCTTGGTACTCTGCTTTATAGGGGTAAATGTACTGTTACTGTTCAGTTTGTTAGTGATTAGAAAGAAGGAAAAAAAAGGGCAACCCTCTTCTCCCAACGGAACCCTAGGCCATGTGACACTGCCACGTTAAGGGGTGAACGGGCAGGTCGTTCCGGCTGACCGAGCCTTCAGCCTTTCGGGCGCCTGTCCGCTATGGTACAGGGATCGTCATCGGGTCTGTTTAGTGTGCCAGGCTTTGGGAATCAAGGGAGGAACACGGACGGATCCTAGGCCGTACTGTCCGAGACCACCGTGGCAGTTGCCAAACCACGTTACCCTCTACCTGAACACACTTGGTCACAGCCCGGAGCTAACTGCTCCACCCACTATACATAAGTTGGCATATTTATTTGGTTTGTAAAAAAGTCTCGATTTGCTTATGGGTTTTAATTAACGCAACGCCACAATTAATTACATGACGTAATACACACGTGCCAGTTCTGAAATTCTGAAATACCGAACTATAGAATTACGGTATTATCCGAGCGATCACGTATACGACGTCATATAATTGATTTCGCTATAGCGTTAATGAAACCCATGATCACTTTTTTTTTTACCAAGCAAATAAATAAGCTAGGATTACTACACAGCGCAATGGGACTCAATTCCCACTAGGTCCCCTGCATGTATGCACTAGTATTAATACCTACCATTGTTGGGCAACTGCCACGGTGGTCTCAGACAGTATGGCCTAGGATCCATCTGTGTTGTACAGGCACTAGCTGAAGGCTTTGTCAGATAGACCTGCCCATTCATTCTTTATCATTCAAGTTCAATATCTGTATGTGGGTTAGACAACTCTGGTTCTGAGCCCTTCAATAATTATCAGCTATTCTAAACATGCGTACATATGGTGTATGTGCATTTTAAGTCAACACAGCAGTACAACAAAGACTGCAAAAGTGTTGCAGTATATTATATGGGCAACACATAAATTATACAGTACACAGAAATGATTTTTAAATCAAAGAGAATAGCCTTACAGGTCTCTGGTATGGTCAACCGCATCCCGCAGTTCACAGTACAGCCTCTGTAGCTTGGCATTGCCAGCCACGACAGTCAAGAGATCTCTTAGCAGAGCCTGCTTCTGCAAGCCCAGGACCATTCCCTGGCAGCCACAAGGGCCAGTGAAGTCCATACAGAACTCCCGCAGCCTGTCCTCCATGTCCTCCTTGACGAGGTAACAGACGTAGGCTTTGGTCCAGTGCTGGTACTCCAGCGGGGAATGTAGGCACAGGCTCCGAGATACCTGGCTCTCAAGGAACATCAGGGTGGCCGCTTGGCTGCTAGATGGGCTTCTCAAACCCAGGAGCATTTGCGTCACGTCACTTCTACTACTGGAAGATCTCTGTATGTAATCCAGCGGAGTGCTGTCCGGTAACGAGGAGCGGATATCAAAATCAGACCTTCCAATTTCCGAGAGCTCGTTGCTACTGCAAACTTGCATCCAAGCACTCATGTCCGTATGGAACATGTAGCTTGCCGATCCGACAGTGATGACAGGGATGCCCGTCTTCGTGAGAGCGCTCCCATGGAGCTGCTTCTTGTCTTCGAAGAGGTGGCCGAACGAGACCTGGCGGACGACAGCCTTCATACTGAGAGTGTCCCACACACTGACGTGGGCGTCGGCTGTAATTGCCATTAGATAGTGTGCTGTGGTCTTCAGTGCATGGGGGAGAGATTGGAGGAGGAGTTTGGCCAGCAAGAGACGACCAGTCAGCGATGAATAGAGGGTAATGGATTTGTCTTTACAGGCAACACAAGTGATGAATCGGTTTCCGGCGACGAGTAGTCCTTGAGAGGGCAACGTAGCCACCCATATGCTGTGATCTCCTCTACGGCTTGTGACGGTACAACGTGATGTGGCAGAGTTATCCAGCTCAATCACTACAGGGTCGCTCCCTCCAGTTCCTGCTATGATCTGCACAGTAACGGTCGCACTGACATCTGGTACCGGAAGGGTGGGGTGTCTAGAGTGTCCGTGGAGGCTGGAGGTCTTCTGCGGGGTACTTGGTTTTGAGACTGAAGTTGCAGTATCCAGGCCTTTTGTTTTTCTAAGCTTCTTTGCTTTCGGAAGCAAGTTCAGCCCTTCACTGGTCGACTCCAGTGTTCGTTTCTGGCCAGCAGTGGACCTGTCAGAACCTAGAGGCTTGAAGCTGGTTGTTTTCGGTTGTGAAGAAGCCGGTGATTTAGTTACAGCAGCCTCCATCTTTTGGTCTACCATCTTCTTAGGTGAGAGTGGTTCGAAGCTGATTGTCTTGGGTGGTGGACTGGTGATCATGAGCACCTCTCCAGTCGGTAACTTCAGAGGACTCTTCTCGCTAGAGGCTGGCCTTGAAGCGTTGCTCTGCTCTTGTTTCTTCTCGGGTGTAGTCCTCACGACAACTCCTTTCTTCTCCTTCGGAGAGAAGGAGGTGAAGGGTAAGGGTGCCCCTGAGAGTGAGCTAGGCTGAGAGGCCAGCATGACGGGGGTTATCCTCCGTCGCCCGTCCTTCGTTCGCGACTCCATCTGTTTCGTTATCGTCGGCTGCTTTGCGCTGTCGGAAGTCAAACTAATACTCTGATTCAGAACGGAAGATTTTGGGGAACCTGTCTCCTTGTTGTTTTCAGGTGTAGATGCTTGGGCCTTTTCAGCGGTGCCATGCAGCTTCAGCATCTCCGGATCTTCGATGAGAATGTCCGCACTGGTGCTGAGGGTGTTCTGTCTGCCGGCACACTTGCAGCCGTACGTGGACAGGTAGAGGTCATCGATGGCCTGCTTCGGGAGTGGAGCACCGAGTTCTTTCTCTGAGAAGCAGATGTAGGCAACTGAGCCGTCGGTTGAGCAAACCATCAGCTCGTATCCATCAGTACTCCATGAGAGATCAAGGATTGAATCACCAAAGAGATCGTGGGTCACCACTAGAGGTCGCTTGAGGTTCGTGAGCCAGACAGAGAGGGAGCGATCCCGACTTCCGATGGCGATACAGCCGTGGTTATCGGACATCCCCTTCTTGAAGAACAAGTGGGGATTGAAACACACCACTTCTATGGCCTTGCGGTGACCCACAAAATCCATCCCAGTTTTCCAGTCCCCTCTCTGGATGATCTGAGCCGTGGGACCATCGTTGTTGAGGGCGTGGGCCGATACAAGGTATTTCCCATCTGGAGACCAGCTGAGGCGCAAGACGTGGGTGGTCCCTCCGCAGTGTCGGAACGGAGCAGATATCTCCTTTTCTTCCTTCCAGTCGCTCATCCTCCAGATGCGGACGGTTTTATCATCGGACTGCGACGCCAGGTACTTCCCAACCGGGTCCCACGTCAGTCCCTTCACGAGCCCCCGGTGTCCCGTAATAACAGTGCACTTCTGTGGAAAGCTTCTCGCGTTCCAGACAACTATGGTGTTGTCAATACTGCAGGAGGCGAGGTATTTCCGATCCGGAGACCACGACAGGTCCAAGACGTCGCCGTTGTGCCCACGGAGCATGTGTACGCAACCCCACTGCTCGTGGCTGGTACCGAAGCTCGACTTCCCGACACCCTGGTACTTGATCTGCCAGATCATCACAATGGCGTCATCTCCTCCGCTTGCGAGCCACTTCCCGTCCACCGACCACCGGACGCAGTTCACACAGCCCAGGTGATTGGTCATCTCGCACAGGGTCTTGGGGATGTCCGGGTTTGTCTCGCTGCTCTCACTGCGGATCGGTGCCATGTTCCAGACAACGACCCTACCCGAGTTGTCTCCCTGGCCGCCCGTTGCAAACCTGGGCAGACAGAATGAAAGGGATAAACAACTTCTACGGTGAGACGAGGCTTCGCTGCCACTGCTTTTTCTTACGGCATTTTATAATAGTAGGCATTAACACGATTTTCTGGGCCATAGATGGTGGTAAGAGGTTAATTTTTTCACTCGTGGGGGAAGAGTCAGTCTCGCTGGCCTGACTCTCTCCACTTTATGCACAAGTCTTTTGTTAAGTACGCCCGGCCCATTTATTGCATCAAAAAATGCTCCGGGGGGTGCTGCTTGTGGCTGCAAAAATTGGACCCGGGCCAGTTTTAACCGGTCCAACTTTTTCGTGACAGGCCCATGAGTCTAGGGAAGAGTAGGGGTAAATCTTCCGCCATAAAGAAAAACTGGTAGCTTGTGAGAGTATCTGTGGTTTTAGGATTGGGGGTGGGGCCAATGAGGCTTCAAATGTACACACGTGATGTACCGCTTGACACTATGACCTTTTAGCTACACACGTAAGCTTACAATTAGTCTCATATACCTGGAGCCGTCAGGGTGGATGGCTACGGAGAATATGGGGCTCCCGTCTAGGGACACCCAGTTGGGTTTCAGCAGCTTCATACCGCTCGCATCGAATATTGTAAGTGGGCAACAAATGGAAAAGGTCAAAGTTCTAGAACGATCAGCGTGGTAGGCTTGGTGGGCGGGGCTCCAAGGGCATAATTCCGTAATTCGGAAGCGGGGCTATACTCCAGTTCGATTGACCTTTTTTTCCGTTGCCACACTGTTCCAGCCAGTTCTCCTGGTATTGCCTATCAAACACACAGCAAGGCAGAGTTTTAAAACTTCACCTCGCTGTTGGAAATCAGCACCACCGTGATCAAGCCGAAATTTCCTCCATAATAAGGTTTCCAAGTCCATGTAGCTACTCATTTTATTATAAAGCCATCGAGATTCTGCCAATATCTTTTGGGGTGGTCCCTACCATTTGCTATTATACTTGTATTTGTGTTCTCACAGTTACATGTATGGACTGCATTGAGTACCATTACCTGTAGTCAAGAATAGCTAGATGTTTTCCTTGTGTCATACCCCCTCTCAGCATGACCTCTCTCTTACAGGCACTGATTAATCCTTTCTACACACCCGACACACCGATAACGTCCAGTAACTTTCGAAAGAAAGCACAAGTTGTTGCCAAGATATATCTACAGCGGATCGTCTTGTGTACTGTTGTGTCATACACTATAATAAACATCGTTCAAAAGAGTAAATAGCAGAAGCACACAACCTTTAGTTACTGCTGGTACTAATCTCGTACTTGCTGTTTATCTAAACAGGGGTCCATGAGGAGCACGGTGAGACGGTAATTGGAGACTGGGAATTAGGCTGCTTTTAGTCCCAAGGTGGGACTAAGTGCCTCATATGCATGCATGACTAAGGCTCACATACTCAGGAGTGAATAAAGTGCAATGATTGGGTCTCTTGCAGACAAGCACGGCACACGATATGTAACCTGTTGAGGTTCAGCAAATGTGCTGAACCTCAATAGAATACGCGTATACATGTACTAGAAACTGAAAGTCAATAGAAAGGTCTACATGTACTAAGTGTCTCATGTGCATGACTAAGGCTCACATACTCAGGAGTGAATAAAGTGCAATGATTGGGTCTCTTGCAGACAAGCACGGCACACGATATGTAACCTGTTGAGGTTCAGAAAATGTGCTGAACCTCAATAGAATACGCGTATACATGTACTAGAAACTGAAAGTCAATAGAAAGGTCTACATGTACTAAGTGTCTCATATGCATGCATGACTAAGGCTCACATACTCAGGAGTGAATAAAGTGCAATGATTGGGTCTCTTGCAGACAAGCACGGCACACGATATGTAACCTGTTGAGGTTCAGCAAATGTGCTGAACATCAATAGAATACGCGTATACATGTACTAGAGACTGAAAGTCAATAGAAAGTTCTACATGTACTAAGTGTCTCATGTGCATGACTAAGGCTCACATACTCAGGAGTGAATAAAGTGCAATGATTGGGTTTCTTGCAGACAAACACATGTTGAGGTTCAGCAAATGTGCTGAACCTCAATAGAATACGCGTTATACATGTATAATGCTCAAGCTAGCTCAGACTGGAAGTCAATAGAAAGGTCTACATGTACTAAGTGTCTCATATGCATGACTAAGGCTCACATACTCAGGAGTGAACAAAGTGCAATGATTGGGTCTCTTGCAGACAAACACAGCATATGATATGTAACCTGTTGAGGTTCAGAAAATGTGCTGAACCTCAATAGAATACGCGTCCACATGTAGAGACTGGAAGTCAATAGAAAGGTCTACATGTCTCATATGCATGACTAAGGCTCACATACTCAGGAGTGAACAAAGTGCAAAGATTGGGTCTCTTGCAGACAAACACAGCATATGATATGTAACCTGTCGAGGTTCAGAAAATGTGCTGAACCTCAATAGAATACGCGCATACATGTATAATGATCAAGCTAGAGACTGGAAGTCAACAGAAAGGTCTACATGTTGTAGACAGCTTAGTTCATCACTCTGCCAACACCTCCTAATAGTAGGTTCGCCCCCAGACCCTGGAAAATGAACCTCAATGCGTGCATACTTTAGCCCAATATCTCGTACTTGCTGTTTGTCTAAATAAGGGTCCATGAGGAGCACGGTAAGATGGTAATTGGAGACTGGGAATGAGGCTGCTTTTAGTCCCAAGGTGGGACTAAGTGCCTCATATGCCTAAGGCTCACATACTCAGGAGTGAATAAAGTGGGTCTCTTGCAGACAAATACTAGCCTCGTTCCCAGTCATGCGGGGGAAAAAAGCTGGGAGTGGAGACTGGGAACGAGGCTAGACAAATACAGCACACAATATGTAACCTGTTGAGGTTTAGCAAATGTGCTGAACCTCAATAGAACACGTGTATACATGTATAATGATCAATCTAGAGACTGGAAGTCAATAGAAAAGGTAGACAACTTAGGTCGTGCCCAGACCCTGGGAAGTGAACCTCAATGCGCGCACACTTTAGCCGATTGAGGTTCAGCACGTACTGAACTGATAGCAGCTGTGTGGTGCTGAATCTACACTAGTCTAGCGGCTACGAGGTGCTGAACCTCAATGCAGTCCAGCACCTGACATGTCATGTAATAATAGTGTTCAATGAAAATATGAATGAGAAAAAAAGGGGGGCCACACCCCTGTGCTTCCCACCTAGCCTAAGGCATCCCCCCCTGACAGTAAAAAGGCACAAAGTCCATACTGCCAGAGGGTTGGGCAGATCATCACTCTGCCAGCCAACTGACCAGGATTTCCCCCGAAGGCCTATGGGAACAGAGGCTACATGCCCTTGCTTGGTCTCCTATCAGGAAGGGCTCCGGTTATTTGAGGTAGGATCAAGGGAGGAACTCGGACAGATCCTAGGCCATATCGTCCGAGACCACGGTGGAAGTTTTCCTTCCACTCTTACCAACCTCAACCGGGCTTCCCGAAAGAAGCGACCAGCACTCGACCAAGACCTTTAGCATGCCCCGAGGGGGCACTGGGTCTGGCCACTGGCTGACACTTGACTGAACCAGAGAAGCCGAAGCCGTACTCTAGTGTCTTCCCAAACATTGCACGCGCTCGCAGCGATGAACTCCGAAGTGCAGCGCGGAAGGGCCCTCTTTTATACCCTCCACGGAGGCTCGCACTAGCTTATGGGTTTTGCAAAATGTAACCACTTCCGGCCAGAATTAATAATTGCTCGCTAATCGGTGTCAGTTCTAATTGTCGCCCATCAGCTTGGTGGGCGGGGCTCCAAGTGCAACATTGCACAATTCCGAGCGAAGCGATCCAGTTCGATTGACCTTTTTTCGTTGCAATACTGTTCCAGCCAGTTCTACTGGTATAGCCTATCAAACACACAGCGAACACTTACCTTCGCTATAAAACTCCAAACGGGGAGACTTGGATATTACAGTAAGCTTGCTTCAGCCTCTGGTCTTCTAGGCCATAATAGCAAGTAGCCATTTTGTTTTGTGGGTGGGTGTTATGGGCGTGCCTCCTGCATGCCGTGTGCCACGCCCAGCAATTCTCGCGAAGCGAGGACATCCCTGCTGACACAATGTGCAGTGCACATTGTGTATCACTAGTAATGGGAGGCTCCAGCCTGCATACTCGAATTCATTATCATAAATAAAAGCCTTGTTGATAAAAGGAGCAATACAACATTTATCCGACCTGCAGAGCCTCAAAAATGAAATTAAAAAACTATTGTTTTGTCCTGAAGTGCTCCTCTAGCCTCCCAGCTAGCTCCTTCATCTCAGCTTCCTCCAATTTCTCAGCTGCTGAGGCGATGTCATTCCTAATTGCCTGGATCAGCTCATCTGTGTGTGTGTGTGTGTGTGTGTGTGTGTGCATGCGCACTGGGAAGATGAAGCCAGGCACAGGTGGAGGATAATGTCCTCCGGCTAGGTATGATGAAGGAGCTCGGAGGAAGAAACTAGGCCCTTCGTAGTCTCATGCTCAGGCGTTTGAGGTTTGGGAATGAAGCTGGGGTCCACTCTACTTCTAAAAGCAATGTAGGATAGATACTACATCGATAGAAGAGATACCAGCTACTAGGAGCCATTTAACTGCTCCATTGCTCTTCACATGGCTAATGGAAACACACAGGGTATCATTGGCAGGTTCAGTACAGCTGGTACAAGACAATGCTTGAGTGCATCAAGCCATCAACCTTATCACGACCCAGTGACTTGTTGCAGTGTTTGAGACAGAGTTGGAAGTGTGTCTACTCACCCAGAGAGCTAAACTTCTTCTCCGGCCTGATGTAGCCAGCCACACACACACTCAGGACGGCACCATAGAAGTCATCAGGGAACTCATGTATGATGTGAGTCTCCTAGAGAAGTGAGAAAAGACACATCACGTTGGAGAAGTGGTTGGGGCGCCAAGACTGTCACCAACCATGCTTCTCTTCTCATTCTGGAACTGTGGATTCCACCCGATGCTCATGACCATCTTGTACACTGGTCCCTGCTCCACCCTGGCCCAGCCATAGTACACTCCAGACTCCATGGCAGAGGGCAGCTGCTCCACTACACTCTCAGGGTAGTTTGCTGAGGGGGAGGGTGCAGAATAAACATTGTGTAATGTACTCAACAGATCAAAATGGCTTTAAAGACCGACTTGCATTGAGCTCTTCCATTTAATAGGAATACACCCCCCTCGGAAGAGCATTAATTGTGTCCCGTGGGGGGGGGGGGGTGAAATAAATTATGGGTTCCGTAGCAGTCTAAAGTACTGTCCAAGGGGGAGATTGAAATCTACGCTTCCAATGGGGGTGTACACCTGTTTAATGGAATAGCCCATTGCAATAACTCCATCTCCTCTACCATAGATAAATGAACTTGTGTGTACAAGTGCTAGCTAGCTGATCTTAAAATTATGATGGTAAGGTCTGGTAGTAGGTAGCAGGACTTACTAGAGCTTTACCTGTGGGTATTCCCAGTTGTTTGCTGCCGCGACCAAACCCCTTCACCACTTTACCCCTAGCGAAATAAGGCAGACAGTTCATCGCACCATGCATGCAACTGCGGTATACATGTGACGTATTATAAGGTAATTTGCTACTAATGAAACCCATAAACATATTATATAGACGCTAGTATGTATAGGGCGTTCTGAATCTCAATAGTGTTCGGTTGCATCATTCGGACATTTATATATGCCCCAGACTCAGCACTAGCTCCATCCGCTCTGTCAGCCAGCATGCAGGGATTTGCAATTGCCTCCTGTTTGATTTCCTCAGTCAATTGCAACGAGCAGGAAATGAGACAACCTTCTCCACTGTGCACCAGTCATCATGCACCTTGTTAGAATCTATATCAAACTCTTGGAGAAGCACACCAATTCCTCTCTTAATGGCAGCCCAGCTCCAGGATTTAATATCATTGCACCATTAAATGTAGATCTGTTCTCTTCCAACTCTTCTATATTTCCGCTTTCAATTCTATTGCAAGCTCCCTCTGTATCTCAATCTTATTTATTTTCTACATAGCTTCCTCCACCAGATTTAACTTCTATTGCATGTTCTAACCTTGGCCTATAGCCACACAAGAAACATTAGAATCGGTGTGTTTGATGGTTCAGAAAATAATATAAAAACACAATAACGTTCTTAAGTGCTACATTTACAACAGACAACGTCACACCAGTTACAAGGAAAGAAACATTCAGTAGCAAAGTCAATGTCATGACTGTTCTCTATCAAAGCTACTTGGCTGGACTGGAGAAAAGAGACAAAAGCAGTGGTCAGTCAATAGATGATTGGGAGTATAAGTATGTCAAAGTAATGAACACAGAGAGTACCCTCCTCCCGTGGGTAATAGGACACTTACCTGTACCTTAATACATTCTCAGAAAAGGCAAGGTCATGGTGGATGTTGCAGCTACTTTCCCAAAGTGCACTTATAACAGATGATCATTGCAATGACATCAGCAAATGTTCCATGCTCTTTCTCTACTATTATACTCATGAACTCCTGTCTTACAATGAAACTTACATCTGCCCATCTTACTGGACGAGCCTGGTGTGGGTAAAGGCTGGTTGAGCACCAGGGCGACCCTGTATTGCCACTGCACACTGAAGGAAGGGGAAGACTCACTCAACACAATGACTTGGCTATATGCACATGATAACTATTTTTTTCGTCGAAGACGTATGCAATTTCACCTATACCTGGTACTATTGTGGGGCAAGCCTCATCCTCAGCCCTTGCCTAAGGACGAGGTAATGTGGGACTTGTACATGTATGTACTAGGTATTCAGTAGTAAGGTAAAAGATAATGAAGTTACATATACAGTGTAGCACCACACTATCTAGATCCGTAAAGGCACATGTATTGGGTGCTTTGACAGCTCGATATTACATGGTATTATGTACAAGCCTTCCCAGCCAGGGTTTGATAAAAGCTGGGGTGATAAGACATGGGTTTGAGGCTACATACCCTGGTCTCCACATCGGTGTGCTCCTCCACCTCCTCTTCTCCATCATACTCCATGCTGCTCTCACTGGAGCTGAGGTCAGAGCCGTCCCCTTGCAGTCTGTGTGTTAGCCTGGGGAGGAGGAAAGTGATAGTGTACACTATAAGACCTTTCAGTCTAGTGTCTCTCCGTTCATTGGTTACAGCTATTTGTAGCTCTTTTTCAGCTTCTAAATACACATTACACTGCAGGCCTACATGTATCAGGGCTTCATTTAGTGGGGCATCCACCCCCCTGCCCCCTTAGAAATTTTGTGCCCCCCTTTGGCAACCCTTCAAAAATTGAATACTGCTCACTGTATGCACAACCCCCCCCCCCCCCCAAATGTCTTTGGGGATTTTCCTAAATGAACCCCTGGTTATGTACGCATGGACTCCTATAATTAATGTGTACCAGCCTGACTAATTACAAGTGGAGTCTAAGGCTACACTTACCTGGCTGATCTCCTTGGCTTGCCGACTGGGGAGTGGGGGTTGGTGTGTTGGAGGACCTCCACATCTGTGAACTGGACTGAAGTGCCCCCTCCACGGGTATGGATGATTTGACCCTGCGGAAGAAATTGATGGGTATATATGTAATGTCATCTTCATGAAAACGCTGTATTAATGTGTACTTTATTGGTGTGTCGGGCTTAGCTCAGAAATGCATGCAGTTAGCAGACCTTGTAGAGCTCAGTCTTCACATCTCCCTCAGAGTCTTCCTCCTGGTGCTGCAGGCAGTACTTGTCCACCTGTGAGAATGTGGTGTGTGTAAGTGAAGCCTGTTTATTCAACACAAAGACACTACAGAGTTTGAGTAGTTGTTGTTTGAATGGTTGTCAGCTGGCTGTCAATAAGTTTACACACCTGCTTGGATTTGAAGTGCTTGGCTTTGGGGGCAGCCAGAGTCTTCTTCTTCTTCATTTGTGGCTGCAACAGACCAACTGGAGGGTGGGGGAGGGAGTAGTGAGGAAGCTTGGGCTACATGTAGCCTCGTACCCAGGCCACAGGCTACATGTACATGTAGCTACTGTTACTGTTGTATGTATTGTTGTATACTCAGCACACTGGAGCTGAAAGCAATTTTTGAAATGGTTTTTGCATTAATTGCAAAAACTCGTCTGGCTATACACGTACTATATTGGGTAGATCAGATTGTTAAGAGCTAGACCACAGGCCACCAAGGTAGCTAGGCTGTTCTATTAAACTACTCACCATTGTCTACAGTGGTGTGTGGCTTGTGCTCCAGCCAGTTCTCAGAAAGTGACCTCTTGCGACCTTTGGGCCTCACTGGTATGTGTGTCTTGCCCACCTGGGGGCGAAACCGGCAATCGCAGTGGTGAGACAATTTTACAGTTTACATAACTCGTTGCACAATTCGGGGTTTTGATTTAGCTAGTGGGGACAAATTATTCATTTAAAATCAGTTATATATCAGCTGCATGAATTTGGAAACAGCCAATAACTAAATAAGAACTTTAAAGCTCTCACAAAAATGACAATGTAGTAATATACATGTAGGTCAGGCTCATTAAGAGAAAACGAAGGCTTCAATACCTTTGGAGTTTCAACTGGTGCAGCAGTGTTACCCTGAGTGCTCTCTCTGAGTGGCGTCCGGGTGGTGCAGGGGGAGTTCCTGATCAGTTCTGTGACCTGCCGCAGCTTTTCACTCTTCACGGCTAGGTCACGTTCCTTGGCCTTCATCTGGCTGGCCAGGCGCTCGAACTTCTGTTTCTCCTGGCTGACAAAACCCTGCATGGTCTTCCGTAGCTTGGACTTTTCTTGGTGCTGCTTGGCAATCTGCTCACGCTCAATGTCCAGCTGTAGGGAAGCAAAGATGCAGCATACCACTCACATCAAGTCTAATTTGTGCATTTAGAATGTACAAGTAGTGGCAAGAGCACATTACTGTTGAAATTTCACTATGTAATTCTAATAAAAAAGCGAAAAGTTGACATTTGACAAGGATGGCAATATAGGTAACCCTCACAATATTTTGATAATTGAGATACTGATTATCATTACAATAATATATCACAATAATTGTTATTAATGCCCAGCACTTCTTCTACACGTAGTCTATGGCTCCTTTTCTCATCCCATAAGCTAGTCCCACCTCTTCCTCGAGCTCTCTCTTGTCAACCTCATACATCTCGGTGGTCCTGGCCAGAATCTGCTTCTGCTGGGTGACCTGGGACAGCTGTTCTTGCAACCGAGACACCTGATGACTCTGCACACTCTTGGTCTTCTCTAGCTCTGCCTGGAGCTGGGCATTCTGGGAAGACGAGGGTTCAGCTAGTCAAAGAATATGGGATTTATGCTTGGCAATGCAGCTTGAGCCTCATACCCCAGGCCTTCCTCACCTGGATTCTCACAGCCATGGAAAAACCTAGCCTCGTTCCCAGGCTACACGTTCGTGGTGAATTTTAAAACACCCTTCCAATATTTCTGAGCCTCTTCCCCCGGCCCCCTCGGCTACACATCGGCTACACATCAAGCCCCTAGCTAGATCACCTGCTCATCCTGTGATGCGATGAGAGTCTTGAGTTTCTGGATGTCTTTGAGGGCCTTGTCTTTGCCACTCTTCTGTCCCCGCAGCTGCCTCACCTCCTCTCGCAGCTCTCCTAGCTCCTGCTCCTGGGCCAGCAGCTGCAGCCGAAACGCTGACACTGGACGGAGAGGATGTGATAGAGCAAAATGAAACCAGAGAGATTTGTTCCTTATGTTTAGTGTCGTCCCTAGACCACAGGGTGTGGCCTGGGAACGAGGATAATGTTTACTCCGGCCCCAGCATTTATCAGAGCTGTAAAAAAAAATTGCCAGAAGAGGCCTGGGTACAAGGCTACATGTATATGTAGGTTCCAGGTCTTAAAACTTTATTTTAGCATAGATCCAATTCATCGCTTCATTTAGGAGTGGGGGGTAGGGGGTGGGGGGACAGGAGGGGCTCATGGAAATTTTGTGCCCCCCCCCTTGGGAATTTTATACCTTCAAAATTGAATACTGTTCCAAATATGCATGCCCCCCCCCCCCCAATCTGTCTTCCAAAGTGCTTTTGCCCCCCCTTGGGGATTTTCCTAAATAAACCCTTGTCTTACACAAGCCTAAAATACACCCTGTGTATGTAATGAACAAGTTCTTACACTTCTTCCTGAGGTCATCAATGAGCTGTGCTCGAATCCTCTCTCTGTTTTCGAGGAACGCCTTGAACTCTGACAGACTGCAGCTGCTACACTCCTCTGAGATGTACTGTAAGGGGTCAGGGAAACAGAGAACAACATCACCAAGATGTCAAACATTGTTTAGAAGTGACCATAAAGATTCCCAACAATGACAATAATTCTTTCTTGGTCCTTACCTTCTGTACCGAAAGGACCCCGAGGGCTAGTGCGTATGGGTGAGGAGCATTGGGATCGAAGGTTGTAGGGGCCTCCGCCCCCTCCTCTGTCACCACGGCAACAGCCTCACGCAGGGCAGCCTTGTACAGCATGTTGGCTGGAGGAGTATTTGAATAAAAGGTTACCCAGTTTTACAGAACAAGTGGGCTAGTCCTAGCTTCAAACTCAGAGGGAAGGCCTGAACACCAGCTGCTCTTGCAAAAATCATTGAATATCTCAGTAAACTCACCTCTTCTCCTGCCTGGGGCCAGGCCAATATCAAACCTGAAGTCATGAAGGATATGGGAACATTTAAATTCATAACCATAGTCAGGTTTTGGGCATAAATACGACTGCACTGCTCACTATACATGCCCCCCTCGGCCTCCCCCCTTGGGAATTTTACTGAATTAGTGGCCATACTCATACACAATGGAATAACCACCTCTACTATCCCTTATACTATACTTGAATGAAATACTGCAATCTGATTGGTCATTTGCGGGTGTCTAAATCACTTATACCACCTGTGATTCAACTTATACCCCCTGTAACTGAAACTGAGGGTTTCATC
Source organism: Phakellia ventilabrum (assembly GCA_963921505.1). Classification (NCBI taxonomy): domain Eukaryota; kingdom Metazoa; phylum Porifera; class Demospongiae; order Axinellida; family Axinellidae; genus Phakellia; species Phakellia ventilabrum. The sequence continues at coordinate 5,318,050 of OY997395.1, read as the reverse complement.
ATAAGGTATTTACACTATAGCCAATTCAAGCAAGTCATTTTCCGCGTTAGCAACTAAACTAGCTAGCAACAGCTACTTACATCATAAATTCTCAGAATGAGTGAGCTCTGACATTGACAAGCGTACTAGACTAAGAGAACGTCCTTTTGCGTAGTTTGAGGCACGGCTGCCTTTCTTGCCTCCTTGACTGCTTCGTCGGACAAAGGCACGGCAAAGCGAGTGAGTGGGGCTGGCTCGGTAGCCTCGACCACTCGACTTCGGCCTCGACAGGAAGTCCATGATGTCATGGGGCGGGACGACATTTTCGGTCTCAATCTCAACCGCAGTCTCCGACTACGGTTCTGAATCCGTATCCCAACCGCGAGTCGGCGAGGAGTAAACGTGCGCTTGTCAGAGAGCTCACTCATTCTGAGAATTTATAAATTGAACTGTAAGTAGCTGTTGCTAGCTAGTTTAGTTGCTAACGCGAAAAATGATTTGATTGGCTATAGTATAAATACCTTATACGATGAAACCCTCGGGGCCTATGGGATTTAGATCCCCTTGGAAACCTATAGACACCCTTGCGCTTCGCGCGCGGGTGTCTATAGCTCTAAATCCCGTAGACCCCTCGGTTTCATCGTATAACCTATATTTATACTGTACAGTAAACCCCGTTACCGCTGGATGCCTGACCTTGAGAATCAGGGAGGTGGGTACATGTAGCATGCCAACTCTCCCCACCCATCCAGCGTTCATATCAATTTAGCCAACCTCCTTTTATCGTCAAAAGAAGGCTCACCTGACAGTCTGTGGCCGGTCCACTACCACCTCTTGCGTCACCTCTGCAAACCTCATCACATGCTAAAGGGAAGACATAAATGTATACACAGAGTAATACTACCTGGAGTTACACACATACACATACATGTACACGTACCAACAGTACCCTTTCTATACATGTACATGTAGTTAGTACTAAAAGGTTTTATAGCCTCCAGCCTCGTACCCAGGCCTGGACTGGGTACAAGGCTCCTTGTTACTCCTATAGGCTCGCTATTCATATTGCGAAGTGATAATGAAAAGACGCAACTTGCCAAGGCTATAAAGAAGCAACAAAGTGGTACAGAGGCAACACGCTTTCATGCTCTAATCATTTTCTTTGCTCAAGCTCCATGTGACTACCCTATTCAAATTAATGCCATATGATGTTCACTCACAATGGTCTCATCATAGTCTCCGGCCCTGGGGCTGACACAGACAATCATTGTGACTTTCCCCTCCCCATCAAAGTAGTTCTTGAAGAGGTGTGTCAGTTTGGAGTCACGGTATGGTACGATCTTCTTTGCTCCATTAAGCTGGTTATCCCTGGAGGGTAGCAAGTGGGGGAGGGAGGTGCAATTGGCTATATGTACAAAGCTTTTTTGAGTTTCATTCCTTCTTTACGTGCAAAATGAAAAACAAGGTCTTGGAAAGCTATACTCACACATACTGACCAGGACAGCCTCAGTGCCAATGTATAACATGTACATGTACTTTAACCTCGTTCCCAGGCTCCACTCCACAGCTTTTCTCGCACTGTGTGGAAAAAACGGTTCTACACAGTGCGAGACTGGGAACGAGGCTACATGTACAGTACATGTACTTCAAAATCAACACATTTTGTGTCTTGGGTGTGTAAAGTGTTAAAGAGCTTGTTTTGATTCCAGTCCTTCCCGCTTTGTATATCCTGCGTAGTGTGTGTTGCATGGCACTTACTACTCTCATTCCCAGGGTCCTCTCCACAAGAGCCTGGACATGAGGCTATTACTACCAGTATACATGTAATAATACTATAGCCGGGTTCTCACCTGAGAGTCTCCATGCATGTCCGGAGTACCATGAGAGCAGCATTGATGATGCTAGCTTCACGGAGGCGGTCCCCACCACTGTTAGTACGGGAGGCACGTTCAGAGCCTGCCAGGTCCACAAGGGAGAGCTGAGATGCCACCACCTGGGTAGTGGGAGGGACATCTTTAGCCTCAGAGTTAGGTAGCCCCACCAGGATTACGGTGGGCGGTCTTTGGAAGAATACCATAGGAGTAGTATTATTTTTGCGTGAGATAAATTTTTGCTATATTCGCAATTGAATCCCTGACCGCGAAAATTAGTATTCATGGATTACGGTGTTATGTATGCACACTATAGAGTGTGTGACCCTAAGCCGGAATTTAAAACTCCGTGAAAAATTGGCTATGTGCATCGGACAGGATTCACGAAAATTTATTTTCACAAAAAAAGTATGCCTATGGTGCCATAGCTACACATGTAAGTACAGTACATGTACCCTGTACCCTGGTATGAAACATGTAGCTCCCAGTCATAATAGGTAGGTCCTATTGCTTCATAGCAGGATACAGAGTGCACGTACTTAACACTACATTGTGTATGGCACAAACATTACTTTCCCAAACGTCACTCATAGTCCTGTAAATTGTTTCTAGGTTCTACTGCCCAGTATTTTTTTTGTACGTTGGCAGGACTTTCCAACATGCAAAAAAACTGAACAATGGAGTCCGGGGAACAAGGGTAGGGTTTACTAAAATGACAGGTGCACTATGCAAACAGCTAGGGCTGAGACATGCAAGCTTCCTCTCTCTCCCTGACACAGAAGAGGCACTCAGTGAGGTGCAAACAGCTAGAGCTGAGACATGCAAGCTTCCTCTCTCTCCCTGACACAGAAGAGGCACTCAGTGAGGTGCACTATGCAAACAGCTAGGGCTGAGACATGCAAGCTTCCTCTCGCTCCCTGACACAGAAGAGGCGCTCAGTGAGACTTATATCCCTTGCCTTGCTCTTGTCCTGTACAACCTCCTCTCCGCTGGCATCTAGGGGAGCCTGCACCAGCTTGATGGTGAACACCGAGTGGCTGCGGCTGCTTTCATGGTTCAGCGTTGTCTGGGCAACCCGTCGGCGTTTCTGACCTAAAAGACGGATACAGCAGTTTGATGATGTGGTGTGTCCTCGCTCAAGAAACAAACAGCTCTGGTGAAACTGAATTAGCCCTCTTACCGCTGTAGAGTATTTCAAAGGCCTCTTCAGTACTCCTGACCTCCACCTCTGTGGCTCCACTGGCATACATCCGGTGAGCGTAGTCCTCTCGAAGGAGGTGGGAAGGAGGTGGCCTGGGGAAGCAGAGTACATGTAGCTTATGATCCCACTTGAACACAGCTTGAAAAAATGCGGGGAAGCGATTATTTTCGGGGGAAAAGCATGCCTATGGTAATGTTCCAGTCTTACTGTGCCTACAGTACTGTGGGGCTTCATTTGGGAGAGGAGGGGCATTTGCCTTCCTTTCCATCCTTTAACATTACATGCTGCTTTTGCCCCCCCCTTGGGGATTTTCTAAACACTCACTTTGGCTTAATGGGGTCAAGTGGAACTTCTTCCAGGAGGTCATAGACGTAGTTGTTGTAGATCTCAATGTAGGAGATAAAGACGGTGTAGCTGTTGTCCTCATCAAGGGCATGCTTCACCTTGCGAGGCTCGGGGATTCGCAGCAGGTCACCGTACTCTGGCTGTTCAGACCTACACGTAGAATGGAACAGGACACAATACTATTCACGAACAGTCTCAGAATGAGATCATCTCTCATACATGTATGTGGGTAAGAGCGTCTGACTAGCATTCAAATCCTGGTTTCAGTCCACAGCTGGGGCCCTAATTTTTCACATTGGAGTCCATGGGAAGAACTGCAAAAGGCAAACTCTAGTTCATATGTGCCTGTTACTGTCATATATTGAAATACCACTCCCTCAGATGTCTGCACTGACCTGACTCTCGCGCTGACTTTCTTGGGCATGTTGTGCTGCTGCTCAACTCGGGCCTCTGCCTCGGTGAATACGTCAAACCCATTGGTACCGTCTGGTCTGAACACCTGCAATAGAAAGCAGAGAACATACATACGATGAAATACAGGCCATAAGCCTATCACCATGGCTACACAGGTTGGAATTAAAACATCTGCACATGCATAGTGTAAGAGCAGCTGTATAAAAACGTACAATGACATGAAGCAGAAGAAAAAGTGAAGTATGAAACATCCAGGCTATAAGCCTATCACTCATGCATGGTTACACTTGGAAAATCTGCACATGCATAGTGTAAGACCAGCTACATAAAAATGTACAATGACACGAAGCAGAAGAAAAAGTGAAGTATGAAACATTCATACACTGCCAAATCGTTTCCAAATTAGCACAAACAGGAGACACGTGTATGTAATGATGTGAGCATACAACACTATACAATATACATCTTTTTGGTGACTAGGAAGTAGGAACCCAGAGCAGGTGTATATACTACATGTATATAGTAACTTACATGTTTGGGTGCCTGCACATCTTCAATGCTGTTGAAGATGATGTCAAGGCTCCGTGGAAGGATGCCGGCCTGGTCTGGCTCTCCAGTCATGGTGTACGTCTTGCCAGAGTTAGTGATGCCATAGGCAAACAGAAGACCTGGGTACAGAAAAGTGGAACTTTATAGTCCAGTACAAAAGTATCCAGGGGGGGGGGGGGGGGGGGTGAGGGGAGTGGGGGCATGCTAATTTTGAAGGGTTAAGACTCCCAAGGGGAGATAGATTTTCTATAAATGTCCCCCACCTGGGCCTCCTTGAGGGTATGTGTCCTACCCTCTTCACCAGTTCTACCTAAGTCTGACTCTGTTAGATCACATAATAAAAACTATGTTAGCAGGGTTTTATTTTTGGTGGGTGAGGGCAAATGCCCCCCACCCCCATCCCCCGAGGATTTCAATTCTTCAAAATTTAATCTTGCTCACTATACGTGCACCCCATCAAAATGTCTTCCAATCTGCTTTTGCCTCCACTTGGCACTAGTTATAGCATCATACCCAGTCCCTACTTTACATCGTACTGTGGAGTATAGAGTGTTTCAGCTTCATATGTTGCTCACATTAGCCAGTAAAGTAAGAATACTATATCTCAATGCCTTGGTAGTCAGAACATATACCCCTATAGCTTCTCCCATAAGCCTGCTCTGATGCTGTGAAGGCGCTCACCATTCTTTCCCTGTAGCAGGTCCTCCACCAAAGGGAAGCCAATTCTGTCAAAAATCTCCTTCTGACCCGTGTTGCCATCAAACACACGCTTGAAGGTGTGCTGGCTCTGGAATAGGGAGGGGAAAGCCATTTATGATCAGTTTTATCACAGAAGTTCCACGATATACGCTCGTACTTAGGTCTGGAAATGAGGCTACAACAGAAGATGGTGTATCAAACCTCAAACTGCAAATGATTAATAATGTACCATGGACAAAAATGTCAGGGGGTCTGGGTCACTAAAACATGAGAGATTATAGAAAACATGTACAGAAGCAATTGGCAATCACTCAGAGTATGATTTTTCGTACCCCATTTCTGTGTCCTGATTTGTAAGCAAGTGAGCACTCAGGCGGAGTTATCTGCAGCACTGAGTCGCTGATGGCCTCTGCACAGGCCTCAAATTCATCTTCCTTTAGGGGCTGCAATCGACAGTACACCTGCACAGAATATACACATCATGAGCTATTGCTGACTAGCACTGCCTAATTAATATTGCAGCTGATAAATTCTCGAGAACAACATACATGTAAATTGATTATTGAACTATCAAAACTCTAAACGATGGGTCTGGGTAGCTGGGGAGTAGAGCCTAGGGTCTGGGTGCCAGACTGAGTAACTTTACACGTAAACTGAGGCAAAATACATATTACTGCCCCTAAACACTGTCCACCATACCTCTACGGGATCTTTGGGTTTTACTCTGTTCCCAGGGGTCTGAGGGACCTTCTTTGGCCTGCTGGTTCCATTGGCGGGAGCCTTTCCCTTTGAAGACTTCATGATTGTTCTACTGCCAACAGTTCGCTGCGTGTCTTGATAATTTTTGTGATCGTGAAAAAAGCAAACTCCAAGTTCTCGCCAAAATTCAAAATTCTCCAATCAAATGCTACATATGCTACCGCTCGCTTACACGTGACCATGTTAATTACGTAATAATTACGCAATCTGGAATGTTAATGTCCGATCGATCAAGTAAGTAACATCCATGCAAAAAGTTGAGGGTGGGGAGAAACAGGACTGTGGATGTGTACACTGAATAGAGGTGAGCAGATTTTTGGTGAGGTGTGTTTATGAATTAGATAACTAGGCCTACGCGTTGGTAATTTATTTACTGGGCAGAACCAGTCCTAGCCTGAGGGCATGCAAATAAATTATGTTTTTGTGGTGAATGGCATGCAGTATTAGGTCTGAATCTTAGCCTTTGTCTTATCATCTTGCATTGGCTTAGTTGTATGCAGATAGTACTTATGAAAAAAAAATTTAAGGCTGTATCTGTTTGGGGCAATAGTATGTAGTGGAAGCACCTCAAATACTAGGGTACAAATTATGTGTAGTAGTCCAATGGCTATCTAGGTTATTTTGCTGGCAAATGTGTATGACGTGATGTGGTAAAATCAATTCTTTGTGTGTGTAACATACAAGTGAAGTACATATACACTAAAGCCTAAACGTGTGTACCCACCCATGGCCGAACAACTGTACATTTGTAGGTTATGATTCTTAGCTAATCATCCCACACAGTGCTGTGCTGGTATTCTGGCAAGCTGGGCATGTAGTCAGTTTGTAACAACATATAGCCTCTTTCAGGGTTTCATTTAGGGGAGGGCGGGGCCGGGGGGCATTTACCCCCTTGGGAATTGCAACCCTTCCAAATTGAATACTGCCCGCTGTACGCGCGCCCCCCCAAAATGTCTTCTGACGTGCTTTAGCCCCCCCTTGGAGATTTTTCTAAATGAATCTCTGCCTTTACTATTTTCATACATTAGCTTCTAGGCTTCCAGGTCTATGTAAAATGGCCTGAGTAGAGAAAGTATCTTCTGGTGATGGAACTGCACGTATAAGTGCCTATGCACTAACATACGCATCAACATTCACTCCTAACTACTCCTTATCCAGTGAAATGCACGATCAGGAGACTGTATTAGTTATTATCTTAGTGCTGGTAAGTGGGCACTGCAGGATGTCACAGTCTCAAACAGTCTACCATTTTGCAGTTTAGTGCCGAAATTGTCGCTTTGTGCTCCACTGCATGGCTTGCTGTCCAATAAACCTGGTATTCAAGAAATATGCATAAGTCAGTGTTTTGCCCACGCTGGTCGGCAGTGGTCGCCTCTCAGTAGTTTTTAGCCAAAATACATGTAAGTATCATGGACCACTTTTGACCAGGTTGCCTCTCAGTAGTTTTTAGCCCAAATAAGTATCATGGACTCACTTTTGACCAGGTAGTGTTTCAAGTTATTGCACTAAAATGGCAGCAGGCATAGTGCTAATGCTTTATACTGCAAGACAAACTCATTTTGTTGGCTTTACGATTAGCACCATAATTATGACAAGGTCAATCACCATCTGTGCCTCAAGTGCGGTACTAATACAATGCATCTTCTCCAGGGCTATCTAAACAAAGCATCGCAGACAGTCATAATGTTGATGGAGTACGATCACAGTGTAGCTATTTTTTATCGTCGTACCACTTAACGTAGTCTCTCAAATCCTGCACCTTCTATAACGTGCCTGTTCACACGACCCTTGCATTCACTACACAAAGCTTCATAGAATTGTCCTGTCAACTGAATGTTTCTTCATTGTCATTTACCATTTACATGATGTCCATATGTAATGCCTTAACAGTAGAAGCAGTTTTACAGCCATTGTTCACACTCTCTCAACTATTTTTCCCAGTCTTCACTCACTCTTAGCTTTTTTGCATGTTATAAAAAAAGTGTGCGGGGGGCTGGTATATTTCGTCACTTGTACTCGTGACATTAGCCTCATTCCCAGGACTTTTTCGTGGGAGGGGTGTGGTCTGGGAACGAGGCTATCATGACATACGTAGGGTGATTTGGTGTGTGGTTTCATTAATCGAATTACCTGTGACATATTCCTTGTGGCATGCGGTAAAAAAAGCTGGGAGTGGAGACTGGGATTGAGGCTAGTAGCTATTATGGATATAGGGAGAGAGAAATATTTTTGACCACCACTCAGAGTCCCATGGCAACGTTACCTCTGTACCTTGCACTTGAGACCTATGGGCTGTACCCTATCCTCTTTCCTAAGGCTTCCCTATAGCCCTTTACAGTTGGGTTAATATGGCTGGCCTTCACCAATTAAGCTTTTGAGTGAAGTGGTAGCAGTAGGGAAGTCTGTGCCAACAAGGACGTGATCTGTCGTGCCTTTCAGAAGTGTGGTATTTCAGCCCCCCTAGATGGCGGCAAGGACAGTCTCACCGACATCAAAGGGCTGACTGCCCACAAGGTGGCTCCGTTGGAGCCTGAGGGACTCTTTCCTGGCTCATGGTCGATGTACAGGATCCAGCTGCTGTTGTTGATAGCTAGTCCAGTCTATTTCTTGGAGAATCAGCAGGAATAGCCTCAACCCCAGCCCATGTACACAGTGAAATTTCTCTGAGCGTCCAGGAATAAATTTATGGATCAGACGTACACGTGCATGCTTTTGATCAGCGGTATTAGTCGGTTTATGTGTACCGATATGTGTGGTCTATTGAAAGTGACAATAGCCTGGATATGGCATACATGTACACTGTGCAGATAAATTGTTACTGCTGAGTCTCTGTTTCCATGGTTACGAACTCATACATACCCCATGTTGATATCTAATAACAATTGAACTGTGATGAAAGCATGTGGTAAACTGATTTGGAGCTTTCAGCCATGCCAAACAGAAATGACAGCTGGCATATAGGTGGTCTCAAGATTATGGCATAATGGCAGCTTTGCACTTCATTTTCTAGCCTAGCCTTGTCCTGAAGTTGGTCCTTATTGAGTTTGCTTCATGTCCACTTTTGTACCCAGCATGGCCTGAGGTCATGTTGTACATGTAGATACAGCTGAAAGGTGTGTGCATTTGATACTAGTATACAGCCTGCAGATATATGTGTGAGATACATGTAAGGCCATGTATGTATGAGATGCATGTATATCCTGAAGGAATGTGTAAGATACAGCCTGAAGGCACATGTATACATGCACATGTGGGCCTAAATGTGTATTTGTGAGATACAGCATGTATATGTGGGCCTGAAGGACGTGGATTTATATAAGGTACGGCCTGATGGTATGTATGTGAGATGCGTACATGTGAATAATCGGCGTGAAACTGAGTTGATAATTGTATACATGCTATTTGTGTAGAAATATCACTCTCTGGTGTTCACACGTGGTTGATAAACTCTTCCACCTTTGAAACTAAACATGGTGGCATATACTGTCTGCTAGCATGTACATGTATACACCTGATACCTCTCCTTTGATGAGAGGCCTACCCCCTTTTGTTGCATATTCCCATGGGGACCAAGTAACTCTTTGGTAAGCTGTGCTCAAAATTCACCCCATTATGCTGCTATTCCCTAATTCCCAAGCTTTGTGCTCTCAACCAGTGCCCATTATACTCAACTATGCCTGGTCAAATTGCTGACACTATACACAGTGCAATATTCATCCAAACAGTTATTGGTGGCAGTGGTCTTCATAATTATATTGGAATACATGTAAATACATTTGAGGCCTCTTTTCTAAATTTCCACATTTGCTGTTCAGTAATAAAAAGAAAGAACTACAGCTGCAGAGGATACCAGCTTTGTTAGTCTCGTTCCCAGACCCTCCACCCGCCCCCCGGGTAGAGGGTCTAGGAACGAGACTATAGCTTTGTACAAGTCTACGGAAGACCCTGGCAAGCCAGATATGAGCATTGTTATAATACGTAGTAATGAAATATTATGCCCAAAACTGTGTATGTCTGTGTATGCTGGCATAATTCCCTTAGGCCAAGGTTTACCTATTATGCTCGAAATTATGCCGGCGTAATTGGCTAGGGCTACTCTTTGGACAAGGAAATATTATGCAAAATTGAAACTTGTATTGAATGTGTACCCGCAGAGTGGAGGACTGGCATCACTTACCTTACTCAGCGGCGATCTCCCTTTCTTGCTTACGATCACTCTTTCTGTGCTGTGAGTCTTGCTGATCTCCAGCAACACCACTGTTGTGCTTAGTCAGATACTGTTGCTCTCTTGTTTGTGCTCAACATTGTGACGTTTACTCACAAACGTACGTGTATACAAACACGGGGTCTCCACACTACAGGTCTAGTTAGTCCCTTGCTTCTCACTTGGCAGTCAAAGTTAACCAACACTTAAGTTAACCATTTCCTGATTGAACTTGAGTAATAGCGTGGACTCAAAAGGATGCTGTCTGCCAACTTATGGCTGACTGTTTCCTGTGTGATAATATGCTTGTATGGCAAGTTAGTGTCTCCCTTCGCTTCCTTAATTGTCTATCCTGTAGCCCTCATTTGCTTTTGCTGGTGTTTAGGGATGTGACTATTATGCTCAGAAATCTGCTGTTAGTGCTATTCCTAAGTGCTTCATGCAGACTACACCTGATTATGGTCTTGATAAACCCCATTATTCTCAACAACAGAACTCCCAGCAGAGCTCTCTCTGCTGACGGGAGGCAGGTTTGTCTTCTATTGGTCGATATCTACAACATTCAGCCTATCTAGTAGTGTCACTACAGCACTAGAAGAATACTCCATTCCTCACAGTTATATACTCGCACCACCAGTTGGATATGGCTGCTGGCAGTGTGACTCACGTTACTGCTGCTGCCAGTACTAGTAGCCATGTTATCTACTCCTTCCACGTACACAAGGTCACATCTCTTTCGTTTATTCCTGCATCATGCTCGCACCATGGAATTGCCTGTTACTGTGGAAACCATGCTCTCTTATTAGCCGCATCTGTACTGGTGTTTGCAGATGACTGTCTGTGTCACTCTAGCCATGTAACTTTTTTTTTTTTTTGGGGGGGGTATGAAATTGTGGTTGACCTTCGCCCTAATTTGAGGTCCCTAGCCCCCTGTTTCCAGACCTCTGCTCAGCTTTTGTCTACCACAAATGATTAAAGCAGGCTGCAGGTCTGCGTTAGCCTCGTTCCCAGTCTCTGTTCCTGGCTCTTTTTAGCATGATTATAGGAAGTAGAGACTGGGATATGGGGCAAGGACAGGCAGTCTACTGCTCTCTTCGAAATATGGCCGATGTACAAATATTTTCAGGACAGTGCGGTATGTTAATTATAGTTATCTGCAGGCTGTTGACAAGCAATCTTGACTATCATGGTATGCTGAATGGTTGTCTGATTTACCCTATAGCAAGCATCGCCTTGGATACCTAAGACAACGAATATGGATATGTATTGACAATTGAGGCTTGCTCTCAACTGTGAATGTAATTAGCCATTATCCAAGGCAGCCAATAGCGTGATACAACCTTCCATATGTATATGTATACACAGCACATCTTTTTGCGAGTGTCCACTATCCATAATTATATGAGTGATAGTGTATAAGGGTAGGCTTTTTTTTTTTGAAAAAAATTGTGATGTCTCCGGTCTATTTGTGCATATCACATGGCTGGCAACAAAGAGCTACATTCTGATTGGCTTGTCCAAGACTGCTGTGTCAGCAATAATTGCATGAAGTCACCAGGAGTTGAATGAGGCCAACCACTGCTATGTACAGTATAACGAGTAAGATACATCTGGGGCCGGGGGCGAGCTTGATCGAGCACATGTATGTCCACTATCCTGACCATTATTGAGTGCTTGACAAGGCCAATTTGTAGGCCTACACCCAAGGTACATGCAGCTGTCAAGAGGCAGTAATTGTGTGCATTGAGGAGACTTGGTGTATGACATTTTACCATTATCCTCTGCAAGGCCAGAATGGACGTTTGCCTGTATCTCAGTGTTGGTGCTAGAGTAGGTCGTGTGATTGGCGACATTGGAGACAGCTGTCACTGTCTCTGCTACTCCTCTTCTTTAATTCCCATTGGCACTCCCAGTGTCGCTCTCTCTTCTGGGCTCTCGGCTACTCTCCTCCCCCTCCAGTGCTCCATCCCATCACCGTCTGGCCTCCCTCTCTGCCTGGTTCTCTGCTGCTCTTCATGTCCATCGGTGCTCTCTGTTTGTTCGCACATGTCCTTCTTCCGTAGCTGCTGCAATTGTTTCATCTCACCCTTGCTTCTCTGTTTTGGGTTTCCCCAGCTCTTGCTGTCAGCCATCATGTACATGTAACACACATGTGGCAATTGTTGGGTAATTGGCATGTAAATTCGTATGCAGCGCGTTAAAGTCAAATTATCAAGTTTGGACAGGCACATATGAAAACTAAAAGGTACATGTATCTTAACTTTCTTAAGCAATCACGTAGCTCTAGACCTAAATATGTACCGATACCAGTGTGGGGCTACCATGTATGGTATATTCAGTGTTTGGTTGTCTTTGCGGCTGTCTCTATGTAAACAGTTGTCATTGATACACAATAAGCACCTGTCACTATCCAGCCCCGTTATTCATTCCCCTGGAACTTTCCCCTAATTGGGGCGAGCCTGAGCGAGCCCCACACTAGTCATGTCAGCGGTGCATTTCCTCTGAATGTTTGAATGAATGAATGTATGTATGTATTAAATATCGTACGTACGTCGTGCCACATATTCCATGTTCACATAATTTAACGCTTTGCAATCTAATTTTGCAATTCCAATTTTTCGCGCTCTCACTTAGCAGTTGAATTTCTCGCGTTTCCACTACACGTACAATGTACGTACGTACAAAACCGCTGGTTTTTCCTTGGCTACAAAAGCGCAAACTACTTCCTCAAAGGGAACTACTGAATCATGCAGACTGACGAGGTGAGATAGGCTAGGCTGCAGCGAATGACTGATAGACTTGCCGATGAGACTGCTGAGGAGAGAGAAGCCAGGCTACAGTCTGACAGAGTACTGGTGAGGCTTCCAACCATGCGAGATTGGCTGCTGAGACTGCTGAGGAGAGAGAGGCCAGGCTACAGTCTGACAGAGTACTGGTGAGGCACAGACAACAACAGGTCATGCAGGCACAGCTCCCATTGTTGCAACAATCTTCTGTCCGAACTAAATTTCATGCACACCACATGGCTACGCTGGACGCACTGAGATGTACATGAGATTCCCTGGTCTTAAGATTCACTCACATTCTACTGAGTGTCTGCAATGTAGCCGGGACGAGCATACACCTAAGTCATACTCCTCAACCAACAACCTTGCATGGTTTAGTACAGGTCGAGGAAATGTTAATTTCAAGGGGTTTGCCGATCATGTCTACCGTTTGCCTCACGGACAGTATGGGTACCGTGGACATGTCACCAATCTGCTGTAAGAGATAGCCTCATTCGCCAACAGCTCCTTCACATTCACAATTCTCGCGAAGGCTCGCCCCACAATGCCCTGCATTTGCCTAGTTTAGTACTTCTATATAGGTGAATACAGAGCATTGCGGGGCGAGCATGTGCGAGGTAGCCAGTGGTATGTGGCAGCTCTAGCCGTCTCCTTCTGCAGTGTGGCTTGTTAGTGACCTGGAGACATGGCAGCTGTCCTCTGTTGGCATCGCTGAAGCCTCGTTCATGCCGCAAGTTTGAAGGCGGCAGAGAGACTGACACCATTGTTTGAAACAAGAATGGCAGTATTATATTAAACAACAATGAGAGAAATTGGATTGCAATATCTTAAATTGGGTAGGTACAGAATATGCGGAAAGACGGAAAGACGTACTACCATGATAATAATACAGAGAAAATATTGCGTTCACTAGTGTGGGGCTGGCTCCTGCTTGCCCTAATTATTCGCAATAAAAGCAATAATTCTACTGTCTACAGTATCCGACTCCCACACAGTTCATAGCGAATGGCAGAGTGTCTGTAGCTATACAATGTAGATTTAAGTAATGCCGTATGTATGCTAGTGGCATCAGAGACACTGCAATAGCTGGACCTACTACGACTGGTAGCGCTACTGGTGGCTATCAGGTCATGTGCTTGGCCTCATCACTGCTCGTGTGCGTTGAACGAATGTTATGATAACCGCAGTCCCACACCTGTTATTCTGGAATTATTCCCAGTGCTTTCCACTTTCTGTTATTACTCTAGCATAATCCGGCCGGCCTACTGGTTAGTTTCACTTTCTAGTTTTGATCCTCGTGCATGTACCTTCTGTGTATCCAGAGGCTTTTAGCAAAACCAGCTGCCGTCTGACGTCAACCGTCCACGCTCACATGATGAGGGGGCTCCCTCCTGCTTTGGAGTGCAATAGCAGGGTAGTGGCTTGCAGGAGGACCCTAGCCTCGTACCTAGGCCTTCCCTCGCAGCAGCTGTGGAAAACACGTGTTTTTCCACGGCTGTGAAAAAGCGAAAAAAGCCGCGAGGGAAGGCCTGGGTACGAGGTTAGGAGTACCCTTAATGCGCTTCCATTGTCGGCTTACTAAGTTCATGCCTGTATGGGGAACTATAGCCATCTAACTGCATGTAGCTGGTCTAGACCTACTCCCAGGCCACCACTCCCGGCTGTTGTCACTTAATTGCAACAAGAGTTGCTGAGAGCATGGCTAAGCAGAAGGCCCTCAATTGCTAAGCAGATCACCACACCCCGCTTGGAGTGTTTCCCATCAAATGGAGGGCGAGGGAGAGATGCAGTGGCTAGAGGAGCCTTAATTGATGAGTACCTACAAATGGAGCGATAAACGTCAACAACCCATGAAATCTACAACTAGAATCCCTTGCCATATTCGGCTGTCAGCTATATCTGTCTGTCCCTGTACAACTTATGGCCTTATGTTTGTCCCACACCCAGCCAATTGCCCATTGTTGTGTTCCCAGGAACCCTACTGCACTGCCAAGGCAGTCATTAGTCAGTGTGGTGTACTGTGTGTGTAGTGAATGGAGGAAGTGCAGTGTTGTGTTTTGTGTGTGCTGTCGTTTTGCGGTCAAGGGTGCTCGGTGTTAGTAGGCTTCCTGCCTTGTGCCAATTAAAAGTGCTGGAAGCAGACAAAGTTACAAGGGAACAAGCATGCTCTTGTGTTATTGTGTAAGAAACAAACATGTTCTGATTATGTTTTCATGTAAGAAAATTACATCAACACACTTTTTCTTGTATTTTCTCCATTTAGTGCCTACTTTACCTCTTGTGGATAAGGCTCAAAAATTAGTATTTAGCATTCTTCAACTCAATCATCACCTGATGTGCTTGCTATTGTGCTCAATACTATGCTCCAATGCTAATCTGCTTAGGCGTTTATCAGGGCATTTGCATATCTTGTGCACAACGTAAGCGTCAGACATCAGTTGCTACTGTATCTGCAGAATACTCAATGCTTTCTTGCTGCAATAAGACCCATATTTTTACGCTGAGCATAATCGACACGTGTTCTGTGCCCCAGAAATCACACTACACTGCCAAGAAATGCATTGGGTAGAGGAAGTGTGGCATGTGTGTTGTCATTTTGTGGTCAAGAGCACTCAGTGTTTACATGTTTATAGGCTTCCTACCTTGCATCATGTTGGCATCCAGGGACAGCTTCCTTGCATGGACTGAAGTCAGCCCATTGTACAAGCTAAGCCTGCACATCCACACATCATGCAGTAATGCACAGGCTCCCAAATACATGTAGTATCGTACAGAGGTTTGTCAGTTGGTCGTCCAGTTCTACAGGCAAATGACAGTTGAGAGTTGCCAGTTGTAACTGTCAGCCTTCGTTCCAGACAGCCTAACCTAATTAAGCCCATTTGCTCTCTCCTGTAGACAACCAACCGGCAAACCTCTGTACATGTACATGTACATGCATGTCATCCCCTGCCCTAATTTCCTGCCATAGCTAGCGTTAACTTGCTGTAGCTTTTGTCTCGGGCAGTACTTTGCTGGGTGAAAGGGACTGTGCAATGTCGCGTGAAGGGCGGTGAAGCTGCAGTATTGTGCAGCTTTTTGGGTGCTCATGCGTATTGCTGTTTTCGCGTACGTCAACATTTTCGATAAATGCTGGCACCGGCATCTAGGAGTGTAATCAATAGTGGATACAACACTGGCATGCAGAAGTACGGTCTACATGCTTTGAATCAGGTGCTAGCACTTACAGTCAAATACATTTGTAGCGTGAGTGAATATTTGTAGGCAGTTAATACGCGTAATACTCCTGCAATAACACTGTCTACTGCACAATCACATGAGCCTTTGCCCCCCGGGTTGCTATTAGTTAAAATCGGAGGAATCTAGTCATTAGCTGCGTGTGTATTGTTGTTGTGTACACACACACACACACAAGTGCTCCACAATCACAACACTGACCAAGAGAGTACCTAAACGTCAGACCATGCATATGTAACTATTGGTAATTGGTTATGATCACTTGACCTTCAGCTAATCACATGACTTGAACCCGGTCACATGACTATACTCTCAATGTAACTCTTCATAATATGAGCTTTTCAAAACCACGCCCCCTTTATTAGTTTTTCTACCATACCGAGCACTCAACAGCTACATGCCAAGTTGTGAATAATTTTGTACCATGTTTCGTTTGCCGGATATGTATGCTTAAAATTTAAAAAGATTGGGTCCCTGCTAAATTTTGAGTATGCACTATCTCCCAATATCAACCTCAAATTTATAATTTAGTCTCTTTCTAATAATTAAGTGCTAAGTCGTGTCTAGAAATCAGGACAATTGGAGACAGGTCATAAAATTGGTGTGGTTTTGGAATGCCTCTATTTAATTGTCCCCCTTGTCTATTCAAGGCATTCCATGGGATGTACCTCCCAAGCCACATGTTTTACTAGCCGAGCTCCACTTCCCAACGTTTTCCACCCAAATTGGGGTACTTGGTTAGGCCGTGTTTCTAATTGGCTTGGGGACTCTAAAAAATACCATTTTTGTGACTGCGCTTGCCAGGTCCATTGTAGACTACACTCTCAATATATGTTCTAGCCAGAAGCTCTAGCAAAGGAGCATAACTTTCTTGTTTAATTACATTCTCACAACCACTTCAAAGAATACTGCCCCATAACAGAGTGGGGGAGCGGGACTCTTCAGCTCTTTAGCTAGAATGCTGACTCTCTTCCGAGCGGGGTCAGGCTCTCCTAACATTCCACGATGATCACAGTCTGTTGTCCCTTGGCCAATATCCCACGTTAGCTAGTCAGGGAGTGTGGGTTTGCTGTGAGCTTGCCTGCCAACCCTCTCCAATGCCTGAGCTGGGAAGCCTCTATAACTGAGCTTGAAATTTGAGCCTGATTGCCATTGGAATGACATGCATGGTATGCTGGGTCAGTAGATTGGATAATGGTAGAGATGTAGGAAACAGTAGCTATGTGTTTAGCCAGGAAGGTTTCAGCCCTTGGGACACTTGTCTTAAGGTGGTGCCTTTGTTAGTGAAAGGGGAAAGTTACTCTTTGCTGTAGCTCAGCTACATATACATATAATGGATGGAAGAAACTTCAAACTATACACATAAATGTACATCGCCAGGGGCTATTTATATCATCATCGTAGCCAGAGGCTATAGTAGAATAATCAACAATCAACATCTGCATGCAGTTTTCTGGCCAGGTACAGCCAGGAAATGGGGTGAAAGTTGGTAGAATATTGAAAAAGAACAATATCTACAGGCTGACAAAGCGTGTTTTTTTTTGGAAATAAAGTCTAGATTTTTAGTTAAAGTTACCCAGACAGTCTACTCGTGACACTGTTCTGCAGTTCTAGCGAATTGAAGAAGCACTAACTACGACTAAAATAAAAAAGAAACGCTTTGTTAGGTAGTAAATCTCTTGCGCCTGCGTGACCAAAAACCGTATGTTGCAACAGCTGCCATCTTTGCGAGTTCAAAGCTGGTGCATTTCAATATTTACTGTATATTAGCAGTATATACGGTATTTCTAATTATCAGTAACCAGAGCACCACTTTAAGATGTGAAGTGTCCTTATTATTCAAGGTATTAAGGGGTATGTTGTCCTTACTATTCAGGGTATTTATTACAGTACACTTTTAGCTCACCATTATATGATTTTCATCTCTACATCCATCACAACTCACACCCCACCGTCACACACACACACAACACACACACACACACTCACATGACCCCTCACTAGGCCAATGGGCAATGTTGTTGATGAACCACAAGACACACGGTACATGTACACGTCTGTTCATGTACTGTGGCTAGCATAATTATATAAAAACCAGACCTCTAGTAGTTAACAGGTCCAAATGGACATTGAGGTCGTGACCTTCTAATGCTAGTTATGCGCTCGTACGTACTCAAATACTAATTGTATGCTCTTTTGCCTGTCACTCTGCTGGAAGAGCTCAAAGGGGCAGCTGTTAGCCTAAAGCTCAAGGTAGCTTTCCAGACTTTAAGTGGCTGTACATGTACACACCCTGCTGTTTCAGCAAGACCTTACGGTTGAACCAGACTGATGTACTTTCTTCCTGGTGCTCTGCTAATAGAGGGAAGACCTCATTTTATGCTATTTTTAAATCTCCCTTCAATTTTTAACTTGGTGGGCTGAGTGGCTTCTGGTTCTTTCCAGCTCCTGGCTTCTCTTGGTTGTGCTGCACTTATATGCAACAGTTTTACTGTTTTCTGTTTCATGCTAGCTTCAATTTTGTACCTCATACGCAGACTTTAAAACTCTTTTCTTCGGCCTCGTTGCTACGTGCCTAATTAGAACAGTTAACATGTGTAGTGAGGGATGTATACATGTGCATGCATGTGTGCGTGCATGTGCTATTAACACTCTTACAAATTACATGTATGTGAGCAATGTTGTAATGAGCTCCTAACAACACTTCCTTTCAGTAGACTACAAGTACATATTTAGAGTATAAAGTGTACCTAATGAACGTGATAAACTCTGCCAGACGTATCATCTTATACTAGAAAACGAAAAGGTTCATATTGTCCTAGGCCTAAATAAAGCTCACCCACCCTAATCCCCTATTCTAACCCCCTTAGCCAAGTGTTTACATGTACTCCCACGTACCCCAAATTACTGTTCAAATTACTGTATACATCTCTCACTACAAATCCCACCACCCATCCCCACCCCTACACACACACACACAGAATGACGCTAGAAGGCAAGACCATTCTGAAGGAGGGCTGGCTAATGCTCTTCAAGAGTAAAAAGCCTGGTATCTTCTCCTCCAAACAGCAGGTGAGCTTCATACCAGGCCAGTCTCCCACCCCCCCCCCCCTTCCCCCCTCCCCCCTCCCCCCTCCCCCCTGCCCCCTGCCCCACTGCACATGGACCTCACTGGGTATGAGTGGCTATGCTTGTTACGTAACATGAACGAACAGTTAGGTAACACCCAAGGGCGGGTAGGCAACTGTGAGGCTTTCATATGCATGCTCCTTGGTTCATTGGGTGCAGCTGAGAATCTTTGCGGTTGAAAGCTAACCTTAGCACTCCTCTCTCTCTCTCTCACTCACACACACACACACACACACACACACACCTCACCCCTTGTAGCCGGACAAACCCATTGATAGAGGTTGGGCGGTACTACAACAGTTCTCTTCAAAAGGACCAATCATCTCCTTCTACCAAGACAACAGGAAGGAAAACAAGGTAGGTGTGGCCTCTTACCGGTCTATGACATCACCTGTATGACCACACCTCGTCACCTGTATAGCCACACCTCCTCACCTGATAACCACACCTCACCTGTATAACCACACTTCCTCACCTGATAACCACACCTCCTCACCTGTATGACCACACCTCCTCACCTGTATAACCACGCCTCCTAACCTGTATGATCACACTTCACCATATGACCACACCTCTTCCTGCCCCGCCCCTCAGGTGATGCGGAAGGAGAAGCTGGACCTGGTGGGTGTGCTTGAGGTGACGAGAATGGTGGGCCACCCCAAGTACCCTCACGGCTTCTCCCTCAAGTACAAGGGCTCTAAAAGAATGCTACTCAATGCCGATACAGAGTAGGTTGGGAGTGTGTTGTCCAGTTTCACAAAAATGTCCGCACGTGACACGAGAGACTCGGGTCAAAACGTGATCCTCACATGACTACGTTAGAAACAGCTATTAATAATTACATACCGACCCCGTCCCAACTGTTAAAGCGCTGATTATCCACGTAGCTATTATATTGTAGCTATCTTAGGCGTCTGTTTTGTCAGCGTCAGGCCTCGAACACGATCACTTTTGAGTATCGTGGAGTAAAGCCTTACCCAGTTCAATTTTTCTTCTCTTCTGGTTGGGCCTAAGCCTTAAATTATGTGGCAAATGTTCCAGGCCCTGATCCAGTGTATGGGGTCAGTTGTAGCCTTGTGCTCAGTAGGCAGGTGAGTGGAGGCAGCATATCCAGAGAAAACTTTCAGTGATAAGATGTGGCCAAAAAATATGGTTTTCATAACCCTCCATGGCATGGCATAGACTTTGGTAGCACTTGATGTAGTTTTTGTGAGTGAAACACGAGTGCATTCTGAGGTCATCTGTGGTTTAATGCTTCATTAATTTTCTTCTTTGGTGGTGCATAATAAGTCACTACCACCTTGCCTCCTGGGCCTAGGCAGAAGCCCTGGCCTAGGCTAGCTGAGGTGGCCCCAGCTGTCCTGCACCTGTGAGATGAAAGCTGGGGGGGGGGGGGGTAAATGCCTGGGAACATTGCTAGGCAGTGACTCTCTCCCTCTCCCTAGCAGTCTGAAAGTACAAATCTGTGTTGTGCATGCCTACTAAATTTTACCTCTCTTACTGATGCCTCCTTCCCCCTCTCCCCCTTCCCTCCTTCCCTCCCTCCCACCCCCTCTCTTTCCCCTCCCTCCCTCCCTCCCTCCCTCCCTCCCTCCCGTAGGCACGATCTAGAGTCATGGCTAAAGGTGGTGTGTGAACTAACAGAGAAGCAGTACAAGCATGAGAAGGTCAGTGACAGATATCCAACCATATACCCAGGTGCTCAACAGCCTCTTGTCTCTCACTGGGCAAGGTTACTATTGTGGCATACCTTCACTAATGTTAACAGGCTATGGAGCTACGTAGTTAGACTCTGTCTAGCTATGGAAACTTTCTTTAGCGATTTCGGGGCCGTAATGGCACTACTCCTACCATTACCAGACGTGACTGCCTTTGCCAAGAGCCAGCAGTCAGACTTCCATACCAGTGTTAGTTTACTACTACATTGTAGCTAGCTCGTTGGCGGTCCTTTTGATTGTGTATCTGGGGAGGTTCTAATGTGAAATTACCTGGCACAGTATCAAGCATGGTCCGTCTGAACCTATGCCATCATACGTGTGTACATGCATGTTAATCACATGCACATACACACATGCACATGTGCACACACACATGCATGCATGCACATGCACACACGCATGCACATATGCACACTTGCACACACACACAAACACACACACGTAGGTAATCTGGGAGTACCTCGATGACGGTGGACTATGGCAGGCGCTGCCACCCGACGTTTGCTTCCGAATCGAAGCTCACTTCAACGAGCAGTCCTCCTCCTTCCACCTGGGCGACGCCCAGCTGGCCTTTCACTACAACCTGAACAGCATGAACAGGACCCACCCACGCACCAAGCACGTCCACCGCATCAAGAGAACACCTTTCATCGAGGAGCAGGCTGAAGGTATGTGTGTGATTGATGTCATCATGAGGTCATCATCTGCCTCCATAGGCATTTCAAACACCTGTCTGAAGTTAATACATGTATTCCTCGCCATGAGTGTATTGAGCCTTCTACAGCTTGATGCACCCTTGTCGTCACTGAGAAAGACTTTAATATGTCAGTCAGCCAAAATGTTTGCATGTGGAACCTAAAGACTGGCCAGTAGGAGGAAGTGACATGTAGAGGACCCTAGTTTATTGCCCATTATGAGCTACATTACATGCAATGTGTCCCCCAAAGGGAAAGCACTGTTACATGGCTAGTTGGAAATGTATGGGGAAAATATAATTGTACACCTGTACATGTGGTATGTAAGTCTTTATTTGGTAGCGGTGGTACAGGAACAAGTATTCGTTGCCAAGACTTAATTGTGTGTGGGCAGGGACTGATCGAAAACACAGCTGTGTTTCTCTACCTTTTACTGGAGTTTTCAGTGCTCAGTCTGTGGCTCAACCGGACACAGAACAGTAGCTACAAGAAGTGCAGATTAGCTGCCTTCCTTTGCTGCCTGAGAACTGTAACTGTCGTTGCCCGTACAAAATTCGCCCACTGTAATTCAGAAAGAAACTTTGCCGACATTCCGACTAGATGCTCAAGTCTTCAGCTCCAGTCTTCTTCAGGGCGAAAGTGAATTTGACTTCACTTTCACCCTTAAGTTGACTTCACGTTTGCCCTGAAGAAGACTAGAGCATCTAGTTGAGCTGAAGAAGACTAGAGCATCTAGTTGAACTGAAGAAGACTAGAGCATCTAGTTGAGCTGAAGAAGACTAGAGCATCTAGTTGAGCTGAAGAAGACTAGAGCATCTAGTTGAGCTGAAGAAGACTAGAGCATCTAGTTGAACTGAAGAAGACTAGAGCATCTAGTTGAGCTGAAGAAGACTAGAGCATCTAGTTGAGCTGAAGAAGACTAGAGCATCTAGTTGAGCTGAAGAAGACTAGAGCATCATGCATATTGACCATGTTAACACCTTTCTGCATGTATTTACGCATTTAGGTGAACTCATCACAGCAAAAGGCAATTATTATTCAAATCACAAAAATTAATACCTGCCAAATCTGGAATATCCCCAATTCCCAGACATACCCCACAAAATCAATAATAGTCACTGTAAAGTAGTACTATACTCAATGTGCCAACCCTGACCTCAGTGTACGCAATTGCATTACTGTATACTCAGGGAGTTGTAACTTCACACACTTGTGGCTTGGTAGATCTCAGTGGACTGTTATAATCTTGTGAACTTCTCTCTCTCTCCATAGTGCTCCACTCCAAGATGACGGACCTCCCAGTAAGTCTGTAGTTACGTAGAACAGATAGACTAAACATGCTCATTCCCAGGTCTCAGTAACCGATGTAGCCTTAATTACCTCGTTCCCAGGTCTGATTATTCCATGCAGCTTTGCCTCATTCCGAGGTCTCAGTATTTCATGTAGCTTGAGATTTTTGGTCTCAATATCTTCATGTAGCTTTACTTCATTCCCATGTCTCACTAGCCTTACCCATTCCCAGATCTGAGTAGCCATGTCTCAGTACCTCATATAGCCTTACCTTGTTCCTAGATCTCAGTAGCTTTACCTCATTCCCAAGTCTCAGTATCCCATGTAGCTTTACTCCATTCCCAAGACTCAGTATCCCATGTAGCTTTACTCCATTCCCAACTCTTATTATCCCATGTAACATCTGTGGGTTTCAGACAATTCACGAGGAGGCTCGTTGAAGACATATTTTTGATGTGTTCTTTGCTCCCCCTTACCTTCCTTTCTCCACAGGCAATCTGGGAGTGGGGCGACCCCTCAAAGGGGGAGTGGCACCCATTTGAAAGAGACACCAACATACAGGTTGAGGACATGTACGACAGCGGGTCACAGTGGGCGGAGCTGACCCTCTGCCTACCCTCCCCCATGCCCTTCCTGTTGGACCTCCACGATATGAAGCTGGTCAACTTTCGCACCGCCGTACGCTACAGCCTGCGCAGGGTCGACAACAGTGACTACAACCCTCAGGGTGAGACTGCTTTATAATGGTAGCTAGAAGCCAGTGAGAAAAAGCTTTGCCTTTTGCCTACTGTAATATACCGTATTTCTCAGATGCTGCGGCTATTAGCGCTAATTACTTGTGCACACTATTTAATGCAGCTACTTATTCAACTTGGAATCTTCGGTAAAAATAAAGGCTTTGAGAAAAGCCAGTTAATTAAAGGGTCTTATATAGAAGTCCTTCTGAGAGTGTGGACTACTCCCTCTACACTATAATTGGGTACTTGATATCACACCCATACACGTATCCTCAGCAAAACTTTACCTTCACCCTCTCTTCCTCACATGTTTTTCACACACTGTTCGGCCGACCCTCCTAGACTCAGGCTACCCTGACCCCAGGTCACCCTCGCCTGATGACTTCAACACTCCTTTTGAGGAGGTGAGTCCTCGTACACATCTGTCTCTTGTGTTGTGCAGCTACTCCATGTCGCTGTGGAGAATGACTGCCCTGTGAACCGCTGCATTGCATTCTCCCTTGTGGTATTGTTCGCATTGTCTGTGTGCATGTTTTTGTATTGTCTTAGTTCACCGACACATCATATTAAACCTGTAGTACTTACACACGTGCCATATATACATACACACACACACACACACACACACACACACATGCACACACAGTCCATAGTCTCTCCCCTCAGTGCAATCTTCCAGCCAATTCAGGCAACACTACAACGTCTTCAGTTTCCCCGCAAAGCCATCACTTACAAACGGATGATAGGAGAGGGTGCCTTTGGGGAGGTGAGCCATATATAGGAGAAGGTGCCTTTGGGGTAGTGTATAGGTGTGCCTTTGGGGAGGTGTATAGGTGTGCCTTTGGGGAGGTGTATAGTGTGCCTTTGGGGTAGTGTATAGGTGTGCCTTTGGGGAGGTGTATAGTGTGCCTTTGGGGTAGTGTATTGTATAGTGTGCCTTTGGGTAGTGTATAGGTGTGCCTTTGGGGATAGTGTGCCTTTGGGGTAGTGTATTGTATAGTGTGCCTTTGGGGTAGTGTATAGGTGTGCCTTTGGGGAGGTGTATAGTGTGCCTTTGGGGTAGTGTATAGGTGTGCCTTTGGGGAGGTGTATAGTGTGCCTTTGGGGAGGTGTATAGGTGTGCCTTTGGGGAGGTGTATAGGTGTGCCTTTGGGGAGGTGTATAGTGTGCCTTTGGGGAGGTGTATAGGTGTGCCTTTGGGGAGGTGTATAGTGTGCCTTTGGGGAGGTGTATAGTGTGCCTTTGGGGAGGTGTATAGGTGTGTCTTTGGGGAGGTGTATAGGTGTGCCTTTGGGGAGGTGTATAGTGTGCCTTTGGGGAGGTGAGCTATGTATAAGTTTGCCTTGTGTGTGTGTGTGTGTGTATGTGTGTGGATTCTGCTATATAATATGCTA
The DNA here is from genome assembly GCA_963921505.1 of Phakellia ventilabrum. Classification (NCBI taxonomy): domain Eukaryota; kingdom Metazoa; phylum Porifera; class Demospongiae; order Axinellida; family Axinellidae; genus Phakellia; species Phakellia ventilabrum. The sequence goes on along the minus strand of OY997395.1, from coordinate 5,293,046 downwards.
CTCCCCCCCCCCCCCCACCCTCACAGGTACATCTGGCAGAGGCTACTGGTCTCCCGGGCTATGGAGATACAGCAGTGGAGGTGGCCGTCAAACAGCTCAGACGTGAGTGACTGAGTTCCCTCCATAAAGCAGTTATAGTTCAGGTTGTACAGTTTTTCCCTTCACCAGTATCTCTTAATTTACTTATTGTACTTAGCATCACCTAGCCTCGTTCCAAGGCCACGTAGTCGCATGGGGGGGGGGGGGGGGGGGGGGGAGTGGCCTGGGGACGAGGCTTAGCGTCACTCAGACTGTATCAGTTCTGATTATCAGTTCTCCCCTTTCCGATCTCTTGTAGTGAGCGACTTCATTGCTCGCCATGGGCACCACAGCCAGCAGATGGAGGACTTCCTCAGAGAGGCCAAGGAGATGTCCAAAGTCGATCACCACAACGTTGTCAAGCTCATCGCTGTGTGCACATTGTGAGTGGTGGGCTCTAGATAGAGGTCTTACTTGCATGAAATACCCCAGTATTGTATCCATGTTAATCACCCGCTGGATTTCAATAATATTTCTACTGCGTTCTGGAGTCAATATGAGAGAACGCGAACATTTTTACCCACGAAAAACTGGCTATAGGGAGTTGTCCAGTATGATTACATCACCATGACATCACCCCTCCCCAGGGACTACCCCTTACTGCTAATCGAGGAGTACATGAACCAGGGTGACCTTCTGGGAGTGCTAAAGGACTCACGTCCCCACATGCCCCTCACTCGACAGCTCACCTTTGCCAGCCATGTGGCAGATGGCATGGATTACCTAGCTGAAACACTGTAAGGATACTGCATTGCTCTTGGCCAGGATGAAGCTATAATTCACACAATTCAGACATAATTTCCTCCCCTTCCCTCCCCTCCACTCCCCTCTCAACTCTTCCCCTCCCCTTTCCTCCCCTTCCCTCCCCTCCCCTCCCCTCCCCTCCCGACTGTTCCCCTTCCCATGACCCATATCCAGAAACTGTGTCCACCGAGATCTTGCTGCCCGCAACATCTTGGTACACCAGAGCGAGTCAGAAGCCATGACTGTGAAGATCGCCGACTTTGGACTATCGAGGTAGTACTGTGCTCTATGCATTACTTCCAACGGCAGGTCATTTGCTAGCTGAAGGAAGGGGGTGGGTGGATAATCAGATATAGAATCCGCCCTCCTAGGAGGTTGAGGTGGTTGACTATTATAAAACAAACTATGCATGCACCCTGCAGTTAGCCTCATACCCAGGCCTCCCCTCGCAGCTTTTTTCTCAGCCGTGAAAAAAAAACCCGCGTTATTTCCACGGCTGCGAATTCTGCCTGTTGTCAGCGATGAATGGAAGCAACTGCAAGGTAGCCTTGTACCCAGGCCTCCCCTCACAGCTTTTTGCATACAGGGTTTATTTGACGGGCTTTTTCTCCGACCCACATTGATGATTACAGCCTGTGATTCGTGTTCACCAACCCTAAACCTTTTGTCAGAGAGCTGTTTTCAGAGAGGTGCGTACTTCTTATCTTCCCACCATAGGCACCTGTACTCTGAGATGTACAAACACCAAGGCACTAAGCCCCGCCCACTTCCTGCTAAGTGGATGGCACTGGAGTCTCTTATGTACTTTATCTTCACCAGCAAGTCAGACGTGTGGTGAGTCACCATCAGGCGCTGCTCTGAGAGTTTAATCACTAAGAATTCTCCATTTCAAAGCACACAATAGATCACAGCTATAACTCCAAAAGTCAGGGTGTGAGACCACATCGATAGACATAGTGAATACCCTTTGTATAGGGCATTAATTGAGTACAGCTTCCAAAACTGTAGGACAATAGATCACAGCTATAAATAACTCCAAAAGTCAGGGTGTGAGACCACATCGATAGACATAGTGAATACCCTTTGTATAGGGCATTAATTGGGTAAAGCTTCCAAAACTGTAGGACAATAGATCACAGCTATAAATAACTCCAAAAGTCAGGGTGTGAGACCACATCGACAGACATAGTGAATACCCTTTGTATAGGGCATTAATTGGGTAAAGCTTCCAAAACTGTAGGACAATAGATCACAGCTATAAATAACTCCAAAAGTCAGGGTGTGAGACCACATCGACAGACATAGTGAATACCCTTTGTATAGGGCATTAATTGGGTAAAGCTTCCAAAAATGTAGGAGTAGAGGTGAAAACTTGCAACAGAAAGTTTTTATTACCTCGAGCGCTTCCTCCTGTCCTACAGGAGCTTTGGAGTCCTCCTGTGGGAGATCATGACCCTTGGCCGCAGCCCCTATCCCGGGGTGGAGAACAGGGAGTTGTTGGAGCAGATCGAGGAGAAGGGACTCAATCTCTCCAAGCCGAAGCCCTGCCCTGATGTCATGTGAGTGCGGGAAGTGCTTAGGCTCTCAGTTTTGGTGATTTGTTTTTACATTTAGTTTTGTAGCAAACGTGATCATATATGCAATTTTGTTTAGTGATACATGTGGTCTGTGTGGCGTGTCAGAGATTTAGTTAACAGTGCAGTCTCTCACTCCTTGTGTTGTTCCCTCCCTCATCACCTTCCCTCCCCCTTCCCTACCGTCCATCCCCTCCCCTCCTCCCCTCCCCTCCCCTCCCCTCCCCTCCCCTCCCCTCCCCTCCTTCCTTACCTCCCCTCCCCTCCCCTCCCCTCCCCTCCCCTCCCCTCCCCTCCCCTCCCCTCCCCTCCCCTCCCCTCCCCTCCCCTCCCCTCCCCTCCCCTCCCCTCCCCTCCCCTCCCCTCCCCTCCCCCCCCATCCCCTCCCCTCCCCTCCCCTCCCATCCCATCCCATCCCCTCCCTCCCCTCCCCTCCCCTCCCCTCCCCTTCCTCCCCCCTCCCCTCCCCTCCTTTCACTCCAGCTTTGAGATGATCCTGGACTGCATGCACCATGAGCCCGATGACAGACCCACCTTCAAACAGCTGAAGGAAAAACTGGTGGGTAATGTCTTGGGCAGATCATTATGCAGTATTGGGTAGTTACAGTTCTGCATTATGATATTAGCAACAGCTGTACTTTCATATACACCTTCACTCCCTATATAGGGCTCTTTAGGTGGCTGCATATGATTAGGTTTTAATTTTGTAGCTACAAAGTAGTAGCAAGATGTATTCAGTACCTGTAGTTGTATATAATACCCACTGCAACTGGGTATGCAGGAGACAGTTAGCTCTGTAAATACTACCTAATGGTCTTAGTCAGTGTTTCCCCCAAGTCAAGAAAGAAAGGGGGGGGAGGGGACATATAACTTTTCCATGACATCATAGTAAAATTAACATTCCAATGACCACATCAAATGAAACCAAGTTGGGAAAGGGGGGGGCACCCTGGTACCCCCCTTTGGAGGAAACACTGGTCTTAGTAATTAAGGCTTCTTTCCTGGCAAGAAAGAACACTGTTGCTTTGGCAAGTGAATTTGCATCTTTCATCGATGTCCCCCAGTTGGAGTACCTCTTTGAGGCAGAGGAGGGGAGGCTGGTCTGCGATTACGATGGCGAGAGCCTGCCCAGCAGTCCGCCGGCCAGAAATAGCACCAGCTCTACTGGAGGCTTCACTGGAGCCAGTGAGAGTACCGCCACAGCCACACCAACAGGTGGGCCACTTGCTTACTGGAATATGTGAACCAGAAGACTTCCATATCGTGATTCAGAGGCAAACTGTGGATATATTAATAGCTCTCAGGGTTTCATGCAAGATTTTTCAGTTGGAGTGAGAAAAATGTACAGTAGGCAGATATGTGGTGAGCCACGCCCCCTAGGCTGCCTGAAACTTTGCTTCCCCCCCTCCCCCCACCCACCCAAATTTTCTAATCCATAAGGTGTTGCCTTATGGGGGGCATAAGGAATTATTAAGCACCAATAAACAGTATGATTTATATTGTTACCCACCTCCTACAGACATAGATACATACACTAGCTCAGATTCGATCCCCACTCTGCAAGATTAGTAAGGCGCTCGGCAATCATGTCCTCTATTGGTAAACAGTAGCCTTCAGTATTACATGTTCTCTTTTTACAGAATACTCACGCCCTGTTTCTAAGAAAGGCAATCATCTGCAGCCAGTACTACCGATGCCTCCTCCCCCTGCAACCCCGCCCCCACCGTCCGCACTGACGATGCCTCCTCCCCCTGCAACCCCGCCCCCACCATCTGCACTGACGATGCCTCCTCCCCCTGCAACCCCACCCCCACCAACCAAGCTCCCAATTTCGTCTCCTCCTAAAACCACACGACCGCCAACCGCACCCAAGCCGCGCAAGACCACCCCTACCACACCCACTGGACCCCGCCCCAGGGTTTGCTCACAGACCATGGCAACTGCCAGGGGAAGTGCACACAGCTCTCCGGTCAAGTCTCAAGAAGGTGGTAGTAGGCCTGGGAGTACTAGCAGCCCCGTGCATCGTCAGCGTAGCAGCAGCGCTCAGGAGCAGGGCAGAGAGGTGGTTACTTCACCGAAGAGGAAGAACTCTCCGGCTAAAAGTGACTCGGTGTCTCCCCAGCGTGGAGCAGCGAGCGTATCTCCTGACCCAAGGCTGGTGTCGGATATGCCAAGCATTCCTGGAATTGAAGTACCAGATGGAGATTCTGAAGTGTCCGTAGCTAAGAGAAAGGGTCGAATGCCAAAGCAGGTGAATTTGTTAATATGTGATGTGTGAATAGAGCTACTGCGTACACATGTACATTGCAAGTAGTTTTGTAACATTATCTTAATAATTTATTTGTTCCTTCGTCTGTTTCTGGGCTTTAAGTTGCAGAATTGATTCCAACAAGGGCCCAATGACTCTACTTTTCAAGTTTGTGTAGCTTGGATACTTTACCCAGGACAGTAGTTAACTTACGATAGAATAAAATACGTAAGTGAGCGGTGATTGTGTGAGCATGTGATATTTTCTCTTTCTCTCTTCTAGCCCTTGCTAAAGGATGCCTCAGGGCCTTTGGGCCATGTCTACTACGTGCTGGACCCGTCAGACTCGTTAGACCCCAGTGACATTGACATTGAATTGGATGACTTGCAAGATAGAAGGGAGAACGGTTCAGTGGGGCATGACAGAGGTGTGGTCAACCACATCCATGATCAGGAACTTGGTGCTTCTTCAAAAACCCACCAACAGTTAATTAGTAAGGCTGGTGAACCCACGAGTAGGCTTAATACAAATGTGGATTCCACTGGGTAGATGTTTCTTCATTCTAAAGTCGGTAATTTTTTATACAGGAGTCAGTCACCAAATTACTAATGCACGGTCAGTAAAGAGTTGCACCATCATACTATATATAGTGTAATCTATTGTTGTGCATGGTACATATATCATTGCTGTGTGTATTTAACGGTGTAGGGAATGTTTTTTTTTATAATTCTGTGCATCGCCCAGTGAATTGCAGTAATTGTACGCACTGTTCAGTTATTTATTGTGCTTTTGCACATTGAATATTGCAGTAGCCACCCGTCTTGGCGTAAAGCGATCGGCTGGCAGCGTGCACATTTGTGCCCAGAGGCAATGATTATCCAAGAAACTGCCGTCTTCTTATATCCTATCTTGCAGTGTAGACTGCATGTGTGGCTATATATAACCATACATCCATGGCTGATGCTTGCTGTGATTCACTGGAACATGTACTGGCATATATACATGCTCTCCCCTCCCCTCGATCCTAGCCATGGCCCCTCTCCAATATATTTACAGCTCCAATCTGTAGGTAGAGTAACGTTTGCACGTGTTGACATTTCAATTTTGTGGGAGATTTCATTTTCACCCACCCAGTAATAATGAAGGATCGAGTAAATCCAGCTATGGGGTAACGTTGGGTCACATGCATAAACTGGCCCTTGACTTTCTTTAGTAGTGTTGCATACCACAGACTGCATTTTCATACACAGCATAATTATACTCACTGTCAGTCACTCAGATAAAATTTAATGCAGTGATAAAGTTAATAATGGTATAAAATGTTATAAGCATGTAAAAATAATGTCTTTATTGGTGACTCATGTTGTGGTTACAGTCAGCCTGATGTCTGTTGGTGATGCTACAAGAGGAAGCAGAATTATAAAATTTACATGTCATTGAGCTATTCATAACAGAAATACTACTGTAGTTGAAATATGACACTGTACTGTCCATTTAGTAAAAAGAAATGTCTGCAGTAGCTATAATAGGTTTCCTAAACTAATAATGTTTGAGCGATAATGAGTTTCTTGCCAGATTTACAAAAACAACAGTAACTTCCTCTTGAACTGTTGGATGAAGGCACTTGTAGGGGAATTTGCTCTCCATCATGTTTTGGTGTATCTATTATCTACGCAGTTACCATAAGTAAACTGTTGTGAAATTAGTAAGCCACTGTTGTGAAATTAATTCTATCCTCATTCCCAGACTCTTGCAGCCTCATTCCCAGACTCCCGCAAGAGCCTGGGAATGAGGCTATGCACCTTAACCATTATTTTCTGTGTAAAAACTACACCTTTAGTAGCACTAAGTCTTGTATGTTTTCCAACATGCAAAATACTGGACACTGGAGACTGAGAAAGAGGCCATAATACTTACGTGCCACTGTTACTGTAGCCTTCCACTCCAGCATTATTTGTTGCAAGGCGTCAACTGTTTCTTGTTCTCCGAACAGTTCCACTGTTCTCTTAATGGTAATAGTTAGCAGTTGGTGTAGCACTCCACTGGCCCATAGTCGCTCAGTGAGTAATGAAATATCTTCCTCTGACATAATATCTTTTGAATACTCCAATCTCTCCAGTGTGGTGTTGATGGTTAGAGCACTAGCTAGTAACTGTAATCCTGGCATAGTTAAGACATAGTCTTCAAAATGAAAGTTCTTTAGAGTATTGTTACACTTTAAGGCTTCAATTACATCGAAAATACTGTCATCTGAAGGCACTTCATTTTCACAGTGAAAAATTCTGAGTGTCTCTAGTGAACTGTTGCACATTATGAGTTCTGCCAGTAGTTTTACTCCGACAGTATCAATATGGAATCCCTCGAGTTCAGTGATTTTAATTGCTCTGTTGCATTTGAGCCCTGCTGCAAGGTGTGTGAATAGTTCTGTATTAGTAGTTAGGGACTGACCACTGAATTCGAAATTAAAATCCTTCAGTGTGGCATTCTTTTCCAACATCTTTTGAAGTACTTGTCCACTCTCTGGTGAAAGTGAATTGCATTGAAGCAACAACAAAGTTTCAAGTGACTTAGAGTTAGTCAAAACTTCAATTAAGTGTTCAAACTCTTGTGTAAACTGAAAGCCAGTGTAACCCAGTCCACTGATACAGTTAGCTTCAGATGACTCCAATACTTGAGTGAGGTACATATAGTTCATGCCTTTGTCTTGCCCGATAGGAGGACTAAACTCAATATGCAGACTACCTGGTATACTACTTTCACAGCTCTTTGCTTCTCTGATGCCCTCAGTAAGACCTTTCATCAGGAACTTCATACGGGTATCATCAATATCACCTATCCAAACAGTTGTCTCATCACAAACAGTACGACAAACCCAGGAGAGGAAGTAACCCAGCGACAGACAGTTAAAGGGAGTTTGTGTGTTTAAATGATATAGTAAAAATGGTCGATTGGGAACATGTACAGACTCACTTGAACATGTACTTGCAAGGGATTGGTATAGAAAAGGATTTTTAGCTTCATACAAGTAATTTAAGAGCAAAGGCCTTATATCCAATTGACAAAGTTGTGACAATTCAAATTTTCTCCATTCTTGTGGTGGTTGACTTCCGTATATACTCTTGTATCTATCCTGCAAACAAAAAAATATACTCATGCAATGTCATCATAAGATACACTCTCAGGGCTCTCCCCCACTCTAATCCCTCACTGCCACCCCCGCCCCCTTTAAAAAATTTACAAACATCAGAGTTTAACTACTCATGTTATCAGAGGACTACAATTTCCCAAAATAAAGGACTACAATATACCAAAATGTAGCTACCTCATGCTGCCTATCTTCAGAGTAGTTAAATGTGGTATAGTGCATTATGGGGATATGGCTGGGTGAAAACATTACCTTTAATACATGCAGTGGGAAAGTGCGAAATCCAAGTTTAAAATGTGTAGACCATTCATTCATTTGCAGAAACAGACGGGCAATCCTTTCATTCTTCAGCTGTGTAATTCCAGCAAAGAAACGAAATACAGCAGTAAATCTCGGATGATCAAAAAATTCGTCCAACAGTTTAGCTTGCTTATCCAGCAACTGTTTTGAGATATACCGAGCTGCTAGCAATTCTTGAATGGAGAGATGGAGAAAACTATAAGTATGCGAAACACCTACACTAACTCTACCAAATCTGAATTCTTGAACAGCTTGCAGCAAACTAAGTGTGTCAAATCCTGAGTGTATCCCTAGTTCCTCAGCTGAGAAGGACAGTTTGTTCTTTTTTACACCATTGAAAGCTATCTGGCACAAGTGATCAAATGATGACTGGACAATATCTGGGAGGGCGTCCAAGGAGGCAAGGGTTTGCACATCTTTGTACTTTGTCCTTGTTTGTATGTGGTGTAGAATACATGTGAGAACAAGTGCAGTAAACAGTTCATGAAGAGTGGTAGGAAGGTTACTGGATAGCGTAGTCAGAAATATGGCAACAATGATTGCAGCATTTAGAGGAAGATAGCAACTAGCTTCAATCTCAGGACATTGTTCAACTGCCTCAGTCAGTCTTCCCACTGCATTTGAGTCACCTTTCAGGCACTCGCTGAAATATTCTCTGACGTCAGAGGGGGTAAACCCCATTATTTCAACCCGAGATGAAATTATATCGTGAAGCTGAGCTGAGGACTCTGAACGACATGTGACAATCACTGAACTCTTCGGAAGAGGGTTTGCTAATGAAGGCTGGACTAGTTGTTGGACAATTGATTCTTGTTGAATATTCGATGGTAGTTCATCCCATCCATCCATCACAAAGAGGACTCTCTCCCCTCCTTGGGATTTTATTTTGGTCATGATCTCTTGAGACACTTCATCCATACAGCAGGGAAGAAGGTTAGCAATACCACGAGTGGACTGGACAGCTGGGTCCCGGAGCTGCACCAGCACAACCAGGGCAAACTGTTGAAACAGGTCCCCAGACTCCCATTTCTGGCAGATATGCCATGAGAGGGTGCTCTTCCCTGATCCTGGTGCTCCCTCAATCAATATCACCTTCCTAGCTGCATCATCGATCTTGAAAAGATCATCTAGTGTAATTGAAATCTTAGTTTCCAATACTTTAGCAACATTTCCTTCTTGCACAATTGAGCGAATTGTGGTTTCATCTTGTTTTGGCTCATTTTTTTGTTTCTTGATGAGGGCAAGGTTGAAGTACTTTTCAGTGGGAGGAGGCAGTGCCTTGACTATGGCAGCTGGTCGGTGTGCTTGATACAGGCCTTTGAGGTAGCCAACATAGGATTGTAGGGAATTGGGCTGGCACTGTGCATGTGCTTGTTGCAGTGTGGATTCAGCTGGTATGGTCACAAGTTCACATATCTTCTCTACCATGTCTGTTTGACCGATCTTCTCAAACACACTGGCCAGTTGCCTGTAGGAATACCATAACAGATGGTGTGGTTGGTAAAGCTGCTTCACAGTGATAAAATATTATCGCTTAGCTATCTGTAGCTACTTAATGCTAAACCTGTAAAGTAGCAATGCAGAACTCAATTTACATTCACCTGTAGGTAGCTCTCTCTCCAAACTTCTGACTCCATCTCTTGAGCATTCTTAGACTTCTCTCTCGTGTACTGTTTGCCTTCTCCTCAATGTCCTCAATGTCACCTTCCTCAAGATGGAGTAACATGGCCACCACGCGCCACTCTGTGAGCTTTAGCCCAATCTCCATCAAATGAACATCACTGCAAGGAATATCCAGTACCTCAGGAGGCACAGAACTGATAAGATTACTTGATTTGGCAGCCATTCCTCATTATAGCTGTTAAGAGGAATGGTTAGTGAGACACTTCTACTACCATATACTGACCACAGGAAGCCTAGGTTGTGTAGTTTTATTAATTTAGACCTACCACAAGTATGCAATCAAAAGTCAGTTTTGCGTCACTGTTGTCATGGGTGCAGCACAATAGCTAATGAGAGACCTCTATACTGCTTCAACCACTAATGTTATCTAAGGTAGCTATGTGAGCAGAGTTATGGAAAGAAGCTACAGAAATGTTATAGATTTCATGCTGATATCCAAACATGTGACTATGGTACTCTTGTTCCCAGACCTCCCCCCCAGTTAGTGCATACGTCATTTACAGTTGGAGCATGCTTTGCAAGATTTACTATCATGGCTAGAGAGACACATGGGTTGATATCAAAGTATCTAGCAATACTACAAAACGCTCATAGCTATAAATTATCTCTTACCCACAAGAGCTACTGGAGCCCCTGAATAGAAGAGCAGTGTGCATGTGTGTGTATGTATCTACATGTATGAATCTACTTTTGCATTCTCCTGTTTCTCTGTCATAATCTTCCCACTTGGGAGTGCAGTTCACTCATACTATTCATCTCACATAGCTACCAAATAGGTAAATACTAACATCATACACTCATGGATCATGTGATATTGTAAATGACGTATGCACTAACTGTGTCTTTACAAATGTAATGATTCAGAAGTATGCTGAAGTATTGATTTCATATTGTTTTGGGCTAAGGATAGGTTAATACATGCTTGTCCTATGAAGAGTGTAGCCTACATCCTTCAATCATTCTGCACAGAAAATAAATTATTAGTATTTAAGAAAATATGTAGGCTAGCCGAAGTGACGTACATAGTAGCTATGTCAGGGTCATTTTGCAAGTTTCAAAATTCTATGTTTTAACAGTACCAATGGATAGAGTATATCACACGATCTTGACTTCATTGTTCACTTATTCATCGTTATAGTGCGGACGTTTATCCGAATGTCTGTTGGTGGTACTAGAAGAGGAAGGAGAAGCATAAAATCATGTGAGTATGTAATTTCCTGTTGTTACAGTGAGTTTATAGTTCTGTAATAGCAGAGTGTTTACACTGCAAGTGATTAAAAATTCCCACCATATAAGTACTCCATTTGCATGCATCATTACTCTGTGAGTACACCAAGAACACTGTTTGATGGGCATTTGCTCATCTTGTGCAATGTACTCTAAAACTTTCAGAACTCGCTAGCCTCCGCTAGCAATAAAAGCTTGGGTAGAGGTCACAGTAAGAAAGGCAAGTGATAACTTTAAAGCTGGGTGGAGGCCTGGCAATAAGGTTTCTTCAGAGCCTGTATGGACTGCTGTACTACATTATACCATGAAAATCACTGCCATATTTATTTCTAACTGTGATTTAACTTATATAAAATTATGCTACTTACGTGCCACTGTTACCGTAGTTTTCCACTCCAGAATTATTTGTTGTAAGGCATCAATTGTTTGCTGTGCTCCAAACAATCCCACTGTTCTCTCAAAAGCAATGGTTAGTAGTTGGTGCAACACTCCACTGGTCCATAGTTGCTCAGCAAGTAATGAAATTTCTTTTTTTGATATTATGCTTTGTGAATATTCAAATCTCTCCAATGTGGTATTGATGGTTAGAGCGGTAGCTAGTAAGTGCAATCCTGGCACAGTTAACACATACTCTCCAAAATGAAAATTCTTTAGAGTATTGTTACACTTTAAGGCTTCAGTTACGTGGAAAATACTGTCATCTGAAAGTACTTTATTTCCACATCGATAAACAGTAAGTGTCTCTAGTGATCTGTTGCAACATATGAGTTCTGCCAGTAGTTTTACTCCAACAGTATCAATATTGAATCCTATAAGTTCAGTGACTTTAAGTGTTCTATTGTATTTCAATCCCTCTGCAAAGTGTGTGAATATTCCTATGCTATTAGCTAGGTAACGACTATTTAAAGAAAACTTCTTCAGTGTGGCATTCTTTTGGAGCATCTTTCGAAGTACTTGTCCATTCTCTATTATAAGCGAATTGAATTCAAGCCACAAAGTTTCAAGTGATTTACAGTTTGTCAAAACTTCAAGTAAGTGTTTAAATTGTCCTTGTGTAAACTGACAGTCAAAGAAACTCAGTCCACTGATACAATTAGCTTCAGATGACTGTAATACTTGGGTGAGATAGTAAATGCCCTTGTCTTGCCAGGCAAGAGAATTTAACTCAATACGCACACTACCTAATATATCACTTTCATTGCTCTTTGCTTCTCTGATGCCCTCAGTAAAACTTTTCATCAGGAACTTCATACAGGTATCATCGATGTTATCTATCCAAACAGTTGTCTCACCACAAACAGTACGACAAACCCAGGAGAGGAAGTAACCCAGTGACAGACAGTCAAAGGCACTCAGTGAAGTGTGCACATTTAAAAGGTGCAGTAGTGGAGGTGATGGAGATGGTCGATTGGGTACACATATAGTGTCATGTAAGCATGTACTTGCAAGGGATCGATACGGGAAAGGATTTTTAGCTTCATACAAGCAATTTAAGAGCAAACGTCTTGTGTCCAATTGGCAGAGTGTTGATAATTCAAATTTACCCAATTGTTGTGGTGGTTGACTTCCATATAAATTTTTGTATCTATCCTGCAATCAACAAAAGACACTGATGTAATGTTTATCACTATCGAGGGTAACCACATTGCTATAAGTGTAAAGTACGGCAGGCAAGTATTATAATGAAAATGTATGCACATCCACAAACAGCTGCAGGCTTTAGATTGATTGTTGAATCTGGCTGTACTTACTCAGTTTCTGCTACTCCTACAGGGCAAGCTTCAGACGTGTCACGGTTTTGGCCATAACTTCTCGCAGAAGCCATAAAAAATTGAGAGTAGAGAAGTTTTACCAAGTTTTCACTCAAGGATCACTACGGTTTGATCCTCTCTGACCTTTTTTCTATAAAATAAATATACGCCCACCTTTCCCTTAAATCTTTACACTTGGCAGTGTATTCATATTCATGTATGCCCCATTTCCCTTAAATACTTAACACTTGGCAGTGTATCATGCCACTTTAGGTGTATACTGATATTAATTTTATTAAGTATACAGTTAGTGTTGCAATATCTAGACTAGTGTTATCAACAATTATGTAGGGAGGAATGGACTTACATAGGTATACCAAAGTTATAATGCATTGCACAATCAATCAGTACTATGAGATACACTCCCAGGGCTCTCCCCACTCATTCCACTTGCTCCCTCCCCCAAACCCCCCCAAAAAATGAAATTCACAAAAACCACCAGGGTTTTATAGCTAACAACTGCTCAGGTTATCAGAGGACTATACTTCCCTCTAAATGTGGTATATGAACTTACTCTAAATATACCTACTGTTGCCCATTTTGAGGTTTAGTGCATCTTGGGGGATATTATTGTATTCTGGGGATATGATGTGCATGTGAAAACCTTACCTTTAACACATGCAGTGGGAAATTGCGATATCCAAAGCTAAAATGTGTAGCTGATTGAATTTGCAAAAACAGTTTGGCAATTCTTTCATTCTTCAGTTGTGTAATTCCAGCAAAGAAACGAATTATTATAGCAAATCGTGGATGAACAAAGAATTCGTCCAAGAATTTAGTTTGCGCATCCAGCGACTGTTTTGAGATATACCGAGCTGCTAGCAATTCTTGAATGGAGAGATGGAGAAAACTATAAGTATGTGAAACACCAACACTAACTCTACCAAATCTGAAATTTTGAACAGCTTGCAGCAAACTGAGTGTGTCAAACTCTGAGTGTATCCCTAGTTCCTCAGCTGAAAAGGACAGTTTATTCATTTTACACCATTAAAGGCAATCTGGCACAAGTGATCAAATGATGACTGGACAGTATCTGGGAGGGCGTCCAAGGAGGCAAGGGTTTGCACATCTTTGTACTTTGTCCTTGTTTGTATGTGGTGTAGAATACATGTGAGAACAAGTGCAGTAAACAGTTTATGAAGAGTGGGAGGAAGGTTACTGGATAGTGTAGTCAGAAATATGGCAACAATGATTGCAGCATTTAGAGGAAGATAGCAACTAGCTTCAATCTCAGGACATTGTTCAACTGCCTCAGTCAGTCTTTCCACTGCATTTGAGTCACCTTTCAGGCACTCACTGAAATATTCTCTGACATCAGAGGGGGTAAACCCCATTGTTTCAATCTGAGATAAAGCTATAGCATGAAGCTGAGCTGAGGACTCTGAACGACATGTGACAATCACTGAACTCTTCGGAAGAGGGTTTGCTAATGAAGGCTGGACTAGCTGTTGAACAATCGATTTTTGATGAATATTTGAAGGCAGTTCATCCCATCCATCCATCACAAAGAGGACTCTCTCCCCTCCTTGGGATTTGATTCTTATCATGATCTCCTGAGATATTTCTTCAGTATAGCAGGGAAGAAGGTTAGCAATGCCACGAGCGGACTGGACAGCTGGGTTCCGGAGCTGCACCAGCACAACCAGGCCAAACTGTTGAAACAGGTCCCCACACTCCCATTTCTGGCAGATATGCCATGAGAGGGTGCTCTTCCCTGATCCTGGTGCTCCCTCAATCAATATCACCTTCCTAGCTGCATCATCGAGTTTGAAAAGATCATCTAGTGTAATTGGAATCTTAGTTTCCAACACTTTAGCAACATTTCCTTCTTGCACAATTGAGCGAATTGTGGTTTCATCTCGTTTTAGCTCATTTTTTGTTTTTTTGATGAGGGCAAGGTTGAAGTACTTTTCAGTGGGAGGAGGCAGTGCCTTGACTATGGCAGCTGGTTGGTGTGCTCGATACAGGCCTTTGATGTAGTCAGCATAGGACTGGAGGGAAATGGGGAGTACCGGTTGTGCTGTGGACATAGTTGGTACTGTCACAAGTTCATATATCCTCTCCACCATGTCTGTTTGTCCGATCTTTTCAAAAATACTGGCCAGATGCCTGTAGCTATATAGAAATACCACAACAAACCTTGTGGTGATTTTGCTATTGACAAAACACTATCGCTTAGCTATACTAAATGCTAGATTTATGAAGTATGCAGAATTCATATTGACAATCACCTGTAGGTAGCTCTCTCTCCAAACTTCTGACTCCATCTCTTGAGCATTCTAAGATTTCTCTCTCGTGTACTCTTTGCCTTCTCCTCAATGTCCTCAATGTCACCTTCCTCAAGATGGAGTAACATGGCCACCACCCGCCACTCTGTGAGTTTTAGCCCGATCTCCATCAGGTGAACATCACTGCAAGGAATGTCCAGTAGCTACCTCGAGAGGCACAGAACTGGCAAAATACCGGTAGCCATTCTTTACTCAGAACTAAGACTAGCTATATTACTGAATGGTTAGTTTAGTAATAATCCTGCATCTAAACTAGGTTGTCACTGTTTCCTGTCAGTTCAGACTCTTGTTTGAGGCAGTTGTCTTGAGGAATGCAGCTGCAGGAAATTGTGCTAGCTAGCTAGTTCACTGCTTAACAATTATTTGGTAGCATCTACTGCACAGCTATAGTTGTAGTACACAGGGAACAACGACTGTAGTTAATACCTTACATGGCTATCATTGCCTAGTAGCTCAAGGTCATAGCTATGTCCAAGAAAAGCAAATTAGCTACCAACGTGACTTGTGACTATATACCACTGTACTACACAGATATTGTGACACAGCTTTGATGGGGAACAATGTTTTTGTATTACAGTCTCTGATGATTAGCTTATCATGTCACAAGTACTGTAATAGCTAGCAGATAGCAATGACAATGCGTCCATTGTCTATAATCAGCTTTACTTCTAGCAGCCAAATCTGATGAGTAATCTTTTAACACTGTATAAGACTTCATGGTAGTTCGATTCCCAGACCTCTGCCCCAACTGCCATATACCAGCACCTGCAAGGCTCAAGAATCATGTGCTAGCTATTGCAGCCAGACCATTAATTGGGACGGAGAAGTACATGTTAAGCCTCTGCTTAGGGACTCCTAGCTATATTCTGTGGGCATCAAGATGTTCTGAAAGTTTGTTAGTATAATTATAGTTAGCCGGATATGTCTTGTCACGGTACAAAATACTACTTTGACGAAAGGGTTAAATGTATTCACGTGATAACTTAACATCGCTGCTGGAGTGCTGGGGGCAAGAAATCACATGACTTCCGGGTCACGCCTACTCTGACAGAGAGTACATTTGAACGCTCCAAAGTTACCTACTGATCATGCGCATTTAGATCGATGTGCAGCTCTGAGCACTCACTCAGCAAAGCCAAATCGAAGAGTCTACATAGCTATATGATGCCAGCAGATTTAGCCAGATCGTTGTTGTGGTCTGTAAATACCTTTAGCAATGCTAATTTAGTGAGCTGCTAGTCTCACGTGCCGCGGAGGGAGCTGCACGCCATGCGTCTCGTGAGCGCTAGTCTGGCTCGCGAGAACTTGTTACGTGGATCCCTCGCAGCTCCCCGCATTGGCCCGCAAATTGTTTCCCCCGGAACGAATTTTTCACAAATAATTGGAACCCCTGAAAAATTTGATTCCCACCCGAGGGCGTGTCACGGCAAAAATAGACCCCTGGTTCCGTATTCATTAACTGTACAAATAGGGTCAGATTACTATCCCAAAAAGATGGGCGTATCTCGTGGCTTTAACTATCTGCTGTCGTACCCGTCCACTTAAAGACACCAAGGCAACCTAGGAGATACAATGTGTGCGCCAGCTATCTACGTGGCTGTGTTTCTAATTGCTGCAACCGTAACACCGGGAATAGCACAAGGTAGAGATATATACAGTAGTAATATTATGGGCCCTAACACGAAGTGCGATGGATAAGAAGTAGCTGTCACAGTCTGTAAGCCACTCAAGACTTTAGTTGTGGTACCAAAGTTACCAAAAAGAATATAATTGTGTAATTGTTGTAGTAGCTATGACATAATGCCCGACATCAGTTGAACATGTATGGTAGCTATACTGTATGGCAATAGTAATATCACTGGGTTGATAATTTCGGAGTATGGAAATGGTCACCCAGCGCGATATTATTCTGGTCCGTGTGTGTTTGCAATGAACTGTATTAGTATACGGTAAATGGTCCCTAAATTAGCTAGAGGTCCACAATCTTCCAGCCCACTCATTCTGATTATAAGCTCTTTGTGTTGTACATGGTGTATATGTCCAGCTGTCACTGTAGTCAATATGAAAGACAATACTAGTCTCCTGCCGCGACTGGACCTCAATCACCCTTAGCACAGGTCTTTGCAGGAAAGTAATACGATAAAACAAGCAGCAAGCAGCTAGCAGCTAGCTCTGTCGAGAGGCTGATACAGCACGAGGTGAAGCCAAGTGCTAAATGAGACTGCTCGAGTACCACAAATCACGTAACACACATTTTCTCTTTATGGTGATGTCGGGATCAGAGAAGCTCAAACTAGCTAACTCTTTAAAGAGTGGTATGTTGATGCTACGCAGCCGCTATTACCGTATATAGTGCCAAACAACACTTGTTAGCTTCTACAATGCTCTGTACCAGATTCAAGCTTACGTTGTAGCTAGTATGAGGCTTCCCAGAGATTTTGCAATTCTTGTTCTATATAAGTATGCACGAGTATATGTGGGTTTTATTGCACGGGCGGCGCCTTTGATATACCCACGCAAGTCACAATAAGTGGAAATATAGCGGTGATGTGTGATTGCATTAAAGTAGGCCGTTCACCATGCTGCTGCAATTACAAGGTAGCAGGTGCTCCAGGATCAACTGCAGTGAGCTGCAGTCTATTCATTATTCGTCATATACAGGAGTTCAAATATTATATCTCATAAATGCTACTTCTTTAGAGCAATCTAATAAATACTATTAATACAACTACACTCTAGAAGTGTGCAACAGTTGGCTCTAAAGTAATATGCATACACAGACCTTTGAATACTGCTAAAGGCGCAAAGTTTATGGGCAAATTGACTGAGGAGATAAACTCACTTGTTTATCCCTTACTGCCCACTAGGGTACAGTGACCTTTGTACTGAATTATCTGTAAGAAGCAGAAAACTAATGATTAGAAGCCATGTAGCTACAATGTCTATATATAGCTAGCTAGCTAGACAGTTTTTTAAAAAGTTGTAGCTTGGTACAAAGTATAGTCTCTAGTGAGTTTGATTGCTACTAGCACTTCTTTTGCTATTTTGGATTGTAACGATAACTGTTGATGGGTGCCATGCACACAAATAAATCCAATTAATGCCTGCACAGTATGGGTCATGCTTTGATTACAGCATTAGGAACCTGTCGTCCACAGTGCTGGCTCTGCTGAAGGTTATCGAGTTGATCAGTGCTGTAACTATACCCAGCCCTATCTGGGGCTGTGCTCTGGTAAAATGTGTGTGTTTTTAATAAACACGTACAAAATGGCCATGGCAGCTTTTGCTGAAATCAAGTGGGACAGATTTTTTTGGCTGTTTTACGTTCTGCCATTGCTATTAATGCTGCTAAAGGCAAGGCAATCAATGGATCACTACCTGACCATCATATTTTAATAAAATGACAAGTGGAAGGATTTAAGGGGAGTAGAATAATTAATGACCCTTCACAGTTATATTTGCAGCTGGGAAAAAATAGCACCATCTTTTTTTGAAGAAAATGTGAGAGGAAGTGTGAGGCTAGGTTTCTACTGCATTAAGTTATTATGCACTTCATCTCTGAATTTATTTAGTGTCTGCAGTTGACAATCCTTTATTGAGTCTAATTACGTATCAATTACTGCCATTCAAGTTCCATTGTAATTCATATGTCGTCACAGCTCCAGCCATTACGTTACATATGTCTAATTGCAATATCTTCTCCTCTGGTTGCCTCTTAATGAAGTTGATGCTGTAGCTGGAGTTTGGGCATGCATAATAGCATCCTTATTGTATTACTATGTGTTACAGCAGCCTCAATTTTTCAATGGCATGAGGAATAAATGTGAGGTGGGGTAAAAGCTAGGTTTCTACTGCATGAAGTTATTACGCTTCATCTCTGAACTAGTATCTGTAGTTAGCAATGTCTACATGTATCAGATTCTGATTACATATCTAATTCTGTTTTAATTTTCCACTCAGGAGTTTCTGGTAGTGGGAGTGGTTCACAAGGTCAGTGTTCAGATGGTCAATGTGTCCTTGGTGCTTACTGTAGCCTAATTCCCAAGCCTGCAATCCCTTAATTCTCACTATATAAGCGGAGATGCTTTGCACTTGCAGTTGTGTTGGCTGTGTTCCCCGACTCCACTACACTAAATATTTCCTATGTTGTACTTGTTTACAACATTCAAGAAAATCTGCAGATTTGATTCAGGGTATTACTATTTCTATTTCCTCTTGTTCTACTACATGGTTATCTACAAGTTTCATTTCATACTTTTTTAGCTGCCGGAGATTCCTGTGTTGACTCCAACTTTACCGGTTGTTGTATCACTGGTGATTGTCAAGTAGGCTCTTGCTATTGCGATCAGGCATGCTATAACACAGGAGACTGCTGCAGTGATATTGAAGATATTCTATGCTTTCCAGATGGTAAGATTATAAGCACTTACTCATCCTTTATTGAGTCTAATTATGTATTCAATTACTACCATTCAAGTTCCATTGTATTTCATACGTCAGCACAGCTCCAGCCATTATGTCTAATTGTGTTATCTTCTCCTCTGGTTGCCTCTTAATGAAGTTGACGCAGTAGCTGGAGTTTGGGCATGCATAATAGCATAACATAGCCTCAATTTTTCAATGACCATGAGGAATAAATGTGAAGAGGGATAAAAAGCTAGGTTTCTACTGCATGAAGTTATTACGCTTCATCTCTGAACTAGTATCTGTAGTTAGTAATGTCTACATGTAACAGATTCTGATTACATTTCTAATTGTTTTCCTCACAGGATTTTCCAGTAGTGGGAGCGGCTCACAAGGTCAGTGTTCAGATGGTCAGCGTGTCCTTGGTGGTTACTGTAATGGGATATGGTAGCCTTATTCCCAGGCCTGCACCCCCTCAATTCTCACTATATAAGCAGCGATACTTTACATTCACTGTTGTGTTGGCTGTGTTCCCAGATTCCACTACATAAAGAATATTTAACATGTTGTACTTATTTACAACATGTGAAAAAACTGTCAGAGCAGGTGCGAGGATAGATTTCTACTGCATGAAGTTATTACGCTTCATCTCTGAATTAGTGTCTGTAGTTAACAATGTGTACATGTATCAGATTCTGATTACATTCCTCCATACAGGATTTTCCAGTAGCGGGAGTGGCTCACAAGGTCAGTGTTCAGATGGTCAGTGTGTCCTTGGTGCTTACTGTAATGGGACGGTAACCTAATTCCCAGGCCCTCAATTCTTACTATATAAGCAGCGATGCTTTACACTTGCAGTTGTGTTGGCTGTATTCCCAGACTCCACTACATAGAATATTTCACATGTTGTACTTATTAATAACATGTGAAAAAAACTGTGAGAGGAGGTGTGAGGCTAGGTTTCTACTGCATGAAGTTATTACGCTTCATTTCTGAACTAGTATCTGTAGTTAACAATGTCTACATGTATCAGATTCTGATTACATTCCTAATTGTTTTCCATACAGGATTTTCCAGTAGTGGGAGTGGCTCACAAGGTCAGTGTTCAGATGGTCAGTGTGTCCTTGGTGGTTACTGTAGCCTAATTCCCAAGCCTGCAATCCCTTAATTCTTATTATATAAGCGGAGATGCTTTGCACTTGTAGTTGTGTTGTGGACTCCACTACACAAAATATTTCCTGTGTTGTACTTGTTTGCAACATTCAAGAAAATCTGCAGATTTGAATCAGGGCATGAAGCTGCGGATGTGTAGCAGGCACACAATAATTTGCTTCTGTGTGCATTGTTACCTAAGTATGAAGCTCCTATGTTATTTCCAAGCAGCGAGTGAGGCAAATATTGATGATGTGTGGTAAAACTCCCATTGTGTGGACAATGCAGCTTCAAATGTGTAATGACGTGCAAAGTATGCCAGGCATCCTATAAACGTAATAACTGTGGTGCAATGGTGCTTTCCCCTGGGATAGTGCAAGAGTACGTGATAAATGCAAGCTCCCTGCCTCCATTGCTTCTTCCAGTCTTTCCAGAGAAACAGCTGGTAATTTTGTACAGGGTCACCCACAAACTGAATTTAGTCTGTAGTCTACTGTGATATGAACTCTATTTTAATCGAGTTGCTAGATTATGCTCACACCAACACACACACACACACACACACACACACACACACACAACTGTGTTACTATTTCTATTTCCTCTTGTTTTACTACATAATTATCTACAAGTTTCATTAATGCTGCACACTTTATTGCTGCAGGTGATTCCTGTGTTGACGCCAACTTTAACTTTACCGGTTGTTGTTTCCCTGACGATGATCCTGCTTGTGAAGTCGGCTCTTGCTGGTGCGATCAGTTGTGCTATTCCCTAGGAGATTGCTGCAGTGATATTGAAGATATTCTATGCTTTCCAGATGGTAAGATTATAAGCACTTACTCATCATTTATTGATTCTAATTACTTATCATTACTGCCATTCACGTTCCATTGTATTTCATACGTCAGCACAGCTCCAGCCATTACGTTACATATGTCTAATTGCAATATCTTCTCCTCTGGTTGCCTCTTAATGAAGTTGACGCAGTAGCTGGAGTTTGGGCATGCATAATAGCATAACATAGCCTCAATTTTTCAATGACCATGAGGAATAAATGTGAAGAGGGATAAAAATCAGATTCTGATTACATATCTAATTCTATTTTAATTTTCCACTCAGGAGTTTCTGGTAGTGGGAGTGGCTCACAAGGTCAGTGTTCAGATGGTCAGCGTGTCCTTGGTGCTTACTGTAATGGGATGGTAGCCTTATTCCCAGGCCTGCACCCCCTCAATTCTCACTATAAAAGCAGCGATACTTTACATTCACTGTTGTGTTGGCTGTGTTCCCAGACTCCACTACATATAGAATATTTAACATGTTGTACTTATTAACAACATGTGAAAAAACTGTCAGAGGAGGTGCGAGGATAGGTTTCTACTGCATGAAGTTATTACGCTTCATCTCTGAAATAGTGTCTGTAGTTAACAATGTGTACATGTATCAGATTCTGATTACATTCCTAATTGTTTTCCATTCAGGATTTTCCAGTAGCGGGAGTGGCTCACAAGGTCAGTGTTCAGATGGTCAGTGTGTCCTTGGCGCTTACTGTAATGGGATGGTAGCCTAATTCCCAGGCCTGCACCCCCTAAATTCTCACTATATAAGCAGCGATACTTTACACTCACAGTTGTGTTGGCTGTATTCCCAGACTCCACTGCATAGAATATTTCACATGTTGTACTTATTTACAACATGTGAAAAAACTGTGATAGGAGGTGCGAGGATAGGTTTCTACTGCATGAAGTTATTACACTTCATTTCTGAATTAGTGTCTGTAGTTAACAATGTCTACATGTATTAGATTCTGATTACATTCCTAATTCTGTTTTAATTTTCCACTCAGGAGTTTCTGGTAGTGGGAGTGGCTCACAAGGTCAGTGTTCAGATGGTCATGCAGCGTGTCCTTGGTGCTTACTGTAATGGGATGGTAGCCTTATTCCCAGGCCTGCACCCCCTCAATTCTCACTATAAAAGCAGTAATACTTTACATTCACTGTTGTGTTGGCTGTGTTCCCAGACTCCACTACATATAGAATATTTAACATGTTGTACTTATTAACAACATGTGAAAAAAACTGTCAGAGGAGGTGCGAGGATAGGTTTCCACTGCATGAAGTTATTACGCTTCATCTCTGAAATAGTTTCTGTAGTTAACAATGTCAGATTCTGATTACATTCCTAATTGTTTTCCATTCAGGATTTTCCAGTAGCGGGAGTGGCTCACAAGGTCAGTGTTCAGATGGTCAGTGTGTCCTTGGCGCTTACAGTAATTGGATGGTAGCCTTATTCCCAGGCCTGCACCCCCTCAATTCTCACTATAAAAGCAGCGATACTTTACATTCACTGTTGTGTTGGCTGTGTTCCCAGACTCCACTACATATAGAATATTTAACATGTTGTACTTATTAACAACATGTGAAAAAACTGTCAGAGGAGGTGCGAGGATAGGTTTCTACTGCATGAAGTTATTACGCTTCATCTCTGAATTAGTGTCTATAGTTAACAATGTCTAGCTAGTGTGCACCCCCTTAAATTTGCACTATGTAAGCAGAGATTCTTTGCACTCACCGCTGTGTTGGCTGTGTTCCCAGACTACACTACACAGAATATTCATTTTACGAGGAGGTGTAGTAATAGAATTATGTTTCAAAGATGCTACATAAATGTACATTGGTGACATGCATAGAATATAGACCTAGCTGGCAGTGATTCTACCAGCTTTGAATTGATTGTGCTATGTGAGTTGACAGGCATAAGAATTGCAAACTCTGTAGTAGGATAGTACTTTCTGTCTCCATGTCTGGGTGTTTGAATATTATTGTACATGTATCATAGTTTTAAATGCATATCCTAACACTGACTCTACTTCAACTCTACCATGTATGCCACATGCTAACTCATGATGCCTGAAGATCCGGCCAGAATACACCTCCATCCTGAAGAAATAACTGAAGTCAAGCCTGGAAGCACTGTCCAACTGCATTGTGTAGCATATGGAACTCTACCACTCAGTATCACCTGGAGCCGAGAAGGAAGTAACCTGACAAATGACTCTGAGCGAATATCCATTTATGAGCGTCAATTTGAAGAAGGACAATTTACATTCCTTGAGTCCATCCTGCAGATCTTCAGCGCAGAGTTAGGTGATGATTCTGGGATATACGGTTGTCTTACTGAAAATGAATTTGGCACTGACACAGTTGAGTTTGAATTGATCGTGACAGGTGAGTCATACCCATATAGATTATACAGTAACATGAACTTAGCGGTAGTGGTATTTCTGTTTTCATGGGCTAGATTAGTAGAGTTATGTATCTAGATATAGTAGACACTTCACTTCATGTAGTGGTTGTGGTAAGTCTATAAGTTTCATTCATGGCTAATGAGGACACAGGACTTTTACAGCGACTGCAAGAATCTCTGTGAGATAGTGTAGTAAATAGTTACACATGTAGTCAGGAGTGTATATTTAATGAGAAGTGCAACGTGTGTAGCACACAGCCCCCACACTAACATTTCAAAGTTGAATACTGGTAGCTAGCTAGTTCCAGTAAGTTGTTCATCACTTTTGCTTACTTACAGAAAATTTTACTCCAGTGTTTGGACAGAGTGAATACAGTTTTTCAGTGTTGGAGAATAGCCCTAGTGGACAGGTTTTGGGCTCTATTACTGTATCAGATGCAGATGGACCTAATGACTTGATCATACTGTCGTTGATTGGTGATGGAAATGAAAGGTAAGCATTATTAAATTTTGTGGTAATGTACATACATATATATGTATACGTAA
Organism: Phakellia ventilabrum; assembly: GCA_963921505.1. Taxonomy (NCBI): domain Eukaryota; kingdom Metazoa; phylum Porifera; class Demospongiae; order Axinellida; family Axinellidae; genus Phakellia; species Phakellia ventilabrum. The sequence goes on along the minus strand of OY997395.1, from coordinate 5,268,603 downwards.
TAGCACCAAAGGTACATTTTTGCTGGAGAAAGTACATAATTAAGCCGTGGTATGGATTTATAGATATTAATGAGTTTTATTGTATGGACATCATTTATGAGAAACCCATAACCAAAGACGAGAGCACTAAGTTGACAAGCAATGTATTAATAAGTGATTTAAGTTTGACCAGTAAAATATGCGTAACTAGTAATACTCTTAAAGAACATGGATAGAATGTCAGATGTTCACTTATCATTTAGGTTTCTACTCGACACATCTCTTGGCTATATCATAACAACTGTCCCCTTTGATCGCGAGTCTAGAGAGACATACAATCTAAGGGTGGTTGCACAAGACCAGGGTACACCAGGTATGTAATGCTTGCTTCATCTCACTCTGAAATACAACATATTTGTATGGTGGACTGATTTTGAAGTATGATAGATCTTATTTCTGATTTTATAAATGTAGCGAATTTAGTTCAATGTGTAGTGATTACAGAAATCTCAAATGAAGAACCGAACTCATAATTTTAGCTGCATTACCTATAATTGGTGCATAGTATAGTGAACCCGTGGTTGTATTAGGGAAACTAGTCTAATTATAATTAGGCTTTGTTAAAGTACTGGTAGACTACAAGAAAGTGAGAACATGTCTTGCATTTCATATTTGTTATTACACACACAAACACCCAGACACACACATGTATACCCACACATGTACATTCATAATCTACATGAATGTCTCTCACATACGTATCTTTCTTCACATGAATGCATATAATTACACACACAACACTTTCTACAGTACGAAGCACAACGTTAGATGTTATTATCACAATCTTGGATGAAAATGACAATGCACCTGTCTTTTCTGAGTCGGTTCTAGTAATCAGAGTTGATGAAGATGTTACACCTAGTACTCCAATTTTCACGGTATGGACATCTAATGAGAGCTTTCATTTTAATGTCATTATTCTAACTTGGATGTTTTAAAGGCTAGAAACCTGTACATTGGCATGGTGCATTAGCTGTATCTATGCTACCCAACTACAGATTTTGTAAGAGATAAGACTGTCCTGATGATGTCTGCTATCCTTTCAATCTGTACAGGTCATGGCGGAAGATCTAGATGCTGCTAAAAATATTACATACTCTTTTGCTAAAGATATTCCACCTTTTGCAATAGATTCCTTCACTGGAGTAATATCTCCTGAAGATTTTCTTGATCGTGAGACTGAAGCAGTGTATAGTACTACTGTTGAGGTAGATTGTGAATGTAATACTTTGCCTGCTGTAGCCTTATCATGCATTATGTATTTAATCTGGTAATACTTTTTGCATGTGCACAATGAACTGTTTATATAATGAATATGCCTGCATACTTATGTATATAATTATCACACACACACACACACACACACACACAGGCTTGTGATTTTGAACTGTGTGCAATGGCACAACTGTTGATACAGCTCACTGATGTTAATGACAATCCTCCGGTCTTTGACCAACCAAACTACCGAGTTCAGATTTACTCTGATTACACTGTTGGCACAACCATACTCCGTCCTCTTGCTAGTGATGCAGACTCTGGAACAGCTGGACACCCTACATATTCATTGCTTAATGGAGTATGTAATTATAACATAAGCGGGCAATTATGAACATTTTGTATGTCTTCTTCTAAAGATGCATAATCAATCAGTTACTGAGATTCAAGGCTAGTAATTGTGTTTACTGTGATCACTAATGTTTCTCCCATTCTGTACAGAGTGTGTTTGCCATTGATAATGAAATAGCTGAAATCCGTTTGGCTCAAGTCCTTCCATTTACAGCTGGGCAGTTTAATCTGACTGTTCTCGCAGATGACGGTGTAACTATAGCAAGTGCTAATATTACTGTTGATGTAAGTGACGGTCTAAATCTGCCAAGATTTGAGAGCAGTTTCTTCTATTTTTCATGGCCTGAAAACAATGATTCTTTCATGATGGATCTTTCATCATCATTCAATATGGAAGTGTATGCTTTCCAGTTCTCCAATGGAAGTCCCTTTGAGCAAGACGGTGATAGTGTAAGTGGATATTATTCTTAATTCATGCTTTGAGTGAGCAGATAAATTATTGAATACTGTATTACACAGAACTAAAAAACTTTGTTACATATAGCATTTCTCCGGATGTTTAATACAAGAGGGAATTTATAATACCTATATGGAGAGTCCATTTATAGCACATGGCAATGGATGAACAATTTCATTTCATAGGTACTGGCTCTATGTTTATTCTAACTCCTTAATACACTGCCAAGTGTAAAGTAATGTATGTGAGTTGAGAGCACCACCATTTGTCTCTCCACTCTCCCGTAGCAGCCGTGAAGATATGTTGCAAATAGACACAACAATCTACCCAAGACCGGTCGCTTTTTTGTAGCTTCTCCAGCAGCATTGTTAATTAATGCATGCTTCCGGGTTGGTTGTTATTCTTGCGACAGGCTGGCTCGCGACCTGTCTCGCCCCACCCAGGTCAAGATTTTAATACATCCATATATCTACTCTAGCCTCGTTCCCAGTCTCTCTGCTCCAGTTTTTACGTCGGGAATGAGGCTATATCTACCCCCCGTTATCTTTATACTTGGCAGTGCAATTACCCTCGTTCTGATAGAAATAAAAGAGCTGTACAGGTAGGAAGGAGTGAGGCTGAAATTGGTTTAAATTGTCCATTGGGCCGACGCCTTCAGATGAATTGTAGTGTACCCATATATATTCGATATGGAACAGCACATCTTAAATGTATGCTTGTTAAATTATCTCTCAGGGAATGATAATTCTGACTGGCCCTCTTGACAGAGAAGACCAAGAATACTACACTGTAGAAGTTATGGCAGTGTGTACATGTGAATGCTGTCCCACAGACACTGTCTACGCAAGTGTAAGCAACTACTATATACAATTAGTCTTGTAGGTTTCTTTTTCACAAATGTTTATGTTTGCAAATTTTAGATTACTTTGAGAGTTATTGATGCGAATGACAACCCACCTGTTTTTCTTAATGATGAGTTCTACTTCACAGTAGAAGAAAACGAAGATTTTGCATTTGATGTTGGGTCGTTTGTTGTTGATGATGATACTAGTGTATTTGCTGTTTGGAGTTTGGCTGGTGGCGAAGGTTAGTGACTTATAAATAATTATGTGGTCTACTAGTCTATAGGTTTGTTCATATAGGGTTGTACATGCTTTCTAATTAATTAGTTCTCACCTTCATGTCCAAGCTATAGTCAGTCCCCTAATTTCCATTCCTGCCCATGCACTGACTAAATATACACACACACACACACACACACACACATACTCTGCCTCATTGGCATGCATGTAATTTCTGGAATGGCATATGGTAGTGCTGTCTTATTTCCCGTAGTATACATGTGAATAATATTATATTAAGAGTCTACACATATTTAATGGTATGTTTCTTGTAAATTTTCAATGCAGGAGTGTTCACAATCGATCAAAGTGGTAAAATATCACTGGAGAGTTTACTGGATAGAGAAACTAACAATAGGTGTGTGTTTCATTGTAACAATTTGGTGGTCTTGCTAATGCAAAATATCCATGGGGTAGCATAACAATGTACACAATACTTAAAGCGAATAGCCTATAGGAGTTGAAATAAAGCAAAACATCATTTTAGTTAACCATTTAACTGCTGGTTGCGTATTCATGGTTAATGTTACACGTACTGTGTGTATTCATGGTTAATGTTACACGTACTGTGTGTATTCATGGTTAATGTTACGCGTACTGTGTGTATTCATGGTTAATATTACACGTACTGTGTGTATTCATGGTTAATGTTACACGTACTGTGTATTCATGGTTAATGTTACACGTACTGTGTGTATTCATGGTTAATGTTACACGTACTGTGTATTCATGGTTAATGTTACACGTACTGTGTGTATTCATGGTTAATGTTACACGTACTGTGTGTATTCATGGTTACTGTTACATGTGCTGTGTGTATTCATGGTTAATGTTACACGTACTGTGTATTCATGGTTAATGTTACACGTACTGTGTGTATTCATGGTTAATGTTATACGTACTGTGTGTATTCATGGTTAATGTTACACGTACTGTGTGTATGAAGCTTAGAAGTGGGCAGAATTTTAATTCAACTGTTATTTATTAATATTAATTATATAATTCCAGCTCCATTTTATAATACAATTGCTATATAATCATTTTTCCTACTTGTAGCTATTCACTTATAGTGATCATAGAAGATCCTGCATTGGGGAGCACTAGCAATGCAACTGTGAACATTGCTGCTACTGATATCAATGACAATGCACCAGTTTTTGAAAACATTGAGAGTGGAGTGACCATAGCACAGCTGTTGGATGAGAATGTAAAGCTTACTATCTTAACTGTACACAGGCATATTCGAAACACTCTCTCCATAGTAAATTTTCACTGGTTGGCCAAACAGGCTTTAATAGAGGAAATTTTCCTTGGGGGCGGGGAAGAATACTCTGATGTTCTACCTCCCTGCATGAAACCCTGCCTAATCCAGGATAAGCATGCCTGATGGATTTATGACTGCACAGTGTACGCTTAATAATAGGAAAGCATGCTCATGTTAATGGTAATTATTTGAACTCCTAATTTTTCTAACAGGTGGCTGCAGGTCCACAAGTGTTTTTCCAAGTTAGGGTGAGAGATGAAGACCTTGGAGAGAATGGACTAATCTTCTTCTTTTTAGAGGGTGAAAGCAATCTGCCATTTTCCATCCAAACCACTACTGGGTCAATTACAGGGTTTCCAGACATTGTCAATCCTAATCAACCAGACACCTATTCGGTTTGTGGAAGAATATTCTTTACATGTATAAATGTTCTGTTAATTGCCTAATTTTGCATTGGTTCCATGCATGGTACTTCAGAATTACCCTGTATGTAAGTCACAATGAAGTATGGCTATTTTTCAATTCGTTAATAATAGCTTCTTTATAATATTAAAAAAATGTGAGTGACTGTATGTGATTTTATTTGTTGTACTGACCATTTCCTTACAGTTAACAATTACTGCAGTGGACCAAGGAACTCCACAACGCTCAGCAACAGCAACTCTCAATGTGCAATTGTTCACAACTGGTAAGTCTAATGGATTCAGTATCACATGGAATACAAAATTGAGGGTTTGTTTTTTAAATTACTTCAGTTTTACTCATTGCTACATTTATCTACATATTACAATTACGTACCATTCCTGCAGCAAGTAGGTTTGAAATTTTTGTCAGTATACTTGGCCTCCAAGCCTTGTGACCGATACAACAACTAGCACTGACCGTTGTGATGAAAGTTATATTAGTATTGTGGTATGCCTAGTATCTACTGTCCAAACATGCAGAAGAAAGGGTCAATAAATAAAAATATCATAAACTACTCCAAGTAGAGGCAGTATAATAAGTGGCATACTAGAGACTGATGCTTGCTGGTACTGCTCTATGACGGAAATGGTGAATAACTGGCCTAGAAAGCAAAGGACCAGTAATTAATTGCTTGGCCAGCATTAATTTCAATATTTTGTGATAGTTATCCTCTGCAACTTGGCATGAAAGTCACTGGGTGATATAGTTACAATTAGCAGAATATGCAACCACTTACAACAGTAGAAACACTTAACAATACCTGTGTATGGTGTCTACAAATCACAGGAAGTTGGCACCTGTTTCTGCTGTGATTGTTATTTTTTTGAACTCTCTAGATCCCTTGATAGTATTCCTGCTGTCATCATCAGATAATATCGAAGATACACCAGTTTCAGTGGCTTTGGAAAACAATACAATTCTACAGTCTGAGATAAGCGTACCTCAAGTTCTTTACTGTACCTCAATGACTACTGGGAGCCTGTCTTGGGTGGCTGAAGGGAATGTTAACTACACCGAAGTCCAGCAACAAGAAAATTCATCCACAGTTACCATTGTGGCTATGATTAATGCTGATAAACATGCAGGATCACTCTATTGTATTTCTGAAGAATCTGGAGCATCTTTTGCTATGCACTTTAGTGACGGTATGTGAAACATAATTGATTATTATGTGAGTGTACAATATTATGCTCTGTCTGCTTCTTTCCTTTTTCAGTCTCGTGTATGTGCATTTCCCAAGTCGGTGCTCTTAGCCTTGGTCTAGTTGATCAGATTCAGACCTGTGGTCAAAACACCCCTCATGCCTGTGATTGCACTGGCCTGGACTGCGAGGTAATCATTAGTGAATTATTCATAAACATGTTCTGTACATTACTAGGTAGATCATGCAGTAAAATGATTCCACCTCTTAACGAGTAAGGACTGACTTAATTACGTCTGGATTAAACCACTAGGACCTAATTCATTGATTGCTAGTTTCTCATCAGTTGCCCAGACCAACATCAATCCTGTAATTTAATAACCTGTAATTTAATAACGGGGACAGGTCCGGCTCCACCGCTAACAGATAAACTAGACAAAAAAGACTTGCCAGTGAACTATCACTGCAGAAATACCAGACGGGATGCTGGGAATGCTAAGCTGGAATATTGTTCACCAATTGAGCAGAAAGTCATCACACCGCCATGCTAACATTACATATATAGACAGCTAGTTAGCTCAGCTGGAAGCTATAGCTTGGCAGTGTGGTTCACCCTTGATTACATAAGTGTTGAATATGTGCTGCAGCCTGAGTATGACAATGTATACTGTTTTACATGATTAATAGTGCCAGAATCCATTTTCTGGTGATGGCCAGTTGTGTTCTCCCGATCCTGATGGAGATGGAGTCCCAAATGCAATTCTTCCAAGCTGTACTGCAGAAGACATGGGCCGACCATATTGCAATGTGGTGAGCCAATTCTATATGTACTGTGGCCTAATCAGGTGTGTTGGCTGAGATGGAGCCTTGCTTTAATGCTCAATCTTAGATGAGAGTACTCAGTAAGTTGTTTACTTTTAATGGAATACAGGACAACTGTCCAGTAGACTTCAACCCTGAGCAGGATGAGAGGGCATGTGAAGAAGTTGAAGAAGGTAATAATAGTGATAGGTGTTTGTCTCATCTTTACATCCCTAAAATTAATGTGATAAAATTTTATATAGGTTTCAGTGGCTGCACGGCAGAGGTTGATGAAATTTGGAGCATTTCATGGAGTGATACATTTGCTGGTCTGTATGACACCCAAAATTGCTCTGGTGGAACCATCGGTTAGACAATACTCAATAACTCTACATGACATTGTCATCATTATTCTTGCATGTACTAATGCTATTGTAACCAAGCAATTACACTGTTTGTAGCATTTGAATAAAATGTATACAGACCCTCACTAGTTAATATATGTACTACCGATTGATTGATTTCACAGGTCTAGCCATTCGTTTATGCATGGAGAATGGAGAGTGGGGAAGTGTTGATGTCACCGAATGTATCTCACAACAGTTTGTTAACCTGGAACAAGAGGTACAATTTTAGTAGACTAGAGGTGAAGTAATAAAAGTGCTTACCATCTTACCTTACCTACAGACAATTGAAACCATTGATGACCCTACAATAGCAACTGAAGTTAAAGTTGAGATGGTGAACACTATTACTAACACTCTGATCGAAGCAACTTCCACCGGGAATGTAACTGAAGCAACGCCCCTATATCCACAAGAACTTTCATCTACAGTTGACATTGTGAATAGAATTCTGGATTTTCTCATTACTGAAACTACTTTTAACAGTGATGTTCAAACTGAATTGAATACGGTAAGTTCATTAGCTGTTAGCTCTATTTATCAGTGTAATTTTCTTACAAGGCGAATGTGAGTGAATTACTTAAGTAACAATTCCATGCAACAAACACAAGCCATTACTAATTTAACCTATGACTGCAATGCAGAAAACTGATAGAAGGTGTGTACTTATCTGCTGTACATTTGCTATAGGATATTGCTGAGGTACTCGATAATGTATTGGCCGAGAGTAATCAAGATAGCTGGAACCAACTTGAAGAGGTATAAGCACAACATTTTGTCCATGTAAAATTTGCTGTCACCAGCAGTGTACGTAATGGGTGTTTGTGAAGAACTCAGATTCTGAACAAAGATGCTGGTACTATATATTTAGGTCATAAAATAATATTTGGTCAACTAAAATGTTAGTCATTAGAAGAGTGTGTCAGAACTAATTTTGGTACTTTTCCTCATGCATTCAAGAGTGAGCCTGGATCTGGGAGCCAGATGCTCCTGATGAATGTTGAGACATATGGGACATATTTAGTGCAGGCTTTGACTAGCGACTCAGTGGATACTGGAAATAGTACTGATCGGATCATGATAAATGGATCAAACCTAGGTAATAATATGCTAATTTCCTTAACTTACATCATTTTTACTTGAACTAATGAACACAAGACACATTCAGACTCAATTGAGTATTTTTGTTAGCTATATATACATGTAAATATCAGAACACCTACTTTTATTATGTGATCAAATGCTATGATTTGTGCATTTACAAACAGTACTAGAAGCACAAGTACAGTCTGCATCTGAAGAGCTGAAGGATGTTGTATTTCGCTACAGCAAAGGACAGATCAATATCACAGCAGATGTTCTGAGAAATAGAGCAGTAGAAGCAGGTAAACGTCACTCACAGTAGCTATGTTTATAACCTCTTAACAGTCCTCCCAAAACAGCTTTTATTTCTGATTGTGAAATAAAGCCATGGCAGGGAGACTTGGGTATGGTATTGATACTACAGCATAAATGATTAACCAAGCCACTGCTGAGATATCACTACATTCAAGTTTGGCTTAGTAGGGGTAAGGTTTAGGCTTGTTCCCAGGCTCCACTGTCCAGTGTTTCTTGTACATTATAAACTACGAGCAGATTAAGAAATTGTATGTTTAAACGAAATGCATAAAATTAACGATCCAAATTATTGCACACTCTGTAAAAGTATGCTGTATTGTAGGTTAATTTCATTTATTGCAGATTCTGAGTTGGTATCTACTATCAATATTGTGATGATGAATATCCAAAATATTCTTCCAGATCAACTTATAGAGATGTAAGTGCACACTTTTAGCCGGAATATTAAACAATACTTAAACTCACTACCATAGTTTTATTCACGCTTCAGTTCATAAGGTGGTCGATTTATATGACACATGCAGTTATATAAAACAGGCCAACATATCTTATCATAAATTATGCCGCTGCCCTACCTTGGGGTAATTGGTACCCTATATTGAGAATCAAATGCTTATGCAACCTCTCATTTATAATATAGGACTACTGAAAATAGTACTGAAGCTCAAAATGTTTCATCTGTTACTGCTGCCATGGTGATTTCCAGTCAGATTTTGACCAGCAATTCTTCATCACCTATGAATACAAACTTCCCCGGTGATGCCAATGCTACACTTGAATTTACAACTGAATCTGTAAGTGATTGTTCAGTATCTGTGATCTAGTGAGCATAGTTGTTCACTCCCAAGGTATCTTTGTATCGTTGTTTCTTTTCCATTAATGCACCATTGTTAGACATATCTCAAAAAGTGTATTAACATCTTGATAGCCATATCATTCAAGGAAGTGACTATACTTAGCATAGCTAGTGCTGTATTACTTAGCTCACTGTCTCAACCAGCTGGCAATGTGTTGATAACAAGATCAGTCTTATGTGGATAATCAAGCTTTGGCTACAGACAATAAGATAATATCAAATTTCATAGTCACATTTACAGCCAGAACAAGATACACATAGGTATTGTGCAAATGAAGGGATATAAAAATTTGAGCTCATGTTGTGACATCATCTTTCAAATAGGTTGTTCGTTCATCAAATCCAAGGTGTGTATTCTGGAACTTTCGTGAACGGTAGGTGACCCTACTAGCTATTCTTTTACATGATACTGTGTTTCATTTATGCAATTTTTGCTTAGAATACGTGAAGATAGATGGTAAGTTATATTATTTCAGTAATTATGTGGGTGTAAGTGAACTGGTACTGCTGAGATAGATTTCAAGTAGTGTCAGAGCCCATTTCAATTTACTCAGCCTGGCTCTAAAAATTCTCCTTCTTCAAGAGTAATAACATCTTCTACTATTCAATCATTGGGAAGGGGATAAACTCAAGATTAGGACTCAAGTCGGAGATACTTTTTTCCTTTTCCATGCATCGATGTATAGCTTCTGTTTTGCCGGTAGTACTAATAAAATGTTGGCACAAGTAAACAGTGATATGATATTAACTTTTCACTCAGACTTAGAGACAGTGGATGGAGTCGTGAAGGAGTGGAAACTACATCTCGTCAGTTCGATGCTACAACTAACACTTATAAGATCTCTTGTGAGACTCAGCACCTTACAAGCTTCTGCGTACTAGTGGATATTACTGGGGAACAGGTGACTACAAAATATTTCTCGGTTGATAGGTCGAAAGTGAACATTTTCTTATTTTTGGCAGATTTCTGAAGCGGAAGCTTCTGCTCTTGAACTTGTGTCCTATATTGGGAGTGGCATCTCTATGTTTTTTCTTGTGTTGACAATAATCTTCTTTCTGACATATGGGTGAGTAGTCTTTGTTGCTGTAAGTACTGTAGTCTCTGAGTTGTCTGATGGGTTATTATATTCATACGGTTATTGTGTTTGTAATAGGTAATACCGGTAGTATCTGTTATGATAGATAATTATATTCGTGGGGTTATTGTACTTGAGGGGTCATTACTCTCCCGAGAGTACGGTATAATATACACCATAATAAGGACTCAGTGTTTTCTGTACACATCATACGTTCTGCTGTTAATTTTTGTTTTCAGGAAAGAGTTACTCACACATGTGCATCACCTTATTCACCTCAATCTTGCAATTTCACTTTTCCTTGGCTATGCCACCTTTGTCAGTGGGATTGAGAATGCAACTAGCTCAAGGGTATGTCATAATTACTGTACTGTACTGTAGCTCTTCCTGTACTCTGGTTAATAGTTCTAATTAGTGCTGCCACAATATAGGATTATGCATGTCACCTACAGTTTTATATCGTGATGTATCACACGTCATGACATAACAGGTGGAGGTGGTGAGGTTTCGAGGGGTTGCCCAAGTTAGCTTGCACAGTTGCACAGTTGACATATGATGTTACTTTTAATCACATACTGTAAGTATTAGCATTGCATTGTATAGCATATTTGACCCTATAGATAGAAGTGTGATTATTTCCATAATCACATACTTTTTGTAATCGCACACGTTTTTAGTTCAGCAAAGGCTATAGGAACTGTAATGATATGTGATGGATGTGGAATTACAAGAATTCTCGTGTCATTTGGAAATAATTGCATTTGCAATAGGCAAAATTGTACTCGCTTCGCTTGTGCAATTACTTTACCTATTGCTCATGCAATTATTCCCAAATCGCACTCAAATCCATGTGATTACCCGTACTAATCATGAACATTGGCAGGGAAATCAAAGTGCTCACAAATGTTTATGTCATGATATATCAAAGGTCTATCACATCGTATCACGAATTTTTATGTCATGATATATTGATATAGCTATAATATCGTGGCAGCACTAGTTAAAATACTGCTCTCTACTTTTTATGAAAGGAGGTCTAATCTGATAAGGCATAAAAATATTATATTACTTTGTGTATTCTCAGCATTAAACAGAAGCAGTTGAAGCGGTTTATCAGTGTAAAAGTAACGTTTGAATGCACTAAGATGTCCTATCTTAGATGCAGGAGCAACTCTACAGTAGATAAATGGCGAGGAAGTTGGAAAATTTGTATCTATAATTTTGCCATAAACATTGTATATCTCCAGTGTTAAACTCTATAGCAGTATAATAATAAAGAGTTAAGCTACATTTTTACCATGAGAAATTATAATTTCTCTAATAGCTACCATCATCTATGTATAATGGTGAAAGTATAGTAAATTTTTATGATTTCTTCAGTTCTTGGGCATGCAACTATGCCAGCTTGGAGCAAAGTGCAACTGTTAAACTTTTATTGTATCACACTTTCTGAACAGATTGGATGTAAATTTGTAGCAGCTCTGCTGCACTACCTTTTCCTGAGTGTGTTCTGCTGGATGTTGTGTGAGGGAATCATGCTCTATCTGTTGCTGGTCGTCGTCTTCAGTAAACTTTCGAAGAAGTGGTGGCTATTCTTACTCATTGGTTGGGGTACGTCAGAGTGTGATATCCATGAAACTATAGTACATAGTGTGAACTACCCATGTACGTGGAATGTTGAGAGTATTATACTTGGCAGCTGGAGTAGTGGTACTGCTTATATACAGAGAATTTAGACTCCATAAGCAGTGATGATACTACTAAAAACCATATTCTACTGAAGTACTGCATTAGCTGTCAATGTGTTATTGGTATGATCCTATTAATGTACATAATTATAGTGTATGGTTACAATTTAATTCTTTGTTTATTATAGGGTTGCCTTTTATAATTGTGGCCATTGCTGCTGGGGTTTCCCATGAACAGTATGCAGTGAAGAACGAAGAAGGCCAATTTCAATAGTAAGGACAGTGCATGGTACTAAAGTATTTTAGTGGCAACAGTAGGCACATTGTGGGGATGAAGCATATTTGATTATCCAAAAGACCTTTGCAAGTTAAAGGGTATGAGATGACAAGGAAGAAGGTTAGGCTGATTTTATTGACAGCAGAGGTTACTTGATGAATGGACATACATACGTATGTACATACACACATACACATACACACACACACACACACACACACATGCATGCATACATACATACATAGATACATACATACATACCTACATACATACTACATAAATACATACATACATACGTACTTACATACATACATACATACATACATACATACATACATACACACACACACACACACACACATGCACACACACACACACATCCATGCATGCATACTTATATCACAAGCCATTAGCTTGGCATGGAAAGTAACCTGTCCATCCAGTGGTGCCATGCACTGGTCACTCTATAGTAGTGAAACTGACACGGCAACATTGTCACACATACACATATACATGTATTCATTGATGGACACCCTCTTATCTTTCTCTCTCGCGCATTCTCTTCCTCGCACACTCATAAACACACACACACACACACACACACACACACACCAAACAGCTGTTGGATTTCAGTGGAGAAAGGAGCTCTATGGGCATTTGTTGGGCCAATGTTGACAGTTATATGTGTAAGAATCAATGCATGATATTTAGAAGTGCAGGCATAAGATATACATATCACTACTGTACAGTATACCATTATGTCTTGGTACCTCATCGACTGCTCGTTAATTCTTCAGATCAATATTGTTTTCTGGATATTGGCTCTGAGGTCACTCTACAGAGTCTCTGCAGCAAAAATGAAAAAAGGTGGCGATGCACAGGAGAAAACTGAGCTGGCAAGGTGTGCCAACTGCTATGTGTTATAATGCCAATAGTATAGCATACAAGTGTTGAATAACACATCACTACTAGCCGATAATTATTATTATTAAACATCATGAAACATACCAGCAAGGTACACATACATACATTAATATGTGCAGATGTCATCAACAATCATCTACACGAATTTCACGGACAACTTTGCTACAAGTAACTTCATAATCATTATAATCTCTGACATGACACAAACCATACAAAAAATTGTAGTCAACAGAAAGTTTAAACACAGCTTGAACCAGTAAAGAACCATGACTTAATCCATTGGAATCAAAAACAAGTTCAGTGGCCTAACTAACGATTAGAATGCATGGGACTCCTCAAAGCTCTTATCTATTGGCACATAATATTATTTCACTAATACTTCCCCTGTCGCAGGAAACTCCTGTTGGCTGCAGTGATCCTGCTTCCACTCCTGGGACTGACTTGGGTGTTTGGGCTTCTGTCTGTGAATCAGAGTACCACAGTATTTTCTTGGCTCTTCACTATTCTCAACTCCCTGCAGGTTTGAATACCATCTGTAGTCCTCTTTCAGAAGTGCTCAGAACATCTTACTATACCAGTCTGGCTATATATTAGGGCATCAAATGCATTAAAATAAATGCTATAATGACTGTTCTTTGTTTTTCCACAGGGGTTGTTTATTTTCATATTCCATGTGTTACGAAGCGACAAGGTATTTAGTGTAAATATCATATCGGACTAGTACCTTCACTCAATACCACTATTACATGTCACCACTATAATATTTGTGTAGGTAACTATACACCTGCACATTTGAAATCATTACTACAACCAATCCTACTATTCCTTACTAGCTACACCCAGTTACTGCTGGATATTTTAATTGCTGCAGGTGTGGAAGAGGTTCTTTGGAAAGACTAAACAGGCTCGCGGACCAACTATGAGTGTAAGATAATTATTTCATAGACCTTCTGGCACAATGTATGTGTATAATATGTCTGACACCTAATTCAGAAAGGTTTGTAAATCTGACACCCGGTTGGCTTCCTCTTGATAGGCAGTGGGTCAGTCCAACTGTATCCTATCCCTACGAGAGCCTCGCACCGGTTATTTGACTCCTCCCCTCACTCCTGTATACTCTATTTTCCACCTTAGAGCCGGATTGAATCATCCGGTACATTCCATAGTCAGAGGACTTCCAAAAAGAGGAAGAGCACGAGTGAAGCAGGAAGACACTCAGCCATGAGCAGGAGGAGTACTAAGAGAAATGATCACGAGAGCTTGATAGAGACAAGCGTGGATGAAACCATGTCCGGCTCAGCTATCAGCAAAAACAAGAATCTGAGTGAGATGGCATCTGGTTCAATCATCAGAAACAAGAAAAAGAGTGTAAGTGAGCCAAAGGCCGGCCCATCCATTGCCAAGAAGAGTATAAAGAAGATGACTAAACAGAAGAAAAGGAAATCTGATGGTAAGACATCACAAGGATCTGTAAGTAGGATAGACAGTGGGGTCAGTATACATATTCTTTCCAGCAAAAGGTGTACTACTATGATAAATATCTATTCGTACTTACATTTCTACACATGAACATGCTTGAAACTTCTGTTATAACTACTACCATCTTAATTTGCAGTAAAATTATTTTCAGTAAAAATATGAATTAGGAAAGGAGTACTGCTATGATAAGTAACTGTTCGTACTTACATTTCTTTGTATAAGTGGACCCAAAATACACATGAATATATTTGAAACTCCTGTTATAACTACTACCATCTTTGCCATAAAATATTTAATTTTATGGTGTATCTCCTGGTTGATCACTTGTAGGTGGTAAAATGCATAATTTGTGGTTTTATACACACTTATAACACTCATGATCACCTTTTCACTTTCTCACACTCTCAATCTCTCCATCCTTTGACTGACTTGGGAATTTCTATCGCTGCAGTTACAGACCCCTTCGCAGCAAGAATCACTGTGTTTAGTAACCCAGTGTTTGTCCAGAACCCATTATTCGATGACCCAGCATTTGAGAACCAGGGATATGCATACCCAGATTATTCAGATTCTGAAGCAGAGGATGGGTTTGATACCCTACGCACTTGGGTTTGACTGAAACAACCGTTCTAATTAGACATTTGGATTGTTTTAGCTATATTTTATTCCTGTTATTTATTCGTCTAACCCAATTAGATCTTTATTGTTACATAGAAAGCATATATACACAATGTTTTGTAGTAGAGCTAATCTATATCATTGTTTAATCTGCAATCAGTGTGCTGTAAATAATTACTGACTGAACACTGAATGGATCATGCATGGACATTGTAATCTTATTGGATACTGAACTGAGTATTTCATTCAGCTTTTGAAAGTTGCATAATGTTAGTTCTCAGCTTCTGCATTGACCCTCCCTTCAGTTGGACCAATACTAATATTTTCCTGTACTGCCCTTTCACTAGTGCAATAATAAATATTGTGAATTTCCTATGTAAATGCATTGTGCTGTGATATCTTACCTTGTCTATCTGTTAAAACGATTTGCTGCCTGCAAACAAATGCAGTTCCTTTTCTAGTATCTAGAAGTAAAGCCAGCAATACAACTGTAACAGCATTAAGATACTACAGACTATGTACAAGAGACTGGGACACAAACTGTCACGTAAAACCACCAGTATAGTACCTGTGCGTTCGTCTGCAATTATCACGTGCGCTAAGTTGCGTCATTTCGTTACCACAGTAGCTAATGGAAGTTTGCAGGCTCAATAGGCCAAGGTACGTCAAGCTAGATTAGTGTTGTGGTGCCTAGACAGCGAAAGAGTGATAGGTAACGATGACGATGATAATTCTGTTTTCGCAAGTTCTGATCGCTAACTGGAAGCGCACTACGAAATTGCTGTGTCCGCACTTTCGCTGGAAGCGGTACATGATGAGACTGTCTAGCCAAGCTGATCTATTCTACATTTGAATTTAACTTAGACTGACCTGTTACTGAGCATAACCTTCAGTTGGATAATTTATGTAAAAAACAACAACACCCGGCTTTTTTTTGAAATATCTGTTTTGTTATCAAATTTTTGTCAGTAAATATTACAGAGGCTACTGTACATGTACCCCTCATATATACTTCACTAATAAATAGTGCTCCCACCCAGGATATTGCATATACTATCTACTGGTCATTAGTCCCATGTATTACACTACTTATTAATCACATAATCTTTTTGTAGCCTCGTACCGCAGATAATATACCCCTACACATATAATCTATGCTCCATACATGGAGATTGGAGCGTTGTCGTGGTAGAGCCAAGGATCCGCCTTTAGGACTGTACATTTGCATTCCCCTATCGCAGTGCTGGTCTAGAGCCAGGATTTTTCCACAGAGCGTACGTAGTCACAGGAAATTGGGTGGAGCTTCTTGAAAGCGGCAAACATTCCTTCACACCTCTGCGTGGAATCCTCTTGGCATATTCATTATGTATGCAGTATGCACAAATTGGGTCAGAGTACTAATCCCAAAGGAAGGGCGTAGTCATATCTATGCTATATAGTGTGCACTAATTCCAAAGAATGGGCGTATCTGGTGGCTTTAACTGTCTGCTGTCGTACCCGTCCACTTGAAGACACCCAGACAACTTACGAGATACAATGTGTGCGCCAGCTATCTGCGTGGCTGTGTTTCTAATTACTGCAGTCGTAACACCGGGAATAGCACAAGGTAGGCATATTCAAAGATACAGTAGTCAATGGGTCCTGACAAGAAGTGCGGTCCATAAGAAGCAACTATCACAGTCTGTAAGCCACTTAAGACTTCAGTAGTGGTGCCAAGTTACCCAAAAAGAATATTAAATATAATTGTTGCAGTTAGCTAGCTATGACATAGCTAAATAATGCTTGATATCAGTTGAACATGTATGCTATACTGTATGGCGATATATTAATATCACTGGGTTGATAATTTGGGGGTATGAAAAATGGTCATCCAGCATGACATTAATCTGGTCCCTGTGCGAGTTTTTCTTAGCACTGAATTTTGCAATGAACTGTAGCTACTAGTATAGTAAATGGTCCCTAAATTAGAGGTCCACAATCTTCCAGCCCACTCATTCAATGATAAGGTCCACATTATAAGCTCTTTGTGTGAAAAGTCAAGTTTATATGTGCAGCTGCCACCGTACGCATAGTCAATCATTACAGTCATGACATAGATACTGGTCTCCTGCCGCAACCCGACCTCAATCCCCCTCAGCACAGGTGGAGGATCTTTGCAGGAGATACAACAAGCAGCTAGATTTATGTCAAGCTCTAAGCTAAATCACCAATGCATGATTACATTGCCAGAACATACTGTGTGCATTCTGTCCACAGACATGCATGAGCATGCATGTGGCATCTGTTGCAGAAAGGAAGCATGTATTATTCATTCTCAGAGCGAGGGAACATTATACCTTTTATTGGCCAAGGAAAGGTCTGTATGTGGAAAAATAGCGGTGATGTGTGAATAATTATTCATGACTAATTAACAGTAGGTTGTTCACCTATGCAGCAGCAATTACAGGTAGCAGGGAAATAGGTGCTCAAGGATCACGTGCAGCTGCAGTCTATGTTTCATTTCACTATTCATTACATACAGGAATTCAAAAATTATACCTCATGATTGCTGTCCCTTTAGAGCAATCTCATAAATTCTCTTAATAGTGCTTTGAAGGTATGCTAGTCTAAGAAGTGTGCAACAGCAAGCAATTGACTCTGAAGTGATATGTCTACATAGACCTTTGAATACTGCTAAAGGCGCAAAGTTTATGGGCAAATTGACTGTTGCATGCCGTCATGTTTACGGAGGAGGTAAACTCATTGGCTTATTCATACACCAACGAGTTCTGTCCACTAGCGTACAAAACCATTTCATCCTATACTTGTGCAGGCTGTTTTGATGGAACCTGAGAATGAGACTAAAGAGGAGTGCATGAAAAGTTGGGAGCTATCAATATAGCTACAGCATTATATATTATGGGTTGTGTTCCAGTCTCTAGGCAGCTTTGTAATGTAACCTGTGCTGTACAAGAACTGTCCTAGCAGCTTAGCCTTGTTCCCAGGCCTCCGCCGAGCTTTTGTCGCTTGCAGTACGGGAGAGAGCCTGGGAACGAAGCTACTAGCAGCTTGTAATTCTAGCATACAAGGCTAATATTCTCTATACTTTCCAGGCCAGACAATGATACTGCCTCTGGATATCACAGTAATCGAAGGCCAGAGTATTGAATTTGCCTGCAGTCCTTTCGTCCCAGCAGCTATATCCACCTTACAAATCCAGAGACCTGGGGAGAGTGCCTTCACAACCATAAATTCATTATCTGATAATCGTCTGTCAGTTGTCATGGACTATGGAGCCCCTAACGATCCAACTAACAGGACATACAGTTACTCTGATGTCCAGCGGACTGAGCATGGGACACAGTTTAGCTGCACTGTGAGCGGTGTTCAAGCTGTGGACCCTGCTACTCTAACAGTGTATTGTGAGTTAACTTCAATCCCTTATATATAAATAAAAAAAAATGAAGCTAGTGACTCATGATTATAGCTGCTGTATGCTTGCCTTAGTCTGGGCCTACTTTTTGCAGCCAGCAAACTTTCTGCTTGCCGTAGCTAATGGGCATCACAGTCCTTCCTTTTACTAATGCCCTCAGTTCCTCCAACGTACGATGATCCTGAAGTGCAAACAGTGCAGGAAGGTTCGGATATCACCGTGTCACTGACTGTAAATTCTAGACCGATGGATCTCATGACTGGAACACTGACAAGGGGTGGAGGTATTGCTGTTCGTGGTGGCACTATTTATGACACTGTGTCTGTAACATTCATTGATGTGCAAAGTGCTGATGCTGGTCAGTACACTCTGACATCATCTAATGTTGCTGGAGAGGGTAGTGTGACCTTTGCTCTGAATGTACAGGGTAAGTTGCACCTTACGTATACTATTTGTGTGCACATATGTATGCAGTTGTTGTTCTAATTATTTATCTACTAGTGATTATCTATAAGCAGCAGAAAACTCACGAATATGAGCCATGTACAATAGCTATATGTAGCTAGCTAGACCATTCAAGAAATATTATGGGTCTACAATGATACAAATAATCTCTAGTTATTATACTTCATCTCTGAACTAGTATCTGTAGTTAACAATGTCTAGCTGTATCAGATTCTGATTACATTCCTAATTCTGTTTTAATTTTCCACTCAGGATTTACTGGTAGCGGGAGCGGCTCACAAGGTCAGTGTTGAGATAGTCAGTATATCCTTGGTGCTTACTGTAATGGGATGGTAGCCTAATTCCCAGGCCTGCACCCCCTCAATTCTCACTATATAAACAGAGATACTTTACACTTGCAGTTGTGTTGGCTGTGTCCCCAGACCCCACTACACAGAATATTTCCTATGTTGTATTTGTTTACAACGTTCAAGATTTGAACCAGGGCATGTAGTTACAGCTGTGTAGCAGGCACACCAAAACCTGCTTCTATGTGCATTGTCACCTTTCATTGGGTATGTATGAAGCTCCTATGTTATTGCCAAGCAGCGATCGAGGCAAACATTTGTGATGTGTAGTCAACTAGTGTTTGTACAGACATATAATCATTATACTTCAGATCCCACACTATTGCAATAGTGTGGGAATTGCAGCTTCAAAGTATTACTAATGACATGCAATGGATGCCAGCCCTCATTGTATTGTATAGCAATTCAATGAAGAATTTACACACACTACAAACAACTAGCTACTCCTGGTAAGTAACTGCAATGCTTTTGTGTTTTTCCCTACAGCATGTCTCGAGAGCCTGTACCTTCTTGCCTTTACATCTGATATAACAAGTAGTGGGTCTAATGACCAACATAACATAGAGGTGACTGCTGCTGGACAGACTAAGTTGATTAAGCTGCCAAACCTACCGGGAAATGACTACCTCACGAACAAAGGAGACTTCTGGAAACAAAGCTTCAAAGACGACCTGGGATTTATGGACTGCGTGATGCTGGGGGACCTTGATGCCATTACAATTGTAGCTAACAGCACTGACGGCTGGAATATAGACTCAGCTGCTTCTTATGTGTGTGCTGCAGGGAATTGCCAGGAGGTTACGCATGACTTTGATGTCTTCCACTGGATTGATACAGATCGTGAACCTGAAGACAAGCGCATCAGCTTGACTTATGCACAACTTTTCAGCACTAGTAAGTCAGGGTGTAATGTAATGTTTTGTATGAAGGAGGGATCAGAGAGGGGCAAAATGTATACTATAATTGTGACCCTTAGGTGAAACTGAAAATTTTAACCTGAGGCTTCTCCACTTTCAGTTTCTGTGAGGATGTTCACCTAACAAAACAATATATAATTTATGTCTTTATGGGTCCCCATCAAGGCACGTGTTCAAAGTGGTGTCTCAGTTACATGAATGGCGTCTTCAAACTAGTGGTGCATGGAAAGCCGACAAGTCTATCACGCACCTCCTAGTTTAGTCGAGTTTGAGTAACCGCTATATAAGTAGATATACGATCACGCAATGCGATTGTGAGTTTTACGCAGCACAGCTTATCTCACCACTCTCCATAGCAGTCATAGCTGATCCTTGGAAGTACATTGCAGATAGATCTCCCAAACATCAGTCACTTTATTGTAGCTTCTCCAGGAACATTGCTGTTCATGGTTCTGGGTTAGTTGTTATTCTCATGACAGGCTGGCTTGCGAAAATACCCCCATCTTGCCATACACATCCAGGTTGTGGATCATTATACCTGCATCACTATTTGCCCGCAGTACTTATGCGACACAGTCTGCTCACCTGCTGTACTTACACTTAATTCAGTATGTAATTGAAAAATATAGCAGGTCTCTCATGCATGTATGAATTTTTTGTTATCTTACAGCTGTGGAAAAATATGTTTCTCTACAGCTGCAAGATAAATCTATGCTTGAGAGATAAGGCCACAATGAAGTACTCCTGGCGAGTAATAATTTTGATTTTTCCCTACAGCATGTCTCGAGAGCCTGTACCTTCTTGCTTTTACATCTGGTATAATGAATAGTGGGTCTAATGACCGACATAACATAGAGGTGACTGCTGCTGGACAGATCATGTCGATTCAGCTGCCAAACCTTCCGGGAAATGACTACCTCACAAACAAAGGAGACCTCTGGAAACTAAGTTTTAAAGACGACCTGGGATTTATGGACTGCGTGACGCTGGGGGACCTTGATGCCATTGCAATTGTAGCTAACAGTACTGACGGCTGGAATATAGACTCAGTTGCTTCTTATGTGTGTGCTGCAGGGAATTGCCAGGAGGTTACGCATGATTTTGATGTCTTCCGATGGATTGATACAGATCGTGAACCTGAAGATGAGCGCTTCAACTTGACTTATGTCTTCAGCCCTAGTAAGTCAGCTGTTGCACAAGTATATTAATCATATGTGTAACATCATTAATGAGATTCATAGCCATTAGCTTTCCGTGACTAATGCCAGCATCATGCAAGGGCTAGCCAAACGCTGGGCAGTGGAGCTGGGAACGAGGCTAGTAAGAGCTGTGTTTCAGAGCTGAGATTGTAACTGGTGTATCTTCACCACATAAGCAGTTTAGGTGTGGGGAGGCCATAGAACTGTGAAGCAGAGCGCCTCCACATGAAGCACACAAGGTTTTTGCAAAGTGCAGCTTCCAGGAAGCACTCTCGTAGCTTTTCAGCATTCAAGAAAAGTCAATAACAGCAGTTGCTGAAGACACTACTGAGACTTGACAATCGACTAATCATCACTCACTCATCGTCGTTATGCCATCTTTTGGCCGTGCCTTAGACTAGCCTCATGTGCCTACAGTTCTTGAGTGGCAGATGTGTGAGATTAAAACCCACTGCAGAGACGTCTAGGTATAAGAAGCCATGGCTATTTCACAAACTATGAGGGCTGGTAACTACATTTTACAACCGCCTTCCAAATTTTCCTTGCTTTGGTACATAGAACGATTGAGTTCACTCTCATCATGAAGCCAGCGTATGTGGGAAGAGGGCTAATTGCTTATGAATAATTAATTTTCAGAGAAAGTATAACAGCCATGGCTGCAATGTTTCCTACGCCACAGTACTTTATAAACTACCATATGGCGCACAGAAATATCAGAGACCCATGCCTAGCTATGGCCAGTCATTTATTCAGTGGCTTTCTCGCAAAATATTACTGCAATCCAGATATCTGTCCTGTCCGGTCCGGGCTCTGCCCTGCAAGACATGACGACTCATGCATCTCACTAGCGCGAGGGTCTCTGCATTTTAAACGTAGAGTAAATAATGGATGTTCGGATGACAGGTATAATCGGACGACAAAGCATATTCCTTGTATATTTCTACTAGGCATAGACACCTAGTAGAAATATACAAGGAAAATGCTTTATCCTGAAGTAGCTATTTCTATATCAAAAGCTTTGACTGCAATTTTGTATCTATGTTAAAGACTACTTGTTCTCTCTCCCCTTCTGTTTCCTCATACCACACATTATACATAGCTCCACCTCAGATCATTCTCCACTCTGAGAATCTGATTGAAGTTCAAGTCGGTAGCACCATGCAGTTGCACTGTGGGGCTTATGGATACTTACCTTTGAGCGTCTCCTGGAGCAGAGATGGCAGTGTCCTGACTAACGATTCTTTTGATCAGCAAATCACTATATATGAAGAGCAATTTGAAGAAGGAGGATTGATATTCATTGGTTCCACCTTGCAGATCTGCAGCACTGAAATCTATGGTGACACTGGAGTATACAGCTGTACTGTTGAGAATATTGGTTTTCCGCAGAGTGACACAGCCACGATCGAGCTGATTGTAACTGGTGAGTTGTATGACACACCAATCTCTAACACTGTTACAGGCAACTGTCAAGTGAAGGTACTATCACTGCAAAAAAATATGTAGTTGTTTTGACTATGTAGTGGTTACCAGAATTTCAGATGGTAGGCCTCAAAGAGTTACCGGTAATTTGTTCTTGCTATGGAATATGATTATGGGATGTCAAGTTCCAACTAATCACCTACTTTGAGGCCTAACTTCATATCTGCCCTGTACTCAAACATCTGAACTTCAGGTAACCACTAAGTAGTCAAAACAACTACATATTTTTTTGCAGCGTAGACCTATAAGAACAGTGCAGGTAAATTAATCACAGCTGAAGAAGCTAGGCTCTTAAGCAAGTAACTGTACTTCTGAGGAAATGGCTTTGGCGTGGAAAATTTATCCTATATAATCTCTATCTCCCTTTCCCATGCATCTCCCCCACCCCCAACAAATGTACATACTATCACATGACACACAAAGGTCCGCCACAGATTATCCTTCAACCTGATGACCCAACTGTTGTCATAGCCACTGACACTGTGCAGTTACACTGTGTAGCCTATGCAGACCCACCGCAAGCTAGTCTCAACATCTCCTGGAGCAGAGACGGTGATGCTGTGAATGAAACTGAACTGATTAGCATTCACGAAGAACAAATTGAACAAGGAAATATTACATTTACACAGTCTATTCTGCAGATCTGTAGCATCGGATTAGATAATATTGGAAACTATAGTTGTATTGCGGAGAATGTGGCCGGAAATGACTCTGCTAACTTTGAACTGATAGTACCACGTAAGTCAATTACATGCAGAATGTGCACTGTACATGACCGAGGAGAGTTTAAAAGCTAGATTTGTATAGCTACTGCTGTATACTCAATTTTTTGACCATTTGAGAGTTTTAATGAAAAACTGCACCCTCACGCAATGACAATATATATGCGCTTGCTAGCTCTATTTATTGATTAGCTGTTTACTCTACAGTGCTACATCTCCTCATCCTACACCTTGCAATACACTTATTTTAGCAAAAAATAATTGTTTGCAATGAAGATAGTGAGAGATAGAAACTGTTGTTATCTTTGTTAACCTTCTAGCCAGTTTTCAGCAGTATAATTTATGTCGATATTCTCTATTGTCAAATTGTACTAATCTTCTCTCATCCCTCTCCCATCATTCCATGCAATACACTATCAGTTCCTCCCAAGATATTTCTCCACTCAGAGTATCTAACTGAGGTGCCAGCAGGCAGTGCTGTGCAGTTCCACTGTGCAGCCTATGGAGAACTGCCTCTGAGTATCTCATGGAGTAGGAATGGTAGCAGCCTAGTGAATGACACTGTTGACCAGCAAGTCATCATATATGAAGAACAGTTTGAAGAAGGAGGATTCTTGTTCGTCCAGTCCACCATACAGATCTGCAATACTGATACAGTTGAAGATACTGGAGTGTATAGCTGCGTTGCTGAGTATGTGGACTTACCACGCAGTGACATTGCTAGCTTTGAGCTGACTGTAACTGGTGAGTTGTATAACACTGTAAGCCAAATTTGTAGACATTGTTTATAAACAATAGTAATCACTTCTGTATATGCATCCATCATAATACTTATCAGTGAAACAAGGCATAATGTCATAAGGCAAACTATTGACTGTTGCTAGAGTGAAGGTAAACTTCATTTCATAATTGATATCTGGTGTAAAATATAAAGCTATTTATAACCATCAGTCTATAAAATAATTCTCAATTATAAAGTCAAAGTTGTCGTATATATAGTAGTCTATACAAACAATTCTCATGCAGTTGTATTATAAAGCAATGCCATTGTATATTTAGCATACCACCTAACTCCTATGCTTTATATACATAATATGTGTGGGTAATAATTAATCAATGCATTCAGAGGCATACTTATCGTTCCTGCACTAATCCCACAACAATTCTGCAGTTCCACCCCAGATTGTCCTTCTGCCTGAAGATCCCACAGATGTAGAAGTTGGTGATACCGTGCAGTTGGCTTGTGTGGTTTATTTACAGCCATCTCAGGCTAATCTGAGCATTTCCTGGAGCAGGAAAGGCACAGATTCAATGAATGATACTGAACGGATTACCATCTATCAGCAGCAAATTGAAGTAGAAGGAATCAAATTTGTCCAGTCCATCCTACAAATCTGTAGCATTGAGATGGCTGATGCTGGGGTCTATACTTGTTTGGCAGAGAATGTGGCAGGCAATGATACTGCCAGCTTTGAACTGGAAGTGTTATGTGAGTTATACCTCATAGCAAACATCCCTGGGTTTTGTAGTTTAGCAGATCAAGCTATTGTCATTAGCAGTCTTTATCTGGAACCTTTATATATATTTCTGAATGGAACATGTAAATTGAGATGAGAATATAATATAATTTCCCTTTTTAAATCAGCATGCTAGTATGTAATTTTGAATGTGATTATTACATGAAATGAAGGTTAAACATAGCTATCTGGTACACTGCTGCTGCAATGATGTGCTCCTTTCCTTCCTCCCCCCCTACCACCCTCCCAACCCCCCCCCCCCCTTCCACTCTCCCGTATCAAACACCACCTGAAGTTCCTGCCCAGATTATTGTTCATTCTGAGGATCGGACTGAACTTAAAGCAGGTAATACTGTGCAGTTGGCCTGTGTAGCTTTTGGAAACCCACTTGTCAACATCTCCTGGAGTAGGGAGGGCAATCCGCGCATCACTGTTAATGAACAACAAATCGAGGAAGGGGGATTCGTATTCTACCAGTCTATCCTGCAGATCTGCAGTACAGAAATAAATGATACTGGGGTGTACAGCTGCCTAGCTACAAATGCACTGGGCAATGACACTGCTAGCTTTGAGCTATTTGTGACAAGTGAGTTGCATAGCGAATAGTTGCCTCATTCTCAGGTTCTCTCCACACTGCCCACACACGGGAAGTGAAAATCCATTTCCTGTGTGTGGGAAGGGCAGAGTCTTGGAATGACGACTTCAGCTTTATGTGTGTGTGAGAGCATGGAAATGAGGCTACAGTGAATAGTTCACAAACTCTCTTTTGCTTAACAGCATCTCAAGCAGTTTTTTTTTTACTGAGAAGAGTAATTAGCGATCTCTGCTGGAATAAAGAATCAGTTATACCTGTACACATGTACATAGATAATTACTGTATAATGTAGCAGTTAACAACTAGGTTATAGTGTTAGTGCCTAGGCAGTGTAATAATTATATGTAGTACAACTACAGACAGACTCCAACTTTAGCACACCCTATTAAAATATTCACGCCCTTGGTAGCAAGAGTGAAGCCACTACAGAGTAACTATTTTATCCTTCCTTCCCTCTCTCATGTCACACAACACTCCTAAAGTTCCACCCCAGATCACTCTTGTCCCCGAAGATCCAACTGAAGTGATAATTGGTCACACTGTACAGTTAGCCTGTCTAGTTTACACAGACCCTCCTGAGGCTCACCTGAGCATCTCCTGGAGTAGGCAGGGCAGTGATCTGATGAATGATTCACAGCAAATTACTATTTACGAACAAAACGTTGAAGAAGGAGGAATCACTTTTGTCAAGTCCATCCTGCAGATCTGCAACTTTGGGGAAGGAAATGCTGGGATGTACAGATGCTTCGCTGAGAATATAGCTGGCAATGATACTGCCAGCTTTGAATTGCTTGTGCTATGTGAGTTGACAGCCATAAATCTCTGTACAGTAGTAGGATAGTACTTTCTGTCTCCATGTCTGGGTATTCTGATATTACTGTATCACAGTTTTAAATGCAAAACATCTTATCCTAACACTAACTCTACATCAACTCTACCATGTATACCACACACCAACTCAAGATCCGGCCAAAATACTCCTCCAGCCTGAGGAAGTAACTGAAGTGAAACCTGGAAGCAGTATCCAACTGCATTGTGTAGCATATGGAACTCTACCACTCAGTATCACCTGGAGTCGAGAAGGCAGTAACCTGACAAATGGCTCTCAGCGAATATTCATTTACGAGCGTCAATTTGAAGAAGGACAATTTACATTCCTTGAGTCCATCCTGCAGATCTGCAGTGCAGAGTTTGATGATGATCCTGGGATATACGGTTGTCTTACTGAAAATGAATTAGGCACTGACACGGTTGGGTTTGAATTGACTTTGACGGGTGAGTTGTGCCATAATTATAGAGTATACAGTAATAAGAAATGGTTTTGAAAGGCTAGATCAGTAGAGTTATGTATATCTAGTAGCTATAGTAGATACTTCACTTCTATCACTTCTGTTTTCATGCAGAAAATTTTACTCCAGTGTTTGGACAGAGTGAATACAGGTTTTCAGTGTTGGAGAATAGCCCTAGTGGACAGGTTTTGGGCTCTATTACTGTATCGGATCCAGATGGACCTAATGATTTGATTATACTATCATTGATTGGTGATGGAGATGAGAGGTAAACATTATTAAATTTGTAGTATATGTATTATATGTGCGTACGTAATGGTACATTTTTGCTGGCGATGTACATATGCTGTGGTATAGATTCATAGAGAAGAACATAATATTAACTGTGCAAGGCTTGCTTATACAACAAATAATTCTCACCAGTGAGACCAAGGAATCTAGAAGCCCAAACGCCCGAGGCTGTTGCATTCCAAGAGTGTTACCTCACTTGGACTTCCAAGATTCTAAACCACTTACATCCTTTGGTATTGGCATTTGATTTATTTAAACTGTAGAAGTAATACCAACATTAGCTAATACCAGGATAGTGAAGGAACTATCAGTAAGTGACTTACAGAGTGCAGTTAGTTTGTAAGTTTGTTATTGCTTTTCAGAGCTAGCTGTTTGTTGGTCTTCCATTTGTTAGTAGCCATGTGTACTGAATCTACAGAAGTGGAGTTTCAACTAACATTACAGTAATCACATTCATATTATATACAGAGAATTGGTAGCAGCTTCCTGTTTCAATTGCATTTAGCCAGACAGATTGCCACAAGCCCATTAATGAGTTCATTGTACCGACATCAAAAGCAGTTTACTAAATAAGTGAAGTAGTACCCTCTGTTTGACCAGTGAAATTTGCACAAGTATTTACCAGTAATACTTAAAGAACATGGATAGCATGTCAGATGTTCACTTATCATTTAGGTTTCTACTCGACGCATCTCTTGGATATGTCATAACAACTGTCCCCTTTGATCGCGAGTCTAGAGAGACATACAATCTAAGGGTGGTTGCACAAGACCAGGGTACACCAGGTATGTAATACTCGCTTCATCTCACTCTGAAATACAACATATTTGTATGGTGGACTGATTTTGAAGTATGATAGATCTCATTTCTGATTTTATATATGTAGCGAATCTAGTTCAATGTGTAGTGATTATAGAAATCTCAAATCAAGAACTGAACTCATAATTTTAGCTGCATTACCTATAATTGGTGCATAATATAGTGAACCCGTCAAAGTACTGGTAAACTACAAGAAAGTGAGAATAAGTCTTACATTTCATATTTGTTCTTACACACACAAGCACCCAGACACACACATGTATACCCACACATGTACATTCACAATCTACATGAATGTCTCTCACATACGTATCCTTCTTCACATGAATGCATAATATACACACACACAACACTTTCTACAGTACAAAGTGCAACAGTAGATGTTATTATCACAATCTTGGATGAAAATGACAATGCACCTGTCTTTTCTGAGTCGGTTCTAGTAATCAGAGTTGATGAAGATGTTACACCTAGTACTCCAATTTTCACGGTATGGACATCTAATGAGAGTTAATGTCTTTGCAGCGTTATTCTAACTTGGATGTTTTAAAGGCTAGAAACCTGTACATTGGCACTTACACAACTGGTGCATTAGCTGTATCTATGCTACCCAACTACAGATTTTGTAAGAGACACGACTGTCCTGATGATGTCTGCTATCCTTTCAATCTGTACAGGTCATGGCGGAAGATCCAGATGCTACTGAAAATATTACATATGCTTTTGTTAAAGATATTCCACCTTTTGCAATAGACACCTTCACTGGTGTAATATCTCCTGAAGGCTTTCTTGATCGTGAAACTGAAGCTGTGTATAGTACTACTGTTGAGGTAGATTGTGAATGTAATACTTTGTCTGCTGTAGCCTTATCATGCATTATGTATTTTATCTGGTAATACTTTTTGCATGTGCACAATGAACTGTTTATATAATGAATATGCCTGCATACTTATGTATATAATTATCACACACACACACACACACACACACACACACACACACACACACACACACACACACACACACACACACAGGCTTGTGATTTTGAACTGTGTGCAATGACACAACTGTTGATACACCTCGCTGATGTTAATGACAATCCTCCGGTCTTTGACCAACCAAGCTACCAAGTTCAGATTTACTCTGATTACACTGTTGGCACAACCATACTCCGTCCTCTTGCCAGTGATGCAGACTCTGGAATAGCTGGACACCCTACATATTCATTGCTTAATGGAGTATGTAATTATAACATAAGCGGGCAATTATGAACATTTTGTATTGTCTTCTAAGGATGCATAATCAATCAGTTACTGAGATTCAAGGCTAGTAAGTGTGATTACTGTGATCACTAATGCTTCTCCCGTTCTGTACAGAGTGTGTTTGCCATTGATAATGAAATAGCTGAAATCCGTTTGGCTCAAGACCTTCCATTTACAGCAGGGCAGTTTAATTTGACTGTTCTCGCAGATGATGGTGTAACTATAACAAGTGCTAATATTACTGTTGATGTAAGTGACCGTCCAGATCTGCCAAGATTTGAGAGCAGTTTCTTTTATTTTTCATGGCCTGAAAACGATGATTCTTTCGTGATGGATCTTTCATCATCATTCAATATGGAAGAATATGCTTTCCAGTTCTCCGATGGAAGTCCCTTTGAGCAAGACAGCGATAGTGTAAGTGATCTTAGCATACTTACTGTGAGCAGGTGAATTATTGAATACTGTACTACACAGAACTAAAAGACTTTGTTACAGGATATTTAATACAAGGAGCAATCATTATTACCTATATGGAGAGTCCCACTTATAGCACATGACAGTGAATGAACTAAAGTTCCCATTTCATAAATCTTATTCTGATGGAAACAAAAGAGTTGTACAAGTAGGAAGGAGTAAGGCTGAAATTGGTATTATATTATCCATTGGCCTGACCCCTTCACATAAATTATAGTGTTTCCATAATTATAATATTTGATAAGGAACAACACACCTTAAATGCATGCTTGTTACATTTTTATTTTCTCTCAGGGAATGATAATTCTGACTGGCCCTTTGGACAGAGAAGACCAAGAATACTACACCGTAGAAGTTATGGCAGTGTGTACATGTGAATGCTGCCCCACAAACACTATCTACGCAAGTGTAAGCAACTATTATATACAATTAGTCTTGCAGGTTTCTTTTTCACAAATGTTTTATTTTTACACCCAATTTTAGATTACTCTGAGAGTTATTGATGCGAATGACAACCCACCTGTTTTTCTTAATGATGAGTTCTACTTCACAGTTGAAGAAAACGAAGATTTTGCATTTGATGTTGGGTCATTTGTTGTTGATGACGATACTAGTGTATTTGCTGTTTGGAGCTTGACTGGTGGTGAAGGTTAGTGACTATTGATAAGTGAGCTGAGTATTAGTCAATAGGTTCCCCATATAGGATTATAAATAAGTAGTTCTCAACTTCATGTCCAAGAATACTCAGTTCCCTAATTGTGAATAGTGAGTACCCCCCCCTCCCTCCCCTTTCCCGGTAGTCTTGTGTGCAGAAACTCCCATTCCTGCCCACTGTCTAAATGTACACACACAGACACACACACACGTGCACACAGACACACACACACGTGCACACACACACACACACACTCACACACACACACACACACACACACACACACTCACACACACACACACACACACACACACATCCTCTGCCTCATTGGTACATACATGTAATTCCTATACACTATAGCACAGCCTGAAATAGCATGCAGTGGTGTCTTATTTCCCTCAGTACACGTGTGAAATTATACTATGAATGTACGAAAATGTATTAATGGTATGTTTCTTGGAAATTTTCAATGCAGGAGTGTTCACAATCGATCAAAGTGGTAAAATTTCACTGGAGAGTTCACTGGATAGGGAAACTAACGATAGGTATTTGTTTCTTATAATAATTTGATGGTCTCAATGTCCATAAGGTAGCATAATAATACATAGCATAGCATTATGTTATCCATTTAACTGTTGTTTGCATATTTAAGGTTAATGTTACTGTGTGTATAAATTTTAACAGTGGCCAGAATCTTAATTCAGCTATTAAACAGATAACTCAGCCATTGTTAATTAAAGACATTCTCAGACTCCATTTTCAAAATAGAATTGTTATAATAAACAGCTTTAACTGTTTTCCTACTTGTAGCTATTCACTTATAGTGATCATAGAAGATCCTGCATTGGGGAGCACTAGCACTGCAACTGTGAACATCGCTGCTACTGATGTCAATGACAATGCACCAGTTTTTGAAAATATTGAAAGTGGAGTGACCATAGCACAGCTGTTGGATGAGAATGTAAATTTTACTTTCTTAACAATATGCAGGCGTATTGAAACACCCTCTTCGTTGTATTAAATCATTGTAGTTGCAAATTTTCACTGGTTGGCCTAACAGAGGAAATTTTCCTTGGGGGCCGAGAAGAATTTTCAGGTGTTCTTTCTCCCCGCATGAAACCCAGCCTAATCTAGGATAAGCTTGCCAGGTGAAGATATGGCCGCACAGAGTACAATTAACAATTGTAAAACATGCTCTTGTTCTGATATAATTATTTAAACTCCTAAATCTTTTTTTTTAACAGGTGGCCACAGGTCCACAAGTATTTTTCCAAGTTAGGGTGACAGATGAAGACCTTGGAGAAAATGGACTAATTTTCTTCTTTCTAGAGGGAGAAAGCAATCTGCCATTTTTCATCCAAACCACTACTGGGTCAATTACAGGGTTTCCAGACATTGTCAATCCTAATCAACCGGACACCTATTCGGTTTGTGGAAGAATATTCTTTACATGTATAAATTTGTTACTTGCCTAATATATTTTGCATTGGTTCCATGCATGAATTACCCTGTATGTAAGTCAATGAAGTATGGCTGTTTTTCAATTCGTTTAACAATAATAGCTTCTTTATTTAACATTAAAATGTGAGTTACTGTATGTGATTTTATTTGTTGTAATGACCATTTCCTTATAGCTGACAATTACTGCAGTGGACCAAGGAACTCCACAACGCTCAGCAACTGCAACTCTCAATGTGAAATTGTTCGCAACAGGTAAGTCTAGCAGTAATAATTTTATCACATGGAACGCAAAATTAGGTAGCTTTTTGAAATTGCTTCTCTATTGCTCGTTGCTATATTTATCTACATATTACAATTATGGAACATTCCTGTAGCAAGTAGGTTTGAAACTCTTGTCAGTATACTTCACTTTGTGACTAATACAACAACTAGCACTGACCGTTGTGATGAAAGAATAAGCCTGGTATCTACTGTCCAAACAAGCAGAAGAAAGGGTCAGTAAAAGGATCATAAACTGCTCCGAGTGGACCCAGTATACAGGTATAGTAAATGGAGTACTAGAGACTGATGCTTGCCGATTCTGCTCTATAACTGAATTGGTATACTAACTGGCCTAGAAAGCAAAGGACCAGTAGTTAATTGGTAATGGGTAAGCACAGGATTATATATTTGTCTCTGTAGCTACCAGTATTTTATGATAGTTGTACTCTGCAACTCAGCATAAAAGTCACTGAGTGATATAATTATAATTAGGAAGAATATGCAACCACTTACAAGAGTAGAAACACTTAACAATACCTGTGTATGGTGTCTACAAATCGTAGGAAGTTGGTACCTGTTTCTGCTGTGATTATTATTTTTTAAACTCTCTATATAGATCCCTTGATAGTATTCCTGCTGTCATCATCGGATAGTATCGAAGATCTACCTGTTCCAGTGGCTTTAGAAAACAATACAATTCTACAGTCTGAGATAAGTGTACCCCAAGTTCTTAACTGTACCTCAATGACTCCTGGGAGCCTGTCTTGGGTGGCTGAAGGGAATGTTAACTACACCGAAGTACAGCAACAAGAAAATTCATCCACAGTTACCATCTTGGCTACGATTAATGCTGATAAACATGCAGGATCGCTCTATTGTGTTTCTGAAGAATCTGGAGCATCTTTTGCTATGCACTTTAGTGACAGTATGTGAAGCATAATTGATTATTATGTGAGTGTAGAATATTATGCTTTGCCTGTCTCTCTCCTTTTTCAGTCTCATGCATGTGCATTTCCCAAGTCGGTGCTCTTAGCCTTGGTCTAGTTGATCAGATTCAGACCTGTGGTCAAAACACCCCTCATACCTGTGATTGCACTGGCCTGGACTGTGAGGTAATCATTAGTGAATTATTCATAAACATGTTCTGTACATTACTAGGTAGATCATGCAGTAAAATGATTCCACCTCTTAACGAGTAAGGACTGACTTAATTACGTCTGGATTAAACCACTAGGACCTAATTCATTGATTGCTAGTTTCTCATCAGTTGCCGAGACCAACCTCAATCCTGTAATTTAATAACCTGTAATTTAATAACGGGGACAAGTCCGGCTCCACCGCTAACAGATAAACTAGACAAAAAAGACTTGCCAGTGAACTATCACTGCAGAAATACCAGACGGGATGCGAGGAGTTCTAAGCTGGAATATTGCTCACCAATTCAGCAGAAAGTCTTCACACAACCATATGCTAACATTACATATACAGACCGCTGGTTAGCTCAGCCGGAAGCTATAGCTTGGCAGTGTGGTTCATCCTCGATTGCATAATGTTAAAATGTATGAATACGTACTGCAGCCTGAGTATACTGTTTTACTTAATTAATAGTGCCAGGATCTATTTTCTGGTGATGGCCAGTTGTGTTCTCCCGATCCTGATGGAGATGGAGTCCCAAATGCAATTCTTCCAAGCTGTACTGCAGAAGACATGGGCCGACCATATTGCAATGTGGTGAGCCAATTCTATATGTACTGTGGCCTAATCAGGTGTGTTGGCTGAGATGGACCCTCCCTTTAATGCACAATCTCAGATGAGAGTACTCAGTAAGTTGTTTGTTTTGAATGGCATACAGGACAACTGTCCAGTAGACTTCAACCCTGAGCAGGATGAGAGGGCATGTGAAGAAGTTGAAGAAGGTAATAGTAGTGATAGGTGTTTGTCTCATCTTTACATCCCTAAAATTAATGTGATAAAATTTTATATAGGTTTCAGTGGCTGCACGGCAGAGGTCGATGAAATTTGGAGCATTTCATGGAGTGATACATTTGCTGGTCTGTATGACACCCAAAATTGCTCTGGTGGAACCATCGGTTAGACCATAGTATCAATACTCAATAACTCTACATGACATTGTCTTTATTATTCTTGCATGTACTAATGCTATTGTAACCAAGCAATTACACTGTTGTGTAGCATTTTAATAAAATGTATACAGACCCTCGCTAGTTAATATATGTACTACCGATTGATTAATTTCACAGGTCTAGCCATTCGTTTATGCATGGAGAATGGAGAGTGGGGAAGTGTTGATGTCACAGATTGTATATCACAACAGTTTGTTAACCTGGAACAAGAGGTACAATTATAGCAGACCACTGGTGAAGTAGTAAAATTGCTTACTATCTTACCTTACCTACAGACAATTGAAACCATTGATGACCCTACAATAGCAACTGAAGTTAAAGTTGAGATGGTGAACACTATTACTAACACTCTGATCGAAGCAACTTCCACTGGGAACGTAACTGAAGCAACGCCCCTATATCCACAAGAACTTTCATCTACAGTTGACATCGTGAATAGCATTCTGGATTTTCTCATTGCTGAAACTACTGTTAACAGTGATGTTCAAACTGAGTTGAATACGGTAAGTTCATTAGCTACTACATCTATAATTATCAATGTAATTTTCTTACGAGGAGAATGTGAGTGAATTAATTAAGTAATTACTACTTTCATGCAACAAACGCAAGCCAACCTATGACTGCAATGCCGAAAACTGATAGAAGGAATGTTAATTCTTATCTGCTGTACATTTACTATAGGATATTGCTGAGGTACTCGATAATGTATTGGCCGAGAGTAATCAAGATAGCTGGAACCAACTTGAAGAGGTATAAGCACAACATTTTGTCCATGTAAAATTTGCTATCACCAGCAGTGTACGTAATGGGTGTTTGTGAAGAACTCAGATTCTGAACAAAGATGCTGGTGCTATATATTTAGGTCATAAAATAATATTTGGTCAACTAAAATGTTAGTCATTAGAAGAGTGTGTCAGAACTAATTTTGGTACTTTTCCTCATGCATTCAAGAGCGAGCCTGAATCTGGAAGCCAGATGCTCCTGATGAATGTTGAGACATATGGGATATATTTAGTGCAGTCTTTGACTAGCAACTCAGTGGATACTGGAAATAATACTGATCGGATCATGATAAATGGATCAAACCTAGGTAATATGCTAATTTCCTTAACTATATAATATCAGAACACCTATCTTATTACATGGTCAGTTATTGTATTAAATTTGTGCCCTTACAAACAGTACTAGAAGCAAGAGTACAGTCTGCATCTGAAAAGCTGGAGGATGTTGTATTTGGCTTCAACAATGCGCTGATCAATATCACGGCAGATGTTCTGAGAGACAGAGTAGAAGAAGATGGTAAATGCTCACTCACAGTAGCTATGTTTATAGCCTCTAAGCCAGTCCTCCCAGAATAGCTTTTATTTCTGATTGTGAAACAAAGGCTTGGTAAGGAGACTCGGGTATGCCATCGCTGCTACAGTACTGTGTAAAATGATTAGCTAGGTCACTGGTTATAGTTATCACTACATTCAAGTAGTGGTAACATTTAGACTCGTATGCAGGCTCCACTGCCGAGTGTTTTTGTTTTTTTTGCACATTATAAATGCAGGCAGATTTTACTATGTTTCAGGTAGCGGAACAAGCCTAGTAATAATTGGCAAGGTTAGGAAGATAGCACTGAAAATAATATATTAGGTGTAAGATACTGAATTTATTTAAATGAGACACATTATTGCAGGTTCTGAGATGGTATCTACTATCAATATTGCGATGATGAATATCCAAAATATTCTTCCAGATCAAGTCATAGAGATGTAAGTGTACATTTTTGGCCGCATCATTAAAAAATACTTATACGCACTACCATAGTTTTATTCACGCTTCAGTTCACAAGGTGATCGATTTATATGGCACATGCAGCTATATAAAACAGGCCAACATATCTTATCGCTTCAATTTATAAATTATGCCGCTGCCCTACCTTGGGGTAATGGGTACCCTATATTGAGAATGAAACTATTATGCAACCTCGTTTACATTATAGGACTACTGAAAATAGTACTGAAGCTCAAAATGTTTCAACTGTTACTGCTGCCATGGTGATTTCCAGTCAGATTTTAACCAGCAATGCTTCATCACCTATGAATACAAACTTCCCTGGTGATGCCAACGCTACAATTGAATTTACAACTGAATCTGTAAGTGATTGTTCAGTATCTGTGATCTAGTGGCATAGTTGTTCACTCCCGAGGTATCTTTGTATCGTTGTTTCTTTGCCATTAATGCACCATTGTTAAACATATTTCATAAAGTGTATTAACATCTTGATAGCCATATCATTCAAGAAAGTGACTATACTTAGCATAGCTAGTGCTGTATTACTTAGCTCACTGTCTCAACCAGCTGGCAACGTGTTGATAACAAGATCAGTCCTATGTGCATAATCTCAGATTGTAAGCTTTTGGTACAAACAATAAGACAGTATCAAATTTCATAGTCACATTTACAGCTAGAACAAGGTACATAAAGGTATTGTGCAAATGAAGGGTTATCAAAATTTGAGCTCATGTTGTAACATCATCTATCAAATAGGTTGTTCGTGCATCAAATCCAAGGTGTGTATTCTGGAACTTTCGTGAACGGTAAGTGACCCATTCAATTAGCTATTCTTTTACATGGTAGTGTGTTTCATTAATGCAATTTTCGCTTAGAAGATAGTTATACTCTTGCAGTAATTATGTAGGTCTACGTGAACTGGTCACATACTGCTGAGATAGAATTCAAGTAGTGTCAGAGCCCATTTTAATTTACTCAGCCTGACTAAAAAAAATTCTCCTTCAAGAGTATTAACATCTTTTATTCCATTTCTATTCAATCACTGGGTAGGGCTAAATTTAAGATTAGGATTAAGTCGGAGATACTTTTTTCCTTTTCTATCCACTCATGTATAGCTTCTGTTTTGCCGGTAGCACTGAAAAAATGTTGGCACAAGTAAATCATGATATGATTTAACTTTTCACTCAGACTTAGAGACAGTGGATGGAGTAGTGAAGGAGTGGCAACTACATCTCGTCAGTTCGATGCTACAACTAACACTTATAAGATCTCTTGTGAGACTCAGCACCTTACAAGCTTCTGCGTACTAGTGGATATTACTGGGGAACAGGTGACTACAAACATTACTCAATTGATGGTCATGCAAAAGTGATTTGTTTTCATTTTCGGCAGATTTCTGGTGTGGAAGCATTTGCTCTTGAACTTGTGTCCTATATTGGGAGTGGCATCTCTATGTTCTTTCTTGTGCTGACAATAATCTTCTTTCTGACATATGGGTGAGTATATATAATATACACCATAACAAAAAATGACTCAGAATATCCTGCATACATAATGCATTCTACTGTTAATTTCTATTTTCAGGAAAGAGTTGCTCACACATGTTCATCACTTTATTCACCTCAATCTTGCAATTTCACTTTTCCTTGGCTATGCCACCTTTGTCAGTGGCATTGAGAATGCAACTAGCTCAAGGGTATGCCATAATCAGATCAGTTGTACTATACTGTATTGTAGCTCATGTTGTAACTCTGGTTTGTAGTTCAAATACTGCTCTCTAAGTTTTATGAAAGGAGGCCCAATCTGATAAGGCATATACTGCTTTGTGGATTTTCAGCATAAAACAGAAGCAGTTGAAGTGGATATCAGTGTATGCCCATAAACAGGAGAAAGTACAAAAATTTACTACACTTTCACCATATTTTATACAGGCAATGGTAATTTCTTATATGAAATGTAGCTTAACTCTTTATTACTATACCACTGTAGATTTTAACACCGGAGATGTACAAAATTGCATATTATTATTAAAAAAAGTTTCAACTTCATCCCCATGTGCGTATCTACTGTAGCAACACTTTACCTGTGTCTAAGATTGTCAGTTTGCAAGAAGCAAAGTGCAACTGTTAAATATTATTGTATCACACTTTCTGAACAGATTGGATGTAAATTTGTAGCAGCTCTGCTGCACTACCTTTTCCTGAGTGTGTTCTGCTGGATGTTGTGTGAGGGAATCATGCTCTATCTGTTGCTGGTCGTGGTCTTCAGTAAACTTTCCAAGAAGTGGTGGCTATTCTTACTCATTGGTTGGGGTACGTCAGAGTGAGATATCAATGAAACTATAGCACATAGTGTAAACTACCCATGTACGTGGAATGTTGAGAGTATTATATATTTACTTGGCAGGTAATAACACTGCTTACAAATACAGTGACTTTAGTCTTCATAGGCAATGACGGTACTACTAAACCTATATTGTATACTATATTAGCTGTCTGGAAAGATTCTAATTATTGGTATGATCCTAAGAATTATCATTAATCTACATACTTATATTGTATGGCTACAATTTATTTCTTTGTTTATTAGGGTTGCCTTTGATAATTGTGGCCATTGCTGCTGGGGTTGCCCATGAACAGTATGGAGTGAAGAATGAAGAAGGCCAATTTCAATAGTAAGGACGGTGCACGGTACTAAAGTATTTCAGAGGCAACAGTAGGCACATTGTGGGGATGAGGCATATTTGATTATCCAAAAGATCTTTGAGTGACCACAAATTTAAAAGTATGACATGACAAGGAAGAAGGTAGCTATGTAGGTTAATTGATCATATTTGACAGCAGAAATCACTTGATGAATAGACATACATATGTACGTACATACATACTTACGTACCTACACACACATACACATGCACACATGCACATGCACTCACACACACATGCACACACACACGCTCACACTCACACACACACCTGCATGCATACTTACATGCATACATACATCATACGCCATTATTAGCTTGGCATGGAAAGTAACCTAATAGTGCCATGCACTGGTTACTGTAAAATAACAAACAAGCTTGTCTATTGTGATACATTCACTTTCAAGTACAACTGATGACATTGCCACAGATAATATATATGTATTCATTGATGGACATCCTCTTGTTCTTTCTCTCTCGTGCACTCACACCCTCGCACGCACACACACACACACACACACACACACACACACACATACACATAACAGCTGTTGGATTTCAGTGGAGAAAGGAGCTCTATGGGCATTTGTTGGGCCAATGTTGACAGTTATATGTGTGAGAACCAATGCCTGATATTTAGTATCAACAGAAGTGCATAGGATATATAACTTATATACAGCACCATTATGTCTTGGTACCTCATTGACTGCTTGTTAATTCTGCAGATCAATATTATTTTCTGGATATTGGCTCTGAGGGCACTCTACAGAGTCTCTGCAGCAAAAGTGAAAAAAGGTGCCAATGCACGAGAAAAAACTGAGCTGGCAAGGTACACAAGTGTTGAATAACTCATCACTACTAGCCTATAAGTGTACAATTGAAAAAACAAGATCAGTGGCCTAACTAATGATTAGCATGCATGGAACACCTCAAAGCTCTTACCTACTGGCATATATTTTACTATTACTTTCCCTGTCGCAGGAAACTCCTGTTGGCTGCTGTGATCCTGCTTCCACTCCTGGGACTGACATGGGTGTTTGGGCTGCTGTCTGTGAATCAGAGTACCACAGCATTTTCTTGGCTCTTCACCGTTCTCAACTCACTGCAGGTTTGAATACCATCTGTAGTCCTCTTCTTAAGTGCTCAGAATATCTTACTATACCAGTCTGGATACATATTAGGGCATTAAAATAAATGCTATAATGACTGTTCTTTGTTTTTCCACAGGGGTTGTTTATTTTCATATTCCATGTGTTACGAAGCGACAAGGTATTTAGTGTAAATATCATATGGGACTAGTACCGTCACTCAATACAACTATTTAGATATCATCTCTATACTATTGTTGTAGGCAACTAGCTACTATACACCTGCACATTTATATATTCTATTTGTTGCAGGTGTGGAATAGGTTCTTTGGAAAGACTAAACAGGCTCGCAGACCAACTATGACTGTAAGATAATTATTTCCTAGCACAATGCATGTGTAAAATATGTCTGATACCTAATTCAGAAAGGTTTGTAAATCTGACACCCGGTTGGCTTCCTCTTGATAGGCAGTGGGTCAGTCCAACTGTAGCCTATCCCCATGAGAGCCTCACACCGTCCTCCCCTCACTCCTGTATACTCTATTTTCCACCTTAGAGCCGGATTGAATCATCTGGTACATTCTATGGTAGGAGGACTACCAAAAAGAGGAAGAGCACGAGTGAGGCAGGAAGACACTCAGCCATGAGCAGGAGGAGTACTAAGAGAAATGAGAGCCTGATAGAGACAAGCGTGGATGAAACCATGTCCGGCTCAGCTATCAGCAAAAAGAAGAACCTGAGTGAGATGGCATCTGGTTCAATCATCAGAAACAAGAAAAAGAGTGTAAGTGAGCCAAAGGCCGGCCCAGCCATTGCCAAGAAGAGTATAAAGAAGACGACTAAACAGAAGAAAAGGAAACCTGATGGTAAGATATCACAAGGATCTGTAAGTATGATAGACAGTAGGGTCAGTATACATATTCTTTCCAGCAAAAGGTGTACTACTATGATAAATATCTATTCGTACTTACATTTCTACACATGAACATGCTTGAAACTTCTGTTATAACTACTACCATCTTAATTTGCAGTAAAATTATTTTCAGTAAAAATATGAATTAGGAAAGGAGTACTACTATGATAAGTAACTGTTCGTACTTACATTTCTTTGTATAAGTGGACCCAAAATACACATGAATATGCTTGAAACTCCTGTTATAACTACTACCATCTTTGCAGTAAAATATTTAATTTTATGGTGTATCTCCTGGTTGATCACTTGTAGGTGATAAAATGCATAATTTGTGGCTTTATACACACTTATAACACTCATGATCACCTTTTCGCTTTCTCACACTCTCAATCTCTCCATCCTTTGACTGACTTGGGAATTTCTATCACTGCAGTTACAGACCCCTTCGCAGAAGCAATTACTGTGTTTAGTAACCCAGTGTTTGTCCAGAACCCATTATTTGATGACTCGGCATTTGATAACCCAGAGTGTGATGACCCAGCATTTGAGAACCCGGCATATGCATACCCAGATTATTCAGAGTCTGAAGCAGAGGATGGGTTTGATACCCTACGCACTTGGATTTGACTGAAACAACAGTTCTAATTAGACAGTTGGATTATTTGAACTATTTTACTCCTGGTTTAGTCGTCTAGCCCACTTAGATTTTTATTGCTACATAGAATGCATACACAATGTTTTGTAGTATAGCTAATCTATATCATGGTTTAATCTGCAATCAGTGTGCTGTAAATGATTACTGACTGAACACTGATTATAATCTTATTGGATATATACTGATCTGAGTACTCTGCCATATTCTTTTGAAAGGTGTATAGTACACCTATTATTGCACTCTTTGAGTTGGGTAATACAGACGAATGTTGGTTCTCAGCTTCCTGCATTGGCCCTCCTTCAGTTGGACCAACACTACCAGCCTTGAACTGAACATTTTCCTGAACTGCCCTTTCACTAGTGCAATAATTATATTGTGTGTAAATGCATTGTGCTGTGATATCTTACCTTGGCTCGCTGTTAACTGTTCACTTCATTCTCGACCTGCAAGCAAAGAAATGTTTGCAGTTCCTTTTCCAGTATCTAGAAGTAAAGTCAGCGACACTACCGTGACAGCATTAAGATTCCGTAGATTGTATGCAGGAAACAAACACAAACTGTCACATTACTTAAAAAGGACACCAGTTTCACAGAGGCTAGCTACTGTATGAGTACCCCTCATATATAATTCACTAATAAAAATGCTTATTTCCACCCAGGATATTGTTGACCATTGGTTGGTTAGCTGCTATTGCATGGCCACAGACCTGCATGAAATAGGTATACACTGCTTCAATTAATATACGTTCAGTTTACTGCGAGTCAAAAAAGGTTAATGGTATGTCAGTATTCCATTCCATCATTCCATTCCATGTTACCAGATGGTGTTTGTAGCTGTATTCATGATCGTCAGCAT
Organism: Phakellia ventilabrum; assembly: GCA_963921505.1. Taxonomy (NCBI): domain Eukaryota; kingdom Metazoa; phylum Porifera; class Demospongiae; order Axinellida; family Axinellidae; genus Phakellia; species Phakellia ventilabrum. Next base: position 5,225,723 of record OY997395.1, on the reverse strand, counting down.
GGGATGCCAGCTGCATAAACATCACTGGAATGCCAGACAGGACCCTTAATATCTCTTCACCAAATTTAGCTAAAGGTCTTCACATCTTATGTAATATTAAGGCCCAGTCCACCTCATCAGTCTATACCACTGTGGCATATCCTGCCAAAGCTGTGGAGGGGGGTGAACAGCTCTGCCTTCCTGAGGAAGAACAAGAAACAGAGCAATCTGAGATCGGTCAGGAAATCCGGAACCTCATTCGAAATACTTTCTTTGCCTGCAAGGTCAAAGTGAAAATTATCCTGCAACATCCTGCCTGGAGATCTTTACCTGCAACCCGGAGTCACCCTCAGGATATTACTGGATTACAAATATAAGTGATTCAGAAACTGTGATTCAAGTGTACTGTGATATGAATATGCAGTGCGGATGCTCTAATGTCACTGGAGGATGGACTCGTGTGGCATACCTTAACATGAGTGACCCCACCCACAATTGTCCTACTGGATGGAATCTGATCACACGCTCCACAGATCCAAAGAGGACGTGCGGAAGGACAAATGAAACTCTAACAAATGGTGGTGGATGCAGTTCAGTAGGTTTTTAGCACTTATGGAATATTTTACAACCATGTATGTGGGAGAGTTGTTGGATATCAGAAAGGCCTAACTGGTGCATTCAGCTTCGAAATTTTTTGCACCGAGTCACTAGACTGTCCCTACGTTGATGGTCTGACCATCACCCATGGAAACCCGCGAAGACATGTCTGGACATTTGCTGCTGCTTTTACTGAATATAACCCTTCGCGATCTTTTAGTTGCCCCTGCACCGGGAACAGTGACCCTACATCTGCAAACTTTTACATCCCCCCATTGGTAGGTGAAGATTATTTCTGCGAGACAGCAGCCACTACCCCTGGTGTTTCTGGAAGCACATCATACGCAAGGCTGGAAACATTCATTGCTGCTGCTGCTTCTGGGACTGCTAGCTAAAAATGGTTTGATGTCAACATTTGTTAAGCACGCCCACTCCCATAAAGGAATATGTTTAATCTTTGCAGTCCTTAATTTGCAATACTAGCGCTTGCAAAGTCCGCATTATGGTAGAGATGTATTGATCATAGTGTCATGAACTCTGTCCAATAATGGCACTTCTCAGTCACTAGTCTTACTTGAAAATATTGTACTACATGATGTAGGTATATTCTGCCTCTCTTTCACAATCACTCTGTAAATAGTTAAGTAACAAACAGATTATTATTCACTCATACTTGTACTTGGGCTTCCGGGTAGTCTACCACACAATATTGTACTGATTTGGCTATGAAAAGATCTATTTCGTTATCCCTTCTTTCAGAAAGCTTCGTGCTACTGAACATGGCCAACTACTGGTCAACCTCAGCTTAGCCCTGCTGGGGCTGTACATTGCGTACATCTTTGGATTTTATGCCACTACCAATCCCGGACTGTGTGTATTTGCTGGGACTTTGGTACAATATTTCATGCTGGTCACATTCATCGCCATGGCAACAGAGGCAGTGGACCTCTTCATCAAGATAGTACTGGTCTTCATTAAGATCAAGAAATACGTAGCCAAGGCTGCTGCTATTTCCTGGTGTAAGTTGTTACCTTAAGATACATCCTGCATGTACTAGAGTATCCTAACATCATGACGTTATACATAACTACAATATTTTGATGTAGTATTAGCCTTAATTATTCCCAGTCTCCTCGTGGGGCCACTGTGGATCAAAATGTTAAGAACATTGGGCACTGTATGCTGCTTGCCTCAATAAAAATATTGCCTTACATTCTGTTAATTGTGTCCAATGTGTAGCTATATAGTTAACTGCATGCAACTTATCTATATGACTTGCCCACTGCAACATATATCATGTTTGCTTACATTCAGTGCTGCCAATCATTATGGTTGTTGCCAGTGTAGCACCAAACTATGAGAACTACATTGGAGTAAACTTGTGAGTCAGCTTTATATCTCAGTATTTAGAATAATATACCATTTGAAAGTCTCTCTTTTGTCACACTATTAAATTTTATTTCTAACTGCTCAGTAGTATCATTGTAGATGTCGTCCTTCTGTTTTTCACCAGCTGCCGACCATATGAAATGCCATTTTTTGTTGGAGTCATAGCTCCGTTCATAGCTATCTATATTGTCAACTGGCTGATCTACCTGGTCATCATGGCTGTGCTTATCCGGAGACACCTGCAGGCGAGAAAGGAGCCTCGTAACCAGAAGCCGCAGCTGAAGCATCAATTCAGAAGTGCTTTCGTCCTTTCCATCCTTTTTGGTCTTGGCTGGGGCTTTGGCTTGGCTGTTACTGGGGGGATGGATGATGTTGTCCTTCGCACAACCTTTCAAATCTTATTTATCCTTGCTACCTCATTCCAAGGACTCTTTGTCTTCATAACGAATTGCCTCACCGGCAGAAAGTCTGTGGACTGTCGGCAGGAATGGAAGAATTGGTTTCGACTGGTGACGTGCCAGGCAAAGGGAAATAATGGAGCTCTAACCAAGAACACCACAAGTCAAGCACAATACCGTTCCAAGGAGGGGAAAAGGCAAAAGAATGGTAAGTCCACAGACGGAAATGATACCGAAACATCCTATGATCATGAGGCTGCATGCAAAGAATTAGCTAAGTGGAACCTTCAGAGTATGCTGGAACAGGAAAGGGATGAAGATGAGGTGTATGGTATAACAAATCCATTCTTCAATGAGACCGAAGAAGAGGTCACCATTTCCGAGATATCAGAGCTAGGGGTGCGTATCTACCACAACCCAGCCTATGAATCTGAGAAAAATAATTAATGTGTTATTGATAATGTACATGCATGTTGATGATTAAAATATTATGTAGTGTAGAATTGATCCTCATGTATTAGACTGGGGAGAAGTAATAGACTAATTGTGTTATTCTCCACTAACTATGGACTGATTGTTGTTTTGTTTGCCCCTAACTATGGATATCTCTGGTAGAGACTACTTGACTAAGTCTATTTATGTTACCTGAACTTTGACTTGTTTGCTTTGGTTACACTTGTCTGATAAAGTTTATTTGTTTGCTGTAAGCTGCCTGCAGCTATTCTGTCTGTCTGATTCATGCCCTTAGTCTGTATATAAGCTAATTATTAATATGTATGTAAGAGTTAGGTAATATTTACCACTACCAGCTCTCTGCTATCTGCTCGTTATTTCTACACCTGCAGTTATACAATTAAATGACTTACGCAATAAGCTCCTCCTGTTTTAATATCATGCAGTTGGAATATATAACCGGTATTAAAGCATCACAAAACTATTCTGCTCTTCTGTGCTGCCAAATACCCAGCAGGGCCTGCATGCCTAATGTCAGGAAATTCTGTAGCGGCGACAAAATTACCTAGGAAATTTCGTTGCGGGGTTCCGGTACGCGACATTATTTCCTAGGAAATTCTGTCGCCACGACAAAATTTCCTAGCGACTGAATTTCCTGTGACGCCGGGCGGCACGAGGTAAGCTTACAGCCGTGTTACATGGTGATTTCTACTCCAAATTAAATGTGACATAGTTCTGCCTTCGTTTACACCCTGACAGCTAGAAGAGTGCTATTGCGAGTTGCTGATGCCTCTAGACTTCCAAGATCGGAGGGATCAGCCCTACCTTGAAGCATAAGCTGCGGCGAAGCGATACACCGAAGACGAATCACCAACTACTAGTGAATTGAAAACCAGCTACGGAGCAGTCAGCAACTCTTCTATAGCAGGAGATCAAATTGTGCAATCGGATGTCTACCCGTGCCCCACGTCTACCTTACGTCACGGCACGTGATAAAATGTATCCTATCGCTCGCTTCACGAATTCGCTCGTTCGCTTACATGATTGCCTGCTCAAAATGGCGGTGTTACAGCGGATTCTGTCTGGGCACAATCCGCAATGATACCGGGTAGCTATAGCCATCCATCTTCCAGTGTGTATTAATAAAGCTTATGTTGCATGCATAGGCCTACACATGCTCACCAGGTGCGCCGAAGCAGTTTATAATTGAAAACATAATTGACACAATGTTTATATAGAGGGGCCTAGTCTCAGTGGAAGGCGGAAGTCGCGGACCTGAGACGGAAAGCTCGCCAAAAACGGAAGAATTTCCGCTTTGGTCCGCCGTTTATTTGTTTACTTAACTATGTGGGCTGGACCATCATGAATAATATAATAATCATTAGCTATCGAGCGCAACTATCAAGATACAGCGAACGATACAGCGGGTATTAACAGCTGTGTATATGACTCAAGAGTGCAAGGGTAAGCTGCTGATAAAACTATTACTACTCTATATTATTTGAATACTGTCAGGGAATTCTTGGTCAGTATCAAGATGTATTATATATAGCTAGATGGAAGTATAATTATTTCTCTTGGTGCAATAAGATTTGGGTACCCTTATGCAGGGGAAACGTACATAAGGGAAATCGCTCTCCCTGCATTTCGCATTTCGACTATTGCATGCACTGGCCTTCCGTGCAGAGGATGTGCATTCCTTCATGCAGAAGTAGTTTGGTATGTGGACCAAGCCCAGCTAGCTATTACTTTCTAGGTCAAAACCCATACCACTTTAAGGGAACAGACAAACTCCTACCAATGTTACCCAGACCCGTTTTCTTGTACTGAACTTATTCACCTCAAGTAAAAGAATCAGCCATGAAGGGAGCAGCGCTAGCCAGGCAGTATTTCTAAATGATGCTGTATCTAATGAATTATTCGTCATACAAAAAATGATTATTCTGTTATCTGGAATGTACTTTAATGCAGTGTGTTTCATACTTGGTAACAATAACAATTCATACAGGAAAATGTTCTGGATGTGTTTGCAGTTCCTTATTCTACAAGCAGTGTTCTCTTCTTGTGAATGTACGTAAGTGTTATTAATATGACCATGCTACTTAATTGTTGTAAATTTATGAACAATTAGAACAGATAACAGCTTGAACATGTGTTTTGTACAGAAAAGCAAAAAGGCACAGCAAATACTAAGCCACCACAGCATTGATGAATGGGTAAGACCTGATCCATGTTGTTAAATAGCATTTTGTCAGCGAAATCCAAATATACAGTAAGTTTCAAGCTAGTTGATATGGGCTAGCATTATTCTGCACAGATTTTCAATTTTGTTAAAAAACTCAAATGGGGATAATGTCATATTTTGCTTCTTTCCTTGGGCTGTTTATGTTTACTAAAAAATGGTAGATAGAAGAGTTCATAAACTAAGTAGTGGTAATCATGTCAAGAAAATCAAAATTTTCCCCACATGGCGGATATGGGATGGTCTGGAAAATATTATTATCTGGGCGGGGTGAAGTTCACTTCTGTTTGAGGCAGAGTTTCCAGTGCCTACTTGCTGCTGTTCAAGGCCAATACCTACAGAATCCCAAGAATGACTTCTGTCCTAGCCTCATTTCCAGTCTCCACTCCTAGGTTTTTTTTTTACAGTTTGCATGTAGTTAAAACCATATTCATGTGAAAACAACACTGAGTGACACTGGGAATGAGGCTATGCCATCCTGCATTTGGCTAGGGAGATACGTACCCTTTGATACACGCCACGAAGAAGCCAGAACATCTTTAAGCACTATTTGTGTGTAGCCAGTTTTGAGCTCACGGACAGGTGTACTATTCCTTGAGCAAGCGTTCATATACTACCCAGGAAATAATCCATATTATGTACTTGTTCAAAGTTAGGGTCACAGTTAAATATGGGTTGTTTCATAGCTTTTAAAACAAATTCAGTGGAGTGGAAGAACATGGCTCACATAGGTAGCATTTTCATCTCACTTCCATAGCCGTAGTTCAGATTGTTCTCCATCCTGTGGATCCAACTGACGTGCCATATAGATACACTACACTGCTATCCTGTGTGGCCTATGGAGACCAACCTCCAGCCATCTCCTGGAGCAGGGAAGGCAGTATCCTGATGAATGACTCACAGTGGATCACCATCCTTGAAGAGGAGTTTGAAGAAGAAGGGATCACGTTTGTCCAGTCCATTCTACAAATCTGCAGCACTCAGACGAATGATTCTGGTGTCTATAGCTGTATTGCTGACATTGAAGGCGGCACTGATACGGCCAGCTTTGAATTGATTGTACCTCCTCCAGAAGGTGAATAGAGATGGTCTTTACTACTACAAGTGTCATACTGTCTAGAAAATAATATAGCTACCATAAATTAGCATTTTGCCACTGCAGTGGTATGAAGTCTAGAAAATAATATAGCTACCATAAATTAGCATTTTGCCACTGCAGTGGTATGAAGTCTCATAGCAGCTAGGCCTAGTACGTAGGGAAATGATTGGTGTTTGTTGGAAATAGCTACTGAATTTAATGACTAGTCTGTTCTTATAATTGCAGTTCAGATTGTTCTCCATCCTGTGGATCCAACCAATGTGACATATAGTTACACAACACTGCTATCCTGTGTGGCCTATGGAGACCAACCTCCAGCCATCTCCTGGAGCAGGGAAGGCAGTATCCTGATGAATGACTCACAGTGGATCACCATCCTTGAAGAGGAGTTTGAAGAAGAAGGGATCACGTTTGTCCAGTCCATTCTACAAATCTGCAGCACTCAGACGAATGATTCTGGTGTCTATAGCTGTATTGCTGACATTGAAGGCGGCACTGATACGGCCAGCTTTGAATTGATTGTACCTCCTCCAGAAGGTGAATAGAGATGGTCTTTACTACTACAAGTGTCATACTGTCTAGAAAATAATATAGCTACCATAAATTAGCATTTTGCCACTGCAGTGGTATGAAGTCTCATAGCAGCTAGGCCTAGTACGTAGGGAAATGATTGGTGTTTGTTGGAAATAGCTACTGAATTTAATGACTAGTCTGTTCTTATAATTGCAGTTCAGATTGTTCTCCATCCTGTGGATCCAACCAATGTGACATATAGTTACACAACACTGCTATCCTGTGTGGCCTATGGAGACCAACCTCCAGCCATCTCCTGGAGCAGGGAAGGCAGTATCCTGATGAATGACTCACAGTGGATAACCATCCTTGAAGAGGAGTTTGAAGAAGAAGGGATCACGTTTGTCCAGTCCATTCTACAAATCTGCAGCACTCAGACGAATGATTCTGGTGTCTATAGCTGTATTGCTGACATTGAAGGCGGCACTGATACGGCCAGCTTTGAACTCATTGTACCTCCTCCAGAAGGTGAATAGAGATGGTCTTTACTACTACAAGTGTCATACTGTCTAGAAAATAATATAGCTACCATAAATTAGCATTTTGCCACTGCAGTGGTATGAAGTCTTTTCAACTGTCATAGCAGCTAGGCCTAGTACGTAGGGAAATGATTGGTGTTTGTTGGAAATAGCTACTGAATTTAATGGCTAGTCTGTTCTTATAATTGCAGTTCAGATTGTTCTCCATCCTGTGGATCCAACCAATGTGACATATAGTTACACAACACTGCTATCCTGTGTGGCCTATGGAGACCAACCTCCAGCCATCTCCTGGAGCAGGGAAGGCAGTATCCTGATGAATGACTCACAGTGGATAACCATCCTTGAAGAGGAGTTTGAAGAAGAAGGGATCACGTTTGTCCAGTCCATTCTACAGATTTGCAGCACTGGAAAAAATGATACCAGTGTCTACAGCTGTATCGCTGACATAGAAGGCGGCAGTGATACGGCTAGCTTTGAACTCATTGTGGCTCCTCCTGAAGGTGAGTATTAGTATTATAATGGGTGACCTGTCTATAGTACATGGAGTTTTACTTCTACTGTCCCCAAGTAGAGGATTATAATCACTATACTGATTTTCTGTATATACTGCGATACTGGAATCTAACCCCGGTGTTGATGCATCCTCCGATATCCTATGATAAATTAAATTCTTAATTGAACTGTATTCACTTGCCCCTGCATTTTTTATCTATAATTATGAGTTCTTCCCTCTAATTGTGCTTAGGCAATATAGGAATATACTAGATATGCAGCCGTGTCAGTTCACAATATTCCTACTGTGTAAAGTTTATTATAACCTTATTCAGTCAGAATGTGTGTATGTCCTCACACTGTACAGTTGAAATTGGCTTTGAGGTAACTACGTACAACACGTCCGAAAATGAGACCACTGTTGAAGTCTGTGCCAACCTTGTATCTGAAAATATCACAGGGTGCAATTTTGAAGTTGAATTCATGACATCTCCTGAGTCGGGATTAGGTGGTAAGTTAGCTAAATGCAACATTATTTACTGATACTTACTGTACACTCATAGTGCCGTAATGGTTACCTGTCCAATATCACTGGACATTGGATTCATCTTGCTTGAATTTGACTCGTCCTTCGGGCTCACGCAAATATTGCACAGACTCATCCAATGTCCAGTGGCATTACAAAATTGGACACGCCCCTTACGGTCTAGCTGTCGCCGTACGGCAAGTCGTGCAGTACTAAGCTACTAGTACCATAGATAATATAGGAAGGGAAGCTATATTATCTATGCTAATACTGCACTTCGATCACTTTTCTGTGAATCATTGATAAAACCTACAAGGTACTTAGTGAAAAAGTGGTCCGGCCAAAACCGGACCGGCCGGACCGCTTCCGCCGGCCCTACCTTTATACACTGGGGGATAAAAGTAGGCACTATAAGGAGAAAATACAAGAGAACATGTGCTTTGATGTATTTTTTGCTTGAAAACATAAGAACATGCTTGTGTGCTTGTAATTTCTTGTGTTTCAATTCAAGCACTTTTATCCCATTACATCATAATGGATAAAGGTCTATTGGATAGCTACACATCCAATAAGATATATATATTATCAATTCTATATCTCTCACCACAGGTGGAGTGGACTATTCCTTTTCTGCCATGAATCAGACCTTTAGTGAAAGCATACCAAAGCAGTGTGTGAATATTAGCATTGTTAATGATAATTTACTGGAAGTGTCTGAATCCTTCTTTGTTCATTTGACTGCTTTCAGACCAAATATTATTTTGAATCCTAATCGAACGACTGTCAACATTGCTGACAATGATGGTGAGTTATCACCACAGATAACAGTGAGCGTAACACTAGTGGCCCGTACATTAGTTGTGTTTAGATTAGTATTAGGTGTGGAAAGTCAGTGGTTTATCATATTCACCGGGTCTAACAATGAATATGCTAAACCGCAAATATGCTAATTACCTTAACTCTATTCATGTCAGTACTAGTATTATTCACCCTATGCAGAGGCTGTGTTCTTTTTCTCACAAATGTCGTATGATGTGGATGAGAGTGCTTTGATTGCTACAGTTGTTATAGAGCTCAGCAGTGCAGAGCTGACCTTTGCCATCGATGTAACAGTTGAAACTGTGTCAGGAGGAACAACTACAGGTATGGTATAGCAAAATAAGGGTGACCCTTGAGCTAGAGTTAGGAGCAGTATGGTGCAGTAAACAAGGCAATGCAAGGAAAAGACAACCTGAGTTTTGGCATTGTTTAGCTATATACTGTAATGATGTTTTTGTCTACGGTGAGCAAGAAAGAGTTCCAACAAAGTGTTTCTTTATTAGAATTGCTGGTTAGTATAACCCAGACCAATACTCCTGTTGGCTGTTGTGGAGAGTAGGGGGGCCCAGAGAGCTGAAGTTGCTGAAATACATGGCCGCTACGTGGCCATGGGGGGGAGGGTGTGGGAGAGGTCAGTCCCCCATCCATGTGAAGAATAGAAGCCCAGACACAAAAAGGCCCAGGAAGCATGGTCATCGCTCTCTTCATAATGCAGCCATTTGCATTTCTGGAAACACTGTGGCTGGAAACTTCACTTTTTCCCAAAATCTTATGTTGGAAACTTGAAAGCTGTTGGCTGGTGTGGAAACTCTCCTCCTATTGGAGTCGGAAGCTTCTCGGCCATATTGTTGAGCTCCATTTCGTTAACTGTGTTTGACATTTGTCCCTCCCACTTGACGAGTGCAAACCTGCTGGCCCATGAGAAAGGTAGGAGGTCATAAATAAATTCGGCGAAGAAGTGGATGGGGGGCCCTTGAAATACGAGTTCTGGCCAATAGAGGAACAAAGATATCAAAATCACTGCTCATGTTGCCACGTGTACATAGCACACAAATGTGTCCCATGTACGTTGCTTAGCAATAGAAATTTGATAACGCGACACGGAATGGGTGGAGGTGATGATGGGTGTGATAATGGATTGCCAGGGTGACAAGACATCCAGTGAATGACATAGACATCCAGTGAATGAGTAATTACGTAGTCCTTTCTGCCCCTTTTCAGATGGCAATGACTACATATCCACTTCGCAAACAGTGACCTTCAGTGCCATGAGTGTCAATGGAACCCAGCAGTCCATACTGATCCCAATTGTAGATGATAGTCTTGTTGAGCCAAATGAAAGCATTATCGTGCAGGGGAGTGAAGATTCTGTTGTTGCCATATTTCAACCCTTTCAGACGACTATTAACATCCTGAATAATGACAGTATGTTGTAAAGGTTTATTTGCTACTGATAGACACTATGGTTACTTGTTACAATTGTATAATTAATCACTAATAGTATATAGTTAGTCACATATCAGCCAAAACCTGGCACCAGTTTTCATCACAATGGACCATTTTCTGTGTGATATGATCATAATGATATTACAGTTTCTAATAATCAAGCTTCTGCTGTCAAAATTGAAGTAATCTTTCTGTAGCACCTTAATAACATATTTAGGTAAATGTTGGTCAAGCTAAGCACCAACAATATGGTCTATTACAGCTATGCACGATTAGTTACTATAAAGGGAGCACTGTGTATATGATTGTGATCCATTTATAATTAGTGGCAATTCAATTAATGCAGTTTATCAGTTTTGGTTGAGTCATGATCAGTGCTACTATAGTCAGTTTGCTGAAGTTATTACAAGAATCAAGGCTGCACCTTACTCTCTCTCCCTCACAGATATTGAGTTGTCTTTTGAGTTCTTCAACTACACTGTAGTAGAGAATGTTGCTGGGGGCCAGCTTGAAGTGTGTGTTAAAATTGTCAATGGAACACTTGCTCGAGACGTTCAAGTGCACATCTCAAGCAGCGATGGCACCGCCAAAGGTAACTTATAAGTGTGTGGATATTTGCAAAGTGTGCAAGAGGGTGCAGTACGTGTGAATGTGGGCATACCAACTTTTACTGAGCTACATTCTTTTATAGTAATGACCTATAACCTACGCTTTCACCACAGCTGTGCAACCAGACTATAGCGCTCTTGCTACACAGCTCCTTTTTCCTTATTTGGGGAGTGGTGTAGTTGGTAGTAAGGAGTGCTTCTTTGTCAGTATTGTGGACGATGTGTTGGTTGAAGGATCGGAGACGCTGATACTCTCACTGAGCAATCCACTTGGTGATCCAGTTGAGTTCCAGCCTAATCCCAGCACTACAACTGTTTACATCCTAAGCAATGACGGTGAGCTATGGCATTAAAGATTAGACAGTCTAGACAGACTAATGCTAAATGCTGAAATTATACTTATACTTATTTATTCCAACATAATTTCAGAATAAACAATACTTATATTAGATCCAGCTGCATATTATACATTTATGCACATAGCTTATACGTTTGGCCATTACTGGTAGGAATGGGATTCTCAGTTACTGACTCAGAAGCTTCCCAGCTCCTGATATCCTTTGGATTAAGGAGGGGAAGGAAGTCAACTGAATAATAACCCACAACGCATCACTTTTTGAATGGGAGGGACATTTATGTATACATTACTTAAGTTGGTCAGACCATGCAAGGCTTCTACAGTTGTCTACTACACAATGTGGCACACTACTCCTTATAATTTATGGTAAGGCTTACATATACATAATGAAGGTGAAGACTCAGTATTTATTGCAAGTACAACAAAATTGTCTTTGCTGGTGTGTTCCCAGTGGCGGATCCGGGGGGGCAGGGAGGCTGACACCCCCCCTTGGCCTAGTGTATTTTTTTTGTATTATTGTATCAGTGCTAGCGCTTATGAGCATAGTATACGTACTGTCAGTGTGACTGTACTGCAGTTTAAAATCGGATCGAGTTCTCTCCTACAGTCGTGGGGTTGTGAATCGATTACCACACTGCGGCACAAGTACTCGATCACGTGCTGATGCTAGTAAGTACTACACGAGTAGGGGATGGAACTGCAGCTTAGTTTATGCGATCACAATATTAATACTAAACACAAGTTTAATCTGTGTTACAATATTATTATAGCCAGTGGCGATTTGCAGCTGAAATGCAAAGACAGCACTTCCTGACTTATATAAAGGTCAAAAATATTTGCACGGAAAAATTCTCTCCTACTTCGCAGCCTCTATGGCCTTGTACTCCCCCCCTTCCGCAATCCTGGATCCACCCCTGGTTCCTATACTTGTATTCTGACTATGAATGTGGTATTATTGGAACCCTAGACAGCAAGATAGCTATTCTTGTCACAGGACTAGAAAAGAGTGATAAAAAACAGCAAGTACAGCTGACAAGGTCAATGATAGGAGGAAAGAATATATGGGGGCTCTGGTGTGCACTCCCACTGTGAGATCTTAGATCTCACCTACTTCCAACAGTGTAGCTCAACAGTGCAGCCTTCATGAAAAGAGCAGTGTCAGTTTAATGTGTAATGTTGCTATGGAATTTTAATAATACATGCAGCAAATTACCATTAGCTACCAGTCCAACTCTGAGTAATGTCCTTCCCCTCTCAGTAAATCATATGTATTGGTTTCTTCTGCAGTTGAACCAAAGATCAATGATTCAGGCATATTGGGGTGTGAAGAAAACACAATTGCTAATCACTCAAGCTCTGCAGCAATTTCGTGTGAAGATGGGCAAAATGTGTCCTTCTGGTGTACAGCTGATGGTATTCCAGTTCCCTCTATTGTCTGGCTTTTTCAGCCAGAAACTTCAAATCGAATTGAGTTAATCTCTGATTCTAGTGATAGTAACAACCGCTTTATCATTGAGAAGGAGATACTCACGAATGTATTTTACCGTAGACACGTTCCTGATGGTCTGACCAGTACACTCACCATACACAGTTTGAATGAGCTTGATAATGGAAGCTATACCTGTAAAGCAGACATTGGTGCAGGACAGGTTGATATCAATGACTTCCCATTCACTCTAAGTGTCTCAAAGAGTAAGCAATTAACTACTGGTATTTACACATGGATTTCCTACCTTTTATTACGCACCTGTACATGCATTTATAAGTCAGGTCCAATATCTACAGTAAATTAATAATACAACCATGGATGTAGGATGGGGCAGACATTTCAATATCACCCAATACTGTAGTAAAATTCCCTCATCTCTTTCCGATATGTATAACTTGCATAAGATTCTGAGTTTTAGAAGCACACAAATGTAAACTTTCATTCACATCCTGAGTAATAAATTACTGTGCGTTGGCATACAATTATCCATGTACTAACATCAGTCTAAACTGAGGTCATACACATATACAAAAAACCATAAAAATACAACTCCTCAAGGGCTCTCTACTACTGGTGCACAACCAATTGGTTTAGATAAATCCATACAGACCTGAGTTCATTGTTTCCCCTAGTAGCACGTATTACATGCACTGTAAGGTATAATTATAAAACCTCTTTACTTTGCAGTGATAATCAACCCCTGCCTCTCAAATCCATGTGAGAATGGTGGTACATGCTCTCCACAACAGTCGCAGGGGTCTTACCTCTGTTCCTGTACACCAAACAAGACAGGAAGGAATTGCAATGAAAGTAAGAATATGTCATAAGTAAACTACTACTTATGACTACTAAAACAATTCGATATCATGTGTTGCATGGTGTCATTCCTTGGCAGGTGTTGTGCAATACGAGCCACCAAAAATAATTGCACATCCACAGAGTACAGAACAGTCAATTAAAGCAAAGGTAGTCATGAATTGTACAGCCACAGGCACACCTAAGCCAAAAATTACATGGCTAAAGAATGGAATAGCCATCCCTGGTGAGAACCTTGAAATATATGTCATCCCTGAGCTCCAGTTGGAACATAGAGGATTCTACCAATGCTTAGCAGAGAACAGCAGATCAGCGGATGATGATATGAATATCAAACGGAATTCAAGTGTGTCTAAAGAGGTTCTGCTGAATGTTAAAGGTATGTGCATGTACAGGTTTGAACATGCTCCAAGCAGTATCTAGCACTCTCATTTTACATTGCCAGTACCGAATGGTATAGCTACATCAATAGCTACCAAACACTGAATATACCACTTATTTACTAATGTCATAAGTAATCAGTTAAAGGTCATAACCAAGCAGATAGTAGCTTTATTGTGAGGTCGTGGCAACAGCTATAGAATGCTATAACATGTCCTGGTATATGATCTTTTTCAGTACGTCCATTCCACTGTAATAATAGGTATTCTCCAGTATCAGTCGGAAGTGATAGTGAATGGTGGTAATAGGCGCAGGAAGAGGCAGACTCAGCAGTACCTACTACTGCTACTAAATGTGAGTGTCAATGAACCCATTGTAGTCTTACTGTGTGGACTGGTTGTTGTGTGGCTAGCTAACAGCTGTTATAATTCTGAATGTTACTCATTTTCAATAGTTTAATAGATCAGTACAGTGCAATAACAGAGCATCAGTATTTAGACTATAGCACTAGCACTGGCTTGGCCTAACTAAAAGATTATCTGTATAGTCATATATATATATACACGAGCTCATGTGCTCCTGATACACATGTTGGACTATAATTATAGACAGTTTAACTATAGGCAAGATATACTGGCAAGATGTAACATAGGAAATCTCCTGCAGTGGAATATAGGAAATAAACCACATGTCCTGTGCCAGAGCATATGCCTCCCATTAGCCTCGTTCCCAGGTTGCCACCCCACCATTTGTTGCTTGTAAGCAACAAAAGCTGGGGTGGTTTTTGTTGCTTATAAGCAATAAAAGCTGGGCTGGGTGGAGGCCTGGGAATGAGACTAACCATAATTGTGATGATTTATGTACTTGGTGCCGGGTTTCTCTTTCTCTATAGATTACTGCAATTAGTGAGCAATTGACCGGAACTGTTCTAACAGAAAATGCATCAATCTACTCTGTTGAATTACAAGAAGCTAATATTACAAGGTAGATACTGTGTGTTAGTTTTGTTTTGACCAATCAGAGTTCACCATTCATGTGCATTCACCTTTCAGCTGGAACTTTAAACATATAATTATGCAAACAATCCCTCCTCTGGCCCACTAATCTATTGTAAATATATTTGAAGGTATTATTATAGAGGTCAGGCTCATCTGTTGTTTTCACAGTGAAAATGCCTTTCTCCCACAAAGTGGCTTCCTGGTAGAGAGTTAGTGGCTGAGCGCACTTTCTGGTTCATTCCAGACCTTTGGATGTTAACTGCATTAATTAAGTACATGGGTAACTTGAGAGAACACTTTACTGCTTGCATCAACAAGAAATATAGAAGGCTTTTCTTTTTGCTATTGCACAAGCTAGATATTATCCCATTATCCTGAAGGGTAAATGTGTGTAATATGGTATAGTTAGTAGTTTACTCCATGATTTCCCTATTGCTCATGGCTCATCACTACACTGAGCATCATCAGGAAACATTGAGAAATAAGAACATCATAGGGTGCAAATATATCACACTTATTGCCCTCCATGAAGGGTGATGTTTATTATACCGAAAAGGGATACTATATCCTGTAAGTCTACTAATGTATTGCAAAAACGTAGATGATCATGATAGGGTCTAGCTACCAAATTTGACCTCTATTACAAAAGAACACAACAAATTGCTGTAATAGTATGAAGTGCCCTTGGGGTGAAGCAGGCCAACACTCAATCGTGTGGAATCAGAAGGCTTCAGTGGCTACGTACTGAGTAGAGGTTGTGTCTTTGCTATAATTATCTCATACAGTTCTGTTTGAAGTTCTTGATATGCAAACTTTTACTCATACACAGTTTTGATGGCAGTTATCCTGTGGTAATCACCGTCAGTTTTTCGGATGATGATATCAGCTCTACAACTGGCCTTCAGGAGATACTAGAGGCGACTCTACTGTCAATAAGTGAAGGTCTTAACATTGCCTTCTCACAACTAGTAAGATTCGGTATGTTTACTGATACTAGGTAAATAACATCCAATAATGTCCACATACAAGTTATAAACAGGTGTCTCTAAACACTGGACTGGATTGTACACTGGAATATGGGACTGGAATGTGGGACTGAAATAGACCTCTGCCTGCATATCTTATCTACAAAAGTTGCATTGCCAAAGATTTGCACAAAATTAATCCATCAAAAGTTGTCTCAAAACTGATAACCTTTTACATAACTGCTGAAGTTTAGAGAGTGTAGTCACTCATCTATAGTTCAGATAAATCCAACACTCACTAAGTTCGTAATTAAAAATACACTTATTAGTGGTCCCTGCTAGCATGGATTGGTTCAGGAGCCAATATACTATCATATTCCAGTCTCATATTCCAGTTTCACAGCCCAATTTGATAATCCAATCCCACATTCCAATCCCACAGTACAGTTTGATAATCCAATCCTACATTCCAGTTCCACTTTCCAGTGGAGAATCCACTCCAGTGTTTAGAGACACCCGTTATAAACCTAGTTCAAGGTCATATGATACAGGAACATCTATTTATAGTAGAGCATCATTACTTCTGCAGCTCACTGATCATGGTTGTCCATGCACACATACATATCTAACAACTCTATAGGCGCATCAAGCTGCCAATAGTGGCAAGAGTGCATCCAATTCTCTATAGTGTACATGTAGACAGAATAATAAGTATTACTAATAATAGTGCTTCTGGTTAATGTAGGTAATGGGTCTACGCATGGTCATTTTGGTAAGAGTGCATGCAGTTTTCTATAATATTTGTGTAGACAGAATAATGAATAATACTGTAATAATAGTAAAGTGCTAACGTTCATTGTGAGATGGAAGCTCTGTGGTTGACATACTGATATTTCTCAAGTACTTAAGATCTTCTTTTCGTCACAGATGCCTGCATAAGTGAAGAGACGGTAATCCCTTCCAGTGTGGATGGAGGACTTGACATTATCTTGCAGTGGCCTGAAACTCCTATTGGTCAGACTGTAACTTTGGAGTGTCCCTGTGCAAATGTCAGTCTTGGTATTCAGAATAATGCGACTCGCTACTGTGGGGGGGATTTTGACACTGGAGGAATGTGGTCTAGTCCAGAGCAAGAGACCTGCAACCTTACTGAGATTGCTAGAACACTGTGTCTCATTATTGATGTAAGACAACATACTACTCCATCACTATAATATTATAGTCATTATTGTGTTACAACATCCAAACCACTATTATACTATACAGGAGTAGCACCTTGTTTAATATTTGTATTAGCCGAGGGCAGAAACTAGACTTTCTGCATGCGTGTGTGCTGATTATTGCAATGTGCACCTCACATTAGCTAGCATACAGAAAGTACCAGTATACCAAAATTCCACTAAGGTTAAGGTATGAAGTTGCTATGCAGTCTAACTGTGGCAAACATCTCACATACTCATGGTGCATCTAAATGTATTAAGTGTTTATGAAAATGGGGTAAGACCTAGCTACAGCGACAGGCTCACTATACAAGACTAGCTTACTGAACAGAATACTGAAAATAATGGCAGTCTCGTGGTTATCAAAGAGTTCTTTCACAGTGAAGCACACAGTGTGTTTCGCTGTGAAAGAATTTTTTTGTAACACACAGCGTGTTTCACTGTGAAAGAAATTTTTGGTAACCACGAGACTGCCATTATTTTCAGTAAACGTATTAAGTGGATTGATTTTTAACCTCGACTGACACATTAATATAATTGTAGCCCTATTCTACTAAGAAAATTAATGATGAATGGTATCTCCCATTGAATGTATAGATTGAGGATACTGGCGAAGCAGTGGCAGAATTAGAGATGTTGACAGAAAATACGCAGGAGATTGCAGAAGTAGAAGTGACCATCACTATTGCTGTCCTAGAGAACTTATCACCTGATGTTGCTCAAGAGCAGAACACTACTGTAAGAGAAAAAAAAGCAATATATAATTTCAGCTGAATGAAAAATGTAATCGACGATTGATATAAGCAAAGGATTGCATGCATTTTTGTTATTTCTGCAGCTAACAACAACTTTCCTGGAGGTAGTCGATAACATCCTGAAAGTAGAACCAGTACAGCTACAACTGAGTCAGGAAATGGCTAACACCTCTGCAAGGTGGGAGTTGCTTCATTCCCAGTCCTCCTTACTCCAGCTTTTAGCTCACAGCCATGGCTTTTTCTCAAAAGCTGGGGTGGGAAGGACTGGGACTGAGGTTAAGGTAACGTTATAATTATCTCAGTGAAGTTTTATTGCCGAGTGGGTTGTCCTTTTTAAGTAATTTGAGGCCAATATTCAAGTGATATTTGATATACTGTGTGTGTTTACATAGAGATATGAAGTTTATGCATAAGGTAAAAATTATTGACGTCGTCATATGACCTACCATTCCCGATTTTCTAACTCAGGCATCGGGTTTATACCTTTTTGAAATTTGGTTAGCAAATAATTAGATATAACTATAGTGAGTACAAGACAGTTATAGTCTTGTACTCTACCGTGAGTCCTTCACTTGTTTTCAATGATTGACTAATAATATGTACTATTCCCTATCCATTATCTACAGGATCCTTGAAACTGTGCAGCAAGTTACCGAGACAATCTCCCTTCCTGAAAATGAGACTAGTGTCACAATCGCACTCACTTCCTTTGCCATTTCAGTGCAGGAAGTTCAACAAGATAGATTCCAGGGACAGGCTTTTAGTGCTTTGCTGGGCGCTGAATTTGGGTTCAATGAGGAAGAAATTATTGATAGTGATACGCTGGTTTTTGAGAAGCATCAAAATGCAACTGCATCAATTGATATTCCTGACAGTTTATTCAGTAGGATAAATGTGACTTCAGAGATGAATGACACACACAGAATTGTCTTTACTGTGTTTCTAACCGACTCACTGTTTAGTCAAAGGCAGCAGGACTCACAGGAAGTAGGTAGCATTATTATCTCGGCCAGAATTGTAGGAGGTGTGACTGTTGAGAACCTGAGCCCGCCTGTGTTCATCTCCTTTATCAAAAAACCAGTAAGCTCACTGTATGTATATCCTTGGTGTAACAGCATGTTTCTCTTGGTAGCACCAATAGCTATGGCTTTAGTTCATATCAAGTGATTTAAGGAGATTATGGGCATGGAGAATGGCTGGAAAACAAATAACTACAAGCCCGATCTAGTTAAATATTTTACAAGTGGTGATTTTTTACCTGATAAAAGAAAGGGTGTTTTGTCACTTGCCTGGATTTTTCTCACTTATAGGAATTCCAGAACAGCACAGCAACCACCTGCAACTTTTGGGATTTTTCAGCAGACTGTAAGATTCTTTTCACAGCATATACATACAATCAAAGAAATCTCCATAAATATTAGTCCTATCACTTTCTATCATTTCTACAGCTGGGGTTGGTGATTGGTCCATGCGTGGGTGTGAACTGGTGAATGAGATGAAGGAAGAGGCAATATGTCAGTGCGACCATCTCACTAACTTTGCAATACTGCTGGTATGCTAATAAAATTGAAAGTGACATACATACATACACACATGCCCGTTAATAGCTCCAATAACTGTTTCCCGGCTAGAGTAGCAACACAATTCACTATATTTTACCACAATAATTAAATACTGTGCTAGCACTCAAAATATATTCTGCACAATACATATGACACTACCTTAGTTAGTCACTATCCCACTCGCAGGATTCATCTTCAATGGCCCGCAACAAATTCACACCCACTGCAGTTCATAAGACGCTGGGAGTTATTTCTTACATTGGTGCAGTAGTGTCCATCTGCAGTCTCCTTCTCACTATCACCACCTACCTCTCCTCAGTGTGAGTGCCAGCATCAACGTACCCATGCCTCTCAATACCGTAATGCTACAATATTTTGCATGTGAGAAACCATTGTACTGTTGCTATTTCTAGGATAAATTTAAGTACTTTGCAATCTTATCTTTACGATTGTGGCTGCAGTGATTTTGCTATCTCGGCTCTGTCGACATCAGTAAAGTGGATGTGTTGCTTGTGCTTCTTGTTTCTCCAATGCATGCTTCACTCTCTCGTTCACTTTACAAGTTGCCACCACTCCAATTGCATGTGGCTGGAAAGTTGTGTAGTCAGGGTAAAATACTGGCGAAACTCATCTTACAAAAGCTGCTTCTGAAGAAGTATGGAACTTTTCTGTCACTTTCACTCTTATTATCATGTACAATGTTGGAAACATTCATTTCTGCTGCTTCTCCTTGGTCTACTAGCTAATATTGGTTTGATGTCAACATTTGTTAAACACACCCACTCCCATAATGTTTAATCTTTGCAGTCCTTAATTTGCAATACTGTAAGCACTTGCAAAGTCCAGAAGGGTACAGTACACGCTAGTAGCATAATCGTAGTAATATATTGATCATAGTTTCATGAAATTTGTGTCTGACTCGAAAATAGTGTACTATATGATGTAGTTATATTCTGCCTCTCTTCCACAATCACTCTGTAAATAGCTAAGTGACAAACAGATTATAAGAATTATTATTCATTCAAGCCCAAATTGTAAGCTCTTTCTTGTACTTGGGCTTCTGGGTAGTCTACCACACAATATTTACTGATTCGGCTATGAAAAGTTCTATTTCTTTGTCCCTTTTTTCAGAAAGCTTCGTGCTACTGAACATGGCCAACTACTGGTCAACCTCAGCTTAGCCCTGCTGGGGCTGTACATTGCGTACATCTTTGGATTTTATGCCACTACCAATCCCGGACTGTGTGTATTCGCTGGGACTTTGGTACAATACTTCATGCTGGTCACATTCATTGCCATGGCAACAGAGGCAGTGGACCTCTTCATCAAGATAGTACTGGTCTTCATTAAGATCAAGAAATATGTAACCAAGGCTGCTGCTATTTCCTGGTGTAAGCTAATAGTTACCTTAACATACAGCCTATATCCTAACATCATGACGTTATACATAACTACATTTTTTGGTGTAATTTTAGCCTTAATTATTCCCAGGCTCCTTGTGGGGCCACTGTGGATCAAAATTTAAGAACCGTTTTTGGCACTGCATGCTGCTAACCTCACAAAGGCTTTCCCTTATAAAAATATTGTCTTACATTCCATTATTTGTGTCACAGTGTGTAGCTAGCTGCAGGCGGAACCCATCTGTTTAACTTGCCCACTGCAACGTATGTTTTCTCACACTCAGTGCTGCCAATCATTATGGTTGTTGCCAGTGTAGCACCAAACTATGAGAACTACATTGGAGTAAACTTGTGAGTCAGCTTTATATCTCAGTATTTGGATGAATACCATTTGAAATCCTTACTTTTGTCACGCTATTAAATTTAATTTCTAAGTGCTCAGTATTATCATTGTTGATGCCATCCTACTGTTTTTCACCAGCTGCCGACCATCTCAAATGCAATTTTTTGTTGGAGTCATAGCTCCGTTCACAGCTATCTATATTGTCAACTGGCTGATCTACCTGGTCATCATGGCTGTGCTTATCCGGAGACATCTGCAGGCGAGAAAGGAGCCTCATAACCAGAAGCCGCAGCTGAAACAGCAATTCAGGAGTGCTTTCGTCCTTTCCATCCTTTTTGGACTTGGCTGGGGCTTTGGCTTGCCTATTACTGGGGGGGTGGATGATGTTGTCCTTCGCACAACCTTTCAAATCTTATTTATTTTTGCTACCTCATTCCAAGGACTCTTTGTCTTCATAATGAATTGCCTCACAGGCAGAAAGTCTGTGGACTGTCAGCGGGAATGGAAGAATTGGTTTCGACTGGTGACATGTCAAGCAACAGGAAATAATGGAGCTCTAACCAAGAACACCACAAGTCAAGCACAATACCGTTCCAAGGAGGGGAAAAGGCAAAAGTATGGTAAGTCCACAGACGGAAATGATACCGAAACATCCTATGATTATGAGGCTGCATTCAAAGAATTAGCCAAGTGGAACCTTCAGGGTATGCTGGAACAGGAAAGGGATGGAGATGAGACCGGAGATGAGGTCACCATTTCCGAGATATCAGAGCTAGGGCTGCGTATCTACCGCAACCCAGCCTATGAATCTGCGAAAAATAATTAATGTGTTATTGATAATGTACATACATGTTGATGATTAAAATATTATGTAGTGTAGAATTGATCCTCATGTGATTGACTGGGGAGAAGTAATAGACTAATTGTTGTATTCTCCACTTACTATGGACTAATTATTGTTTTGTTTGCCCCCAACTATGGACATCTCTGGTAGAGACTGCTTGACTAAGTATATTCTGTTACGTGAACTTTGACTTGCTTGCTCTGGTTACAACTTGTCTTTATTTGTTTGCTGTAAGCTGCCTGCATGTCTGTCTGAGTCATGTCCTAGTCTGTATAATTATAAGCTGCATGTATACACTATTGAGATGAGTTCTTGCATGGTTGCATGGAGTTCTGCCGGATTGCGCACTGTTTTCTACACTCATATAGATCACAATATAGCTGCCGCTCATAAAGTGTAATGTATAGAAGAATTTCTGAGTGCTGATGCATAAATTAATAATAAGCAAAAGTTGAGCAGCACACTTGGGAACAAAACTGGTATAGGATTAATGAATGAATGATGGTACGTTTATTATGCAGATGCAGTAGAACAGGAGTTAGTTATAGCTTGTTATGATGTGCCTTACTAGTTAGGTGGTCAGAATTACTGATGTACTCATGTCAGTGCAGTCTGATAGCTAGATACTTGAGGACTGCAGAAACTACTGCAATGCATACAGTCTGAATGACTGGCAAAGGTGCTATCGTTAACAAGTATGACAGGCCATCTGCAATCTATCATCTGATACGGTGGGTAGTTCTTGCACTCCATTGTTAGGTCCGCTTGGGTTGTCTTGTTTGGTTAATTTAGCAATTGCAGTATCAGAATGCTCTAATAGTCTCAGCCACTACCCATGATTAGTTAGCTTCCCTAGCTCTTCCAATTGGGGAAGATAACCATTTCCCGATGAATCTTCTTTAGCTAGCTATTTATAATACTTAGTGCATGGCGACAAGTCCCTTATTATTAATGTGTATCTAATATTTACTACTACCAGCTCTAAATTCTTAAGCTTGCAGTAATGCAGAACTCATCTGGTATTGTTTACTATTCTCTCTGCTATCTGCTCGTTATTTCTACACCTGCAGTTATAACTTTCGCAATAAGCTCCTCCTGTTTTAGCATCAGCTGTGTCATTTTTCGCATAGAAAGTGACGTAGCTAACATTCCGCCGCATGGGGTGAAATTGGTCAAGCGGTTTTGATCAGCTCATCTTGTCTCCCCGCTCGCCCATACCACGGTTGATTTTCAGGTACGTACGAAAACGTACCTACCTGGACGTCCGATGAATCAAGCCTCTTTGCAGTCTTTGGTACTATGGTTTGGCGCATGTGCATAATTTCTAGAAATTCTACAGCCACACCCTGTACAAATTCGCGATTCGTACCACTACTCGCCCGTTTACTATTTTTTTAATTAGTGCGGTTCACCCTCGGTTCGTAGAACGCGCCGATTCAATGCGCTTTCGTGTCATTACCTTGTGTGGTTTGCAATTATCGGATATTTAAATCAAAGTGAGAGCTTAGCTACCAGAAATACATTGATTAGTTCTCTGCATGAGTGAAGCTATGGTTGCTGTCTAAGAGATAATAGCTGTATAGCTACATGACGAAAAGCCTATGAAGGTATGTTAGCACCAGTCAGACTGAGTCTTTACTGAGTGAATGCAATCCTTTACTTCAAAGAAGGAAATATAGGACTACCAATAGTAGATCTATCATAGCTCCTGGGCTAGTTTGTGCTTGAGACGGTGCCCTACAATGTCTGTCACAATTCATAGTTTCATAAAAACAGTTATAGCTTCACTGAATGCACAGTAATGATGCTAGTTGTATAGGGTATCTGTAAAAGCTGGACTCTGCATGGACTCTGGACTGGACTATGGACTGGACTATGGACTGGACTAGGTCTAGATTTTGATTAGTTCTGCTGCCAATAGCTGCTTACAGTTCTGAAACGTTAGTACTACCAGTGGGGTGGTTTAAGGAAATTGACTACATCCCACCGTTTTTCTGTTTTTCTCGGTAAGAATGGCACTAGCGTTGGTCCACTATTGTTACTAGCTTTGTAGATCGTACCTGTAAGCAAGTAGGCATAATGTATGTCAACACTGCAAGATTCCAGATAAGAATCTATAATAGAAAAGCACTGAAAAATGATAAAGGCTAGAATCAGCCTTCATGTACCCGCTTACCAGTATCGAACGGCTTTCAACACTGCTTCTGCGTCTGTAGCGTTTTCAGCCACCAAAGGACACTGGAAACATAAATAGCTAAGTGACAAACAGATTATAAGAATTATTATTAATTCAAGCCCAAATTGTAAGCTCTTTCTTGTACTTGGGCTTCTGGGTAGTCTACCACACAATATTTACTGATTCGGCTATGAAAAGTTCTATTTCGTTGTCCCTTTTTTCAGAAAGCTTCGTGCTACTGAACATGGCCAACTACTGGTCAACCTCAGCTTAGCCCTGCTGGGGCTGTACATTGCGTACATCTTTGGATTTTATGCCACTACCAATCCCAGACTGTGTGTATTCGCTGGGACTTTGGTACAATACTTCATGCTGGTTGCATTCTTTGCCATGGCAACAGAGGCAGTGGACCTCTTCATCAAGATAGTACTGGTCTTCATTAAGATCAAGAAATATGTAACCAAGGCTGCTGCTATTTCCTGGTGTAAGCTAATAGTTACCTTAACATACAGCCTATATCCTAACATCATGACGTTATACATAACTACATTTTTTGGTGTAATTTTAGCCTTAATTATTCCCAGGCTCCTTGTGGGGCCACTGTGGATCAAAATTTAAGAACCGTTTTTGGCACTGCATGCTGCTAACCTCACAAAGGCTTTCCCTTATAAAAATATTGTCTTACATTCCATTATTTGTGTCACAGTGTGTAGCTAGCTGCAGGCGGAACCCATCTATTTAACTTGCCCACTGCAACGTATGTTTTCTCACACTCAGTGCTGCCAATCATTATGGTTGTTGCCAGTGTAGCACCAAACTATGAGAACTACATTGGAGTAAACTTGTGAGTCAGCTTTATATCTCAGTAGCTATTTGGATGAATACCATTTGAAATCCTTACTTTTGTCACGCTATTAAATTTAATTTCTAAGTGCTCAGTATTATCATTGTTGATGCCATCCTACTGTTTTTCACCAGCTGCCGACCATCTCAAATGCAATTTTTTGTTGGAGTCATAGCTCCGTTCACAGCTATCTATATTGTCAACTGGCTGATCTACCTGGTCATCATGGCTGTGCTTATCCGGAGACATCTGCAGGCGAGAAAGGAGCCTCATAACCAGAAGCCGCAGCTGAAACAGCAATTCAGGAGTGCTTTCGTCCTTTCCATCCTTTTTGGACTTGGCTGGGGCTTTGGCTTGCCTATTACTGGGGGGGTGGATGATGTTGTCCTTCGCACAACCTTTCAAATCTTATTTATTTTTGCTACCTCATTCCAAGGACTCTTTGTCTTCATAATGAATTGCCTCACAGGCAGAAAGTCTGTGGACTGTCAGCGGGAATGGAAGAATTGGTTTCGACTGGTGACATGTCAAGCAACAGGAAATAATGGAGCTCTAACCAAGAACACCACAAGTCAAGCACAATACCGTTCCAAGGAGGGGAAAAGGCAAAAGTATGGTAAGTCCACAGACGGAAATGATACCGAAACATCCTATGATCATGAGGCTGCATTCAAAGAATTAGCCAAGTGGAACCTTCAGGGTATGCTGGAACAGGAAAGGGATGGAGATGAGACCGGAGATGAGGTCACCATTTCCGAGATATCAGAGCTAGGGCTGCGTATCTACCACAACCCAGCCTATGAATCTGAGAATAATAATTAATGCGTTATTGATAATGTACATGCATGTTGATGATTAAAATATTATGTTGTGT
The DNA here is from genome assembly GCA_963921505.1 of Phakellia ventilabrum. Lineage (NCBI taxonomy): Eukaryota > Metazoa > Porifera > Demospongiae > Axinellida > Axinellidae > Phakellia > Phakellia ventilabrum. The sequence goes on along the minus strand of OY997395.1, from coordinate 5,199,595 downwards.
AGAATTGATCCTCATGTAATAGACTGGGGAGAAGTGATAGACTAATTGTGTTATTCTCCACTAACTATGGACTGATTATTGTTTTGTTTGCCCCTAACTATGGATATCTCTGGTAGAGACTGCTTGACTAAGTCTATTTATGTTACCTGAACTTTGACTTGTTTGCTTTGGTTACACTTGTCCGATGAAGTTTATTAGTTTGCTGTAAGCTGCCTGCAGCTATACTGTCTGTCTGATTCATGCCCTTAGTCTGTATATAAGCTGCAATGCACTATTGAGATGAGTTCTCGCATGGTTGCATGGAGTTCTGCCAGATTGCGCACTGTTTTCTGCACTCATATAGATCTCAATATAGCTGCCGCTCAGAAAGTATAATGTACTGTGTGTATGCAGAAGAATTTCTGAGTGCTGATGCGTAAATTAATATTATGCAAAAGTTGAACAGCACACATAGGCACAATACAGATATAGTAATGAATGATGGTGCATTTACCACGCATGAGATGCAGTAGAACAGGAGTTATTCAAAGCTTGTTAGCTATGCCTTTGGTGGTGAGAATTGCTGATGTACTCATGTCAATGTGACACAGAAACTACTACATGCACATTAATAATAAGAATAAATGTAATAGTTGCCATGCACTGAGTATAGCTAAAGAAGAATTATTGGGAATAGTTATCTTCCCCAATTGGAAGAGCTAGGGAAGCTAACCAATGGAGTAGTGGCTGAGACTATTAGAGCATTCTGATACTGCAGTTGCCAAACTCTAACCAAACAAGACAAACCAAAGTGAACCCAACAATGGGGTGCAAGAACTACTCACCACATCAGATGACAGATTGCAGATGGGCTCTCATACTTGTTAATGATAGCACCTGTACATGTGCCAGTCATTAAGACTGTATGCATGGCAAGAGTTAGATAATTTTTACCACTACCAGCTCTAAACTCTTAAGCTTGCAGTAATGCAGACCTCACCTAGTATTAGCTATTTACTATTCTCTCTGCTATCTGCTTTTTATTTCTACACCTGCAGTTATACAATTAAATGATTTCCATAATAAGCCCCGCCTGTTTTAGTATCAGTAAGAATTTAAACCGGTATTAAGCATCACACAACTACGATGGCTCTGGAGGTCACTCCACATTCCAATACCACGTTCCAAAAGCTCTAGTTCCTCATTCCAATAGCCCTTGCTCGCTCCTTGTTACAATAAGCTTTCTCCAATAAATGGTCACTTATTTGCGAAATACTATGAACTTTGAACTTTGATCCCCATTCCAATAGTTCTCGCTCCTCACTCCAATAACCCTTGCTCCTTGTTCCAATAGGGTCTCTCCAATGAATGATTGATTATTTGTGAAATACTATGAACTTTGAACTTTGATCCCCATTCCAATAGTTCTCGCTCCTCACTCCAATAACCCTTGCTCCTTGTTCCAATAGGCTCTCTCCAATGAATGGTCACTTATTTGTGAAATACTATGAACTTTGAACTTTGATCCCCATTCCAATAGTTCTCGCTCCTCACTCCAATAACCCTTGCTCCTTGCTCCAATAGGGTCTCTCCAATGAATGGTTGATTATTTGTGAAATACTATGAACTTGAACTTTGAACTTTGATCCTCACAAGCTCCACCTCTATCTGTGGGTGTGTGGTCAATGGCATTGGCAGCAACATAAGAATATTATTAAAGCAACTGGTTTACAATTAACATAGGCTGATACATAATTGCATACTTAGTTACTGTCAGCACTTAATTGGTAACAGTAAGCTATGCTAGTTAGTACTGCATAGGAAGCAAGTAGCTACTTGGTCGATGATGGAAGATAGTAAGGGATAACATCATACTTATGTTCCCCTTCATTTTCATCGGGATGAGGGACCATTTCGTAAGCAGATGCTGACTCCTCTGTTGGAGAACTGAACTGTCCATAAGCTGGGTTGCTGGCTAGAGGTATGGGTAGTGCAGATTCTGTTACAGAACTGAGCTGTCCATAAGCTGGGTTGCTGGCTAGAGGTATCGGTAGTGGAGATTTTGTTGCAGAACTTCCATAAGCATTGACATTCACTGGTATGACGCCCTGGGAAAGCTCAATCGCTTCTGATGTATGGCTGTAAGTAAGGAGTGACACAGTAAACAATTTATATGTGGTTTCTGCTGCATTCAGTCATACCTGATTTTTTTCAGCTTTCTCCTTCGTACTAATATCGCCACAGTAATGATACTAGTAAATATCAGAAGAACACATACACCTCCAAATATTCCACCAGCTATGGCTCCTGTGTTGAGAGTCTCTCCTTGGTCTGTGGACACACAGTCGTCTGACAGAAAGGAATCCAACTGTGTAGGGCAGCTGTTATCAACAGCAAGTCTTGTTCCATCCACAACAATCGAGGCTCCCCCTTGGACCCAGTCTGAAATAAACCCTACCAATTCATCTGCAGTGAAACTGCCAGCATACATGATTTTTGCCCTGAATACTGTAGTATTTTCAACACTCCTGCAGCTGAATTCATTATCTTGAATGTGGGCTGCAGTGAAACCACATGAACACCTCGTCTCCATAACATCAGCTACAGTAGATATAATGTTCTGGCGTTTTTCGATAGGGTTGTCAACCTGAGAAAACAACAACAGAAAATATTAATTTGCATATTCCTAGCATGCAGAGAGCATGTTATCTTACCACCCATTCTGCACATTCACTAATTTGAAGTATCCGTAACTGGAAGAGTGCAGTACTTGGAGATGCTGCATTGGTAAGAGAAAGTAGTTTGACATTAAATTTAAGTGGACGTGAACAGACTGCACTAGCTATCTCTGTGCCACATATGTACATGTCTAATTATATCAATCCCGGCCCAATAGTAACAAGCTATGCATTGTTAGTATGCGGCTCTTGTTCCTACAGAGTTTTGGCATGTACTCCACCGCTTTTATCAAAAAAATAGACTGAAGAGCAAAATTCACTGAAAGGAGAAAGGACCAGAAAATCAAGTAATTTAACTACAGCTTACAGATACATGTAATCAGCCCCAGAGTTTGCCAGTGACAGATCCCTGGGTAGCCATATAATATCACTCATGTACCCATGCCTGTCTGTGGCATAGGCGAGTGAAAGTACAAGATGAGCTGATCGAAACCCATCTATAGGGCAGCTTTAAAGTTCATTTTATTCCCCTTGAAAAACAACAAACAACACACTGCGGCTTAGACTATGAAACATAGTATTTCAGTTAGGCCATAATTCCTTATGGAAAGTGAAACTGAAATATCCTGTAGGACATCTTTTCACAATGGTATGCATTTTGGCCCTCTGTGACCTCTGTATCAAGCCACTGAATTATGCACCCCCTTAATTCTTTACAGTCAGTAGTGTATTCATAGTACCTCCATTGCTATAAGGTAAACCAGTGATATTGGATACCCTGTTCATCAACCTGATGAACAGACCATTTAGGATCATGTGCAGTGTGTACAATGTACAATACGTTCCACACTGGATGGGTAGCTGTCCAGTACATTGGACTTGTTTTGCTTATATAAATTTTAGCTTGCCTTTGATCTCACCCAAATACCGCATAAACTTGTTCAATCTTCAAAATTGCATGCAGAATAGAAACATGCACAAATTAGCTGCTAGTTATATAAACCTCCAAAAATTATCCGACACCTTTTGAATGAGCCCATATTTACATGGTGGTGTCATTAAAGAGTCAGAAACTCTCTACAGCCACTCCAGACAGCTTTAGTTAAATTGATGCAGTACTCACGCCTGCACACTGGTGGTGCTGGTGAAAATGCCGCAGAGTTCACATCCATTTGTGAGCATGTCACAGTTGCATTTCCAATCAGTTCGAAGCCTGAGTTACAGGTGTAGGTAGCAGTGTCACCAACTGAATTTCCAGTGAATGTCACCATGCCATTCACAATGTCAGCTGAATCGGGACACAGTGCTGCAGAGCAAGAGTGATATCCTTGTCAGTCAGCAGATAGTCAAAGATGAAAAACGTATTGATAATACACTAGTGGAATTAAACATTACAGCCTAAATGTAGTAACTGTGACTTGAAACTTACTAGCAACTCGTTGGTCTTACTATGTATGTTTGGCATTTGCATCAGCGTTACTCTATGGTTTACACGTGAGTTTAGTTTTGTATGTAAGTAAACATGTATTTTTGAGATTAGAGATTGTTTTAGGCATGTTTAGTTCAAGTCAATCTCAAGTCGTACTAATATTCTTGCTGTACTCACGTCTGCATTCTGGTGGTGCTGGTGAAATGGCTGCAGTGTTCTCATCCACTTGTGTGCATGTCACAGTCGCACTTCCGATCAGCTCGAAGCCTGGGTTACAGGCGTAGGTAGCAGTGTCACCAACTGAGTTGCCAGCGACTGTCACCATGCCACTCACAAGGAGAGGGGGATCAGAACACAATGCTATGTATAAAAAAATGTGAAAGAAATGGATATATACATGGTGACAAGTTTGCAGTACATGATCAGTCTGGGATCACAGCTTAGTAGATGGGAACGTAAAAGTATATACATACTCTATACATGCATGCAAATAATACACTGGTGGCTCTTCTGTAAAATTGTTATTCAAGTAAGTACACATAATTGACACAATTAAGAAGGCATTCATCCACTGCAAACAATTCTGCTTATGTTCATGCAGTACTCACGCCTGCACTCTGGTGGTGCTGGTGAAAACACTGCAGAGATCGAACTCTCTAGACTGCATGTTGCGGTTGGACTTCCAATTAGCTCAAAGCCTGGGTTGCAGGTGTAGGTAGCAGTGTCACCAACTGAGTTTCCAGTAAATGTCACCATGCCATTTGCAATATTAGCTGAATCAGGGCACAATGCTGCAGAGCAAGAATGAAATGAATATGCATGCACATTATGCATTGGTGGCTCTTCTATAAAAGTACTATCCAAGTAAGTATATTTAATGATACAATTATAAGAAGGCGTGCAGCCACTGCAAACAATTCTGTTTATATTCATGCAGTACTCACGCCTGCACTCTGGTGTTGCTGGTGAAAACACTACAGAGATCAAACTCTCTAGACTGCATGTTGCGGTTGGACTTCCAATCAGTTCAAATCCTGGGTTACAGGTATAGGTAGCAGTGTCACCAACTGAGTTGCCAGTGAATGTCACCATGCCATTTGCAATATTAGCTGAATCAGGGCACAATGCTGCAGAGGAAGAACAAAAGAAGTATATACGTATGTTAGTAGTTAAAGCATTGAATGATACACTAGTGCTAGTTACATAATATGAAGTACTTATGGATGCCAAAATTGCATGCAGACCCAGAGTAGAGGGAGGATTGGGTAGGAGTGAAGCGGATGATGTTTCATAGCTTTCGGGTTGTGTCACTTCTTGGATGTTTGCCATGCGATGTGGCTACAATGTGAGATAAGTCAGCAAAATATATACCTTAGTCCTTGGATATTTGAGGTTAAAGTTTTGGGGTTAGGCTAGTGGCTGCTGGATTGGTAACATGATTTAGTTTTACAGGACTCAAAAACCACCACTTTAACTACATAAATAAGACCATACATGTATGGTGGCTCATTGTCAGTACAACTGGGACTTAAGATTTGCAGCCACTCCCACTTCAGACAGTTCTAGTTATATCCATGCAATACTCACGCCTGCACACTGGTGGTGCTCGTGAAAATGCTGCAGAGTTCACATCCACTTGTAAGCATGTCACGGTTGCATTTCCAATCAGTTCGAAGCCTGAGTTACAAGTGTAGGTAGCAGTGTCACCAATTGAGTTACCAGTGAATATCATTGTGCCACTTGCAATGTCAGCTGGATCAGGACACAGTGCTGCAGAGCAAGAGTGATATCTTTGTTGGTATAGTCCAACATGAAAAAAAATGTGAACTAAAATACTTGCACATGCCACAGTGAACAAAGGGTTCAGAACCATAGTAGGTTACTCCAAGTATTGCAATTTGCATATTACACAAAATGAAGTAAAATACATGATTGTATACCCTATGAGCATAAGACTAAAACTTAGAATTTCGGTGAGCTCCTGAAACACATTTTATGAGCCTGTATTCTCATGTTGGGAGGGGAGGAGGGGGCAAGTTCAAGTTAGACCACTGAGTGGCTCTGGCTCAGAGACCTTAAAGTTCATACACAACCTGGGTAGTCTACAAACATTAGCACTTACCCACATGTAAGATTATGCTTGAAAGGTGATTGTTCTGAAAACTCCCATTGCCAGTACCACCAATGCAACTGAGAGAATGCATGCAACCACTCCAGTTATATTCATGCAAGACTCACGCCTGCATTCTGGTGGTGCTGGTGAAACGGCTGCAGAGTTCCTATCCACTTGTGTGCATGTCACGGTCGCACTTCCAATGAGCTCAAATCCTGATTTGCAGGTGTAGGTAGCAGTATCACCAACTGAATTGCCAGTGAATGTCACCACGCCATTTGCAATGTCAACTGGACCACGACATAGTGCTGCAGAGCAAAGATAACTCTGTGTATATAATAACAGCACTTGAGAAATTGTCTATACTGACTACAGTATGTTACTGTGACTTGTGAATACTGCACAGTTGAAAGTGAAACTTGTAACATGCATTGTTTATAAACCTATAATTGCAATTAACACCTTAGAGGCCACACCCATTAATAATCAAGGCAAAATGGCTGCTAATTGTTTACCAGAACACTAAATAGTGAAAGGCGGAACGATAAAAGTTGATGTATTACTTTTGTATTCACAAGAAAGAGGTAAGTAATTACAGCTTCCTAGTGAATATAATTAGTAATATGAATACCATGACTGGTGGTAGGGCACAATTTAGTCACTAAGGCGGCGTTGGCCAGGAAAATTTGCTTCCATACCGCCGTTTGATAAAGCAAACGGAAGCCAGTAAATCACGTAAATGCAGAGATAGTCACATTTATAGTCATTTAAACAGTAGACACCATACTACTGTAATTGTTGATACTGCTGCTACATGTGCTAATACTGTCCTTGTATACAGAGAAAAGATTTTGGTAAATATTTACAAATGATGAATGATACACTATACGGCTATAGTTGATGCAATCAATAGCGCCTACAGCACTTTCATACGATACATTTCATGCAGAGTCTAGCTGGTCTGTGAAATGGAATAGTAGTTCAAAACCTCAAAAGCTCATTCCATACATAAATACGGCCATGTTTGCATTGTAGCTCTTTGAATACTCACGCCTGCACACTGGTGGTGCTGGTGAAAAAGCTGCAGATTTCACATCCACTAGTAAGCATGTCGTGGTTGCACTTCCAAAGAGTTCAAAGCCAATGTTGCAGGTGTAGGTAGCAGTGTCACTGATTGAGTTTCCAGTGAACGTCACCATACCACTCATAATGCCAACTGGATCAGGACACAGTACTGTGGAACAAGGGTAGTATGAATAATAAACTCATGCTGCTGGAAGGCCTCCAGTCAGAGAACAAGAGCAAAAGCGACTTGCATGTAAACACATATAACATAACTAACAAATACTTTGTGAGATTAATCAAGCAAATTTATCCCAATCCTACATTCTCAACATCAAGCTTTCTATTAAAAAGATTGATTTCATATCAGCCAGCTATTGTCATACAGTCCTCAAACTGAGCAACATGCTAATTAGACTGTCCCATCTTGCAAAGCCTCCAGCAAACCTACTGATTCAGCAATTTTATAGTGTGGCAACATCAACAAGACTAATATTTCACATCTAAAAACCAGCCGTGTGTTTTTTTACATAAATCATTCAACTGAAGGTTGTGCTCAGCAACAGGGCAGTCTAAGCTGTAGAATGGATCAGCTTCGCTAGATAGTCTCATGATATTTACTTACCTCTGAGTGGTTTATGGATAGACATGTCACTCTCAGAAACAGCAATAGGCTGGTACTAAAATTGCTTTATGTTTTGCCATCTGTGTGTTCATCCGCAATTATCATGTGCGCTAAGTTAGCTATGCCACTATAGCCACGAGCTCAGTGGAAGCTACTGGAAGTTTGCAGGCTCAATCAAGTTTTGATCGGTAACTGGAAGTGCACTACGAAATTGCTGTGTCAGCATTGTTGCTGGAAGCTGTACATGACACTTCCTCTGTTCAATTATGCAGCTGAAATGAAGATATGAAACCACTCACCATCGTCATCTTCAATAAGGACTGTGGCTACGGCAGGTGCTACTGTCACATTTGTTACAGTTATGAGCTCAAGTTCAGCCTCAAACTCTTCCTGCGGCTCATCAACCAAATCATTAATGATGGTGACCGGGACCGAGATGGTTGAGACAGTTGGGCTGAAGGTCAGGAGTGTATCAACCTCCTCGTAGTCCATGGGTTCTGTATTAGGTGATAATGGGTGTAATATAATTTTTAATCATTGTATATACACCACAGGTACAGCAAATGTTTGCACTACTGTAGAAATTGAGTAGCTGCTACCTGTAATCTTGTTTAATCCTACTACTAAAATTGTTCACTTTGATATGAAACTTATGACACTTATTCTTACGTGTGGCAGTCCCATCTTCAGTAAAGAACCTGATAACAATATCCTTGGTCAGATTTCCAGAAATAAGTCCCACGAGAAGGTTCACCGTGCCATCTTCTTCTTCAGCAGTATATCGTGTCTCTAGGAACCCAATTGTCGCTTCTACACAAATGAATCACAGCAGTGCCAGGTCATGTGCTCGCAACTACTAATGGGAAGAGCTTGTAAGTGTAGGTCCTAGTTGAAGAAGGGGACAAGATGGGGCGGGGGGACGGGGGGGGACTTTCCTTCTACATATTATACTCCTCACCCTACTCCACCCACCCCCTTCGATACACATACACACAACTGTTTCTGTACTAGTTGCTTATTAGAAACAAATAAAAACCAGTACGTCCTCTAATACACTCTATGACAAGCCAAGGCTTCATGCAAAGAAGAGAGAAAGGGGTGATATCCCCTCCCCTCCCTCCTCCTCCCAATCTAAGTTTCCCCCCTCCCTAAAATCTTGGTAACACTGTTTATTGGTACTCACTAATTCATTAACAGCGGTTTTGGGCCTCATAAAGCACCACAGCAACCTCTGACTCTTTAAAGTACAAAATTTGAGGAGAAGCAAAATCCAAGGTTGCCTACTATTGGTATAAGCACTTTTTAATTAATGAGCCATAATCTTGTGTGCCATTATTACCTATATGTAGTATTGTTTGAAGGTTGCTAATGTGCAGCCAATTAATTATCAACAGATTTAGCTATGATCAATATGGAAGCATACCTCATATCACTGCATATTTCTAGGACTTACCATCATCATCAATAATGGAGATATTGGCCTGCTGGGGATCCAGTATAACAGTGGAGAATGTGGTGGTCAATTCGCCAAAGAAAAATTCAACTCGCTCAAGCAGTGTGTCATCAATGATGGAAATAGTTACATTCCTGCTAGGATTTGAGGGATCAAATACAAGTTCAACTGCTTCTGATGGGGGTATGTTGTCATAGTCAACATCAGCTGAGAGGGAAATAGAAAAAAAGCAACAATAATCTGTACGTATCAGTATATATCACATCTTTTTAGAATTCACATATGCTGTTAGCCTTACTCAGAAGTTTATAATGAGGTAGAAAAATGACTAAGATGTCGTTTGTTATGCGGTAAGCGAGGTGTAAAACGTTCTACCTGTACGTTCCTTGAGTATGTATAAGTCTGCCTGAGGTTCAGCTGCTGTGAGATTTTCAAATTCATAGCTATACCATTAGAATCAGAAGTGCACAGTATTCAAGATTATGCTTAAGCAGCATCATTCCCAGACTCCATTTTTCATACAGTGCAAAAAACAACACTGAGAAATCGATATTGAGAATGGAGTCTGTGAACAGGGTTATACATGTATGCCTGAGTGGAGACATGAATGACATCATTACTATAGGAGATACCGTATTTCAGCACGCAAATTTGTGCGGCTACTATTCGAGGGCGGCGACTAATGGAGGGCGGCATTTATTAAACTCAGCATGAATCGGGTACAATTTTTTGTAAAAATGAGGGTTTTTAGTTGATGGAACAGAAGACGAAGAAATCCACTGCCTCAAAGAAGATGGAGTGGCTGCAGACACTCATAATTCCATGAGAAGGGTCATTGCCAGCCTTAACACTGCCGGTACCGATAGCGAGGATTTGGATCCCTTAGAAGAGATAGAAGACGACGAAGACGAGCTGGAGGCAAACGAAGTTCTCCTCGAGGACTGTTAACTACCTGTATGTACACTGTATGCTGTATCAATTCTGCTACATCTGCAGTCACGAGGTTTGTTCACGTGCTACTCGAATACTAGCTGCGGCCAGTATTGGAGGGCGACGTCTATTTCGTTCAGCACGTCCGGAGGTGCGGCTATAATTCGAGGGCGACGACTAATGGAGGGCGCCGTCAGATCACGGAAATACGGTATTGACACTAAAGTAACTCAGTCCATATCGGAAATGATCAAATCTCCCAAAGAAGCAATGAAGGGCTGTAAGTTAGATTCTGCTATAGTATAAGTATAGTAGTGTGGACGAGTGCTATAAGTTGCTAGGAACAGCTCTTCCATAGCCACTTCCATTATCTTTTTATGTTGTCTCCACTGATGATTTTAAATGGCTTGTACATCAAATTGATAACCTACGCCACCCGATATCACTGGATCGTGCAGTGATATTGGATGCCCTGTTATAAGATGAACCATACAGAGGTACTATAAGTGTATAATAAAGCTGTGTATTTCTGTCATTTCTTGGACTTACCAGTGGCTGTAGCTCCTGTTGTGTGTACATTGACTGTGACACTTGTCTCCAAAATGCTATTTATCAGTACCACAGTGACAGTTACCTGTGGCTGAAACTCGAAAACACTGTAAATGGCTGGGACAAATCCTATTGTAACTCCTGCATGGGACATGGTGTGAAGCGGCCACAGTCATTATAATAATATTGCTACAGGAAAAGGTAGTTTGCATGTACACCTATGATTCACAATAACATGATCAGCCTTACACCTTACAGAAACAGTTTGTGCATGCTTCAGGGCCAGGGAAGCTTTCTCATAGCATCTCAGCGCAAAAACTCTATCTATAAAACACAATGGCTGGTTAGATTCCCAAAGAGAGTTCATGGTATTGCTAGAACTGGAATAGCTTGCCATACTTGTATATTTTTAAAAAGATCTGGAAAGTACCTGCGTGATAGACAGTGCTAGTAGTTCAGGCTTTCGCATTTCAAGGCCCAATCACATAGCTAATTTCTGTTTGTCTATGGCCTGAGTGGCCAGAGTGTTTCATAGAGTCACAATGCATTGGTATAGGATGTATATCCAAATACTGTAAAAAAAAACGTACTATCATCAGGGTCTTCATTAATGACAACGTCGGCCTCATCAGGTAGCAGAATCACATCAAGATCAGTGGTAGTGAGGGTCGAAAAGAAATTCTCCGCCCCCTCCAATATGTCATCATTTGCAATAGTCACAATCACACAACGTCTGCTAACTCCAGGACCAAAGGTCAAGTCCACAGCAGCTTCAACATAGTCTACAGGAGCTACAGTGGGAGAAACAGAGTGCGGTCATATGTAAGATGGAGAGAATCTAGGGACATCATTATGATGGAGTATGGCATTTCTAATTAGATACTACTAAGTAGTAATATGAGGGGCTTTCCAATAGACAACAGGAAGAAACACCAAAGAGATAATACTATACCAGCTGGTTTGTTCTCTATTCATACCCACCTATAGAAGTGGCAGAGCCATCACGGGTGGCAAAACTGACTATTGCTGTTCTCTCGAGTATCGTGCTTCCTATCACAATAGCACATAATTCCACAACCGAGTCCACCCCCTCAGTAGCAAAGTACAGGGTCTGTTCAAAGCCGATGGTTACAGCTGGAAGTAATGAAAGAGACATACACCATGGTTAATTGTCTCATATTGCAATATCAGCCATTAAATATGTATAGTCTGAAGACATGTAACATACACCCACTTTATATAAAATTGGAGAAATAAAATAGGGATAATCAAGTAATAAGATGATAGTTATAAAAGTAGGAATACACTCCCAGTGATCGTGGTAGCATATTTTCACATACATTGGCTACAGCTTTACAGCGCATGTGGCTGAACTAAGCTTACTATCATTATCAATGATAGTGACCATAGCCTGATCTGGAGCGAGGTTCACACTGCCATCGGTAGTGGTCAGGGTGAGAGTGAACTCCTCATCATCCTCCAGAATGGTGTCATCCTGTGTGGTCACATTCCTGCAGACCCGATCCACGTCCGCAGAGAAGGTTAGATCTTCCACAACAGAAACATAATCTCCAGGGGCTGGGGAGAAACCAACAACATTGAACCAAAACATGTTAGTCTTTGTTAGTGTCTATATCATTACTGTCTTACCAATTGCCTCATCGTTGACACTGGATAGCCGGACAATGGCATCTCTGTCCAGTATGCCACTGACAATAATTGCACACACCTCTACCACCCGACCTTCCCCCACAGTGTAGGTAGTCTGTTCAAACCCAACGGTTATAGCTGGAGAGATAATGGTGAAGAAGTATGCATTCACACTGGACTAAACTTACAGGCAGCTGTACATAATAACTAAGGTTATGCAAGTGTAGAAGCCTCATAGGGCTTACAGACGCAGGGGGAGTAGGGTCTACTGGCCTTATTCTTGGGAGGCACGGGCATGCAGAGCCCTGGGTGCGACAGGAAGCTCATTATTGCTAGACAGCCAATTGTGAGAATAACAACTAAACCAGGAAGTGCGCCGATCAGTGATGCTGGACTTTAGGGGAATGACGTCTTTGTCTGCAGCACATGTCCAAGGATGAGTCATGGCAGCTTCGGGAGAGCGAAGAGACAGGCTGTGCTGCTTAAAACTCATATTTGCATCGCTTGATCATGTCATCTGCTCCAGTACTCATTTCTCCAATTGTACAGCAGCTACACAAACTCTACTAACCTTGCAACTTAGTAAACCTCCCTTAGTACAATTCTGTGATAAACATGTCTAAATTTGTGACTATTCGTGCACCACAAGTTTGAAGATGGCATGCGTGTAACTACCAGGGACAATATCTTGAATCCTGGTGGGCGCGCCGAGGTGCAAAACATGACAGACATTCCATATGTGGCTGTCCCAGGTAGCAAACGAACATTATGTATTTCAATCGCGTCACTGTGTTTTAAGCACTGTATCTTTGAATTTTCATTAAGAGCAGGACTCATACACACTGCATAGCGCCATATGAGGCTTCTATGCAGCGTGTATGAGCTCTGTCTTTAATGAAAATTCAGAGATACAGTGATTTGGACTCAGTAACGTGATCAAAGAATGTGACCGAATAATGTTTGTTTTCTATCTGGGACAGCCACATAAAATTGAATTTGGAGTCCATAGGATACAATTATAGGCCTCACTGCACTTGGCAACTACAAATGTACCTCAGGGTAAAGCTCAATCTCTGATTACTACACCTAGTGTTTTATAAAACAAACTGTCTTTGGAGACTGATGAATCTGTCTTAGTTTCCAAGGAGGATCAGCACACAACTCAACAATGCACTCACGGTCAACAAGATCCAATATGTCAATGTCTGCCAAATCCGGACTAAGGTCAACAGGTTGATCATCTTCCGCAGTGAGGGTTGCAAAGAAAGTCTCCACAGCTTCAACAAAGTTATCATCGGTGATGGGAACTGTCACGTTTCGAGTTAATGAAATAGGGTTGAAAGTCAGTGTTGTCGTTGTGTCACTGAAATCCAATGTGGCTAAAAAGAAAGACATAAAACAGGAATAAGTACCCTACCTACATACATGTATGACCCTAGCATATAAATAGCTTATATATAAATTTCAGTGCTAAACTCTCAGCAAAATCCATTTTGCTTTAATAAGGACCCCATTCATCATTTTAGACAGGCAGTACAAATTCACAAATGCTATCAAAACTAACTTACTAGCAGTCCCAGGAACGGTTGCAAAGTCAACAGCGACAGCTCTTGCCAGAGTACTTCCTCCCAAAACAGATGCTGAGACAATGACAAATTGAGCTTCTTCTGCAACTGTGTATGAGACTGGCCGGAACCCAATCGTGACTCCTAATTAGAAAAACAACAAGTAAAGACAGCATTCAAAGTGGTTTCAGATACTTGATCTAAGATACAGCTCAATATAATATACATGCATCAACTATGAAGTAAAATGTTATGTCATACATATATATCTTATTACACGCATTCCCGTGCAATACGGGAGAATATTGCACGAGTACAGGGATGTATTTTCACGAGTCCGAAGGACGAGTGAAAATATTTCCTGCATGAGTGCAATATGCCGTATTGCACGGGAATGCGTGTAATAAGAGATTTATTCTATATAGCTGTACTACATTGACTATAGTTGGATAATATATGCACATAGCTAACATTGTACAATAACAGCGATGATAGTTCACAATGATCTACATAGCATGTATAATTCAGAAAATAATGTACAAAATGAAACGTGGGTGGTTTTTACAGGAGGCGTTACTGTAGTAATAACTCGGAAATAAAGTCATTCTGCCAAACCACGAGGAAGATATGGGGCGGAGTTCGCGGAATTTTCGATCACGCGGCAAGTTCTTGAAAATGGCGAGGCTACCGAGGTATGTATCTCTGGAACGAAGAGCGCTATAGACTTCTAGCATGGGATTCCTTTAGTTCACAGATAGTACTTGCACTGTACCAAGAATCATTCGTGTCTCGCTAATGGTTGTCGTGATATGACAGCGTGAAAATTGGCAAAAATGCGGCCACTGTAATCAAGTACGAAATTCGGTTCAACTGCGCATGCGTATTTGCCCGTGCAATACGGGATAATATTGCACGGTAGCTCTATGTAACATTAATGTTATGCACAGGTGGAGTATAGAATAAAATGATATAACTCACGATCATCATCAAATATTTCAACCAGGGCTGTAGAAGGTACAAGATCCACAGCTGCATCATCAGTAGTCAAGAGACCCTGGAAACTCTCAACAAACTCCACGAGATCATCATTTTCAATCGTAACTACCACCTCACGGGAAGTGGTAGTGCCATCGAATTGAAGAACAGCATCAACGACGCTAGCGTAATCACCAGGAGCAAAGGCTGCACCTAATGTGTGTGTGTGCATGGGTGTACGTGCATGTATGGGTGTGTGTGTGTATGTGTGTGTGGTGTGTATGTGTGTATGATGTGTGTGTGTGCATGTGTGTGTGTGTGTGTGTGTGTGTGTGTGTGTGTGTGTATGGGAATGTGTGTTTGTGTATAAGGTCCATGTATATAACACTATAAGTATAAACCTATGTGATCCAGGTTGCTGTAGTTAAAAGAGTTGGTATGTGTAGCTATTATGCTAAGTAACAAAAAATACTCTAGTCAAACAAATCTTACTTAAGCCAATTCCATCAGCTGTATTGAAAGTGACTGCAGCTGCCCTTTGCAGTTGACCCACTAGAACCCTGATGACCAAGACCACTAGATCAGCATCCTCCTCAACAGAGTAGGAGGCAGGCTCAAATCCAATTGTGACTCCTGTGAGGAAGCAATGGTTGTCGTTGGTGAAGGTATCCCAAAATGTACATACACTGTGCTATTTTTTGAATGGCAGGGGTATTTAACTTAAGGTGGCTGCTCAGTAAAAAGTCTACTGTCAGTCTACAATGCAGCACTCAGCGTTAGCTGAAGCATTGAAGAAAATTTCATCAGGTGGGTTGGGTTGGGGTGGGTTAGAAAAAATGGTCTTTGAGAAATAGTTGTCCAATTACTTTTCTTAGCAAATCTCTGTTATCTATGTGCCCAAAAACTCTGCACAGTAACAGTAGTCATCTTTGTGAGTTTGTGGCTGCCACGTGTACATTAGCAGTAAATATTATGGCATTTCTAATTTAGGGAACCACTTGAACAACAATTACAACACTGCATACTCTCGGTTGGTAAGCTTACTGTGGAAATGAGTTTTAATTGTGTGGGGTGTAGTACACTTACGGTCATCATCCTCAATGCAGCACTCAGCATTAGTTGATGGATCGAGCACAATTACATCAGGTGGAGTGGGGCCTAGACTGATTTCCAATGCGAAACACTCCAGTCGCTCCTCTACAAAAGGATCGTTAGTGATTACAATATCGAAGCACACTTGGGTATCACCCGGCGTGGCTTGTAAGGTAGTAGATACTGCACCATAGTCTACATCAGGAGTGGCTGGTGGAGGAAAATATGTATGCACAAGGACATGTAGATGGATGTACACATTAATTTTACACACACGCATACACTCAATGACATACATAACATACTGCACGTGGCTGAGTTTTGTCTAATCAAACTTCAGGGAAATAAATGTAATTGCTTGCTTTAGCATGCAGCAAATATGCACATACCTGAAGGTCTGCCAGACACATTAAATCCAGACTGAGCAATCAATTCAAAAGGCTGTGCAAAGGGCCTGTTAAAGGTGGCACAGGCCTGTACAGTTCCACTGGCCTCAGGGATAGTTTGAGGTTTAACGAAGTCAATCACCAAATCTAAAGAGAGAAAGAGTGAGAGACATTTATGTGAGCTACATTAAAATGGACTTAATGCATTTCCAGATGCATTGTGAAGAATTACTCAATCCTGAAATTTTTACATAGTTACCTCATGCAAGTAGCTATAGTGGTAGGTTTTATGAAAGGAAAAAGTGATATTGCTTGAAACTCACCTATAGCTCACAATCATGCTCATACAGCTAGTAATTGAAGTTGCAGTTTGCATTTATTTGTAACCTGCTCAGAATTGCTTGCTATCAGTTATCACTTTTGTGTCATCACCAACTACCTGGAGCGGTAGATCAACTGGAAACTCCAGAGTTCACTTCAGACAGATTTATATGGCATACGCATGACACAAAGACTGAAATAATACACTTCCTCCCTAAATGCAGCCGGAATTTACTTACATTCCTGAAGCATGACTGAATCATGTACACATCAATAAGCTTGCTCAGAATCAGATGGCTATTTTCAAGATTATTGGTTTGCTTTACTCAGCAATTATCTACAATACATATGACAATGTAGATCCCTGTATGCTCCTCCACCCCCCCCCCCCCCCCACCCCAAGATAGAAATGGGAGCTGGCATAAGCACTATGCTTCTTAGTTTCCCTTCCCCCGCCAAACAATCTCCTACTGAAACTATAATATTATGTATGTCCATCTCTATCCCTGGTGTTAGCATATAGTGGTGGTTTCTAGACCCTGGCTTCTGCTTAGGAAGTTCAATGAGCTCACCATCCTCATCCACAATTCTGACAATGGTCGTGCTAAATGGATCGATGTCTATGCCCGGTACTGGATTGATCACTGTGATGGTGAATGTCAGGATCTCTGGGGGCTCCAGGGCAATATTATCATCTTGTATGGGAAAGTCCACACATATTTGAGTATCAGTAGGTCCAAATATAAGTATCTGATCGATACGCGCTCCAAGGCCTGGCTGTAAAGCTATAGAACAAAGACAAATGAGAGGCTAAACATTGGAATTGGCCATGAGCAGACAGAATGATAGCCACCACCCACAGGCCAATGTAATAGGTGTAATGAAAAATACCAAACACCATAGGATCATCAATGCATTTAGTGACCTCAGCTATAACTGCTTCTCTGTCTGTTGTCAATTTACCTCCTTGGATCATAATCTGAACAGTTTCGGTGGTATCTCCTGTCTTGTTTACACAGACTGTACCAGTTATATCCTCTTCAAAGAACATGTACATTGGACGCTCAAATGTGAACAACAGTGCTGTAGTAAAGAATTTAAAAAAATCTATATGAACTTTTGGCGAGCACAAAGTGTGCAACAGCTCCACACTGCTAGAAATATATCAGACCAAGTATATAACTGTAAGCTTGCTAATTTCAGAGGGTGACTATAATAAAAAAAAGTAACAAACAAGGAGGGGAGTTACAGTGGCTTACGGTCAATTTCCAAGATGCAAATGTGGGTGGAACTGGGGTTGAGAAGCACATCAACATCGCTAGTAGACAGTATGCTGTTGAAGTACTCCGTGTTCTCATGGATGTTGTCATTCAGAATGTCATAGGGGATGTCAAATTGAGTTACAAATTGGCTGAAAGTGAACTGCAGTGTCCCCCTGTCAGTATAGTCACTGCCAGCTGAGGAGAGATAGAGATTAATATCACCTGCAATGGCACAGTAACACTCCAGTAAGGGGAGGAAGAAGATATACTATTTCACATCCTAAGCAGGAACCCGTTTATGAGACATTGCTTCAATGACCAGTCTGTGGTAGGAATGGGCTCTGAAAAAGAAGCACGGATTTAATACCTTCCTTTTTTGCCTGAAAACTGCAGCTATCCTTGTCCCCACTAAATTTACCCTTCTACCCTATGCATCACACTTGTGAGTACATCTACCAGGACCACAGGCAGCTGAAGTGAAATGTGAAAGGGGACTTAGGAATGTGAAACTACGAATACTTTTCTATTAAAGAAGAACTATATTCCAATATAACCATATCACACTGTGGACTTACCCACAGCAGTGTCATCTTGAGTTGCAACAGACACGACCACATCCCGTCTCAGCATACCCATCATTACTACAATTCTGACATTCACGCTTCCGTCACCTTCTCCCACTTCGTACATCGGCTGTTCAAATCCAATGATCACACCTTCCAGTGAAGAAATGAAATGAGTAATATAGGTGCAGTCTACTTAATTAGTGAGGTACATATAGATCTTCTGTAAGCCTGCATTTCACAGACATGTTAAGGGAGTGATACATTGTAGGCTTTCATACAGGATTATTCACTGTGGGTGGCAGGACTGTAGCCAGGATTCTCAAAGGAGGGGTTACATAGCAGTTGGCCATGGGCACTTTGCACCACTGCAGAGGCTGTGAAGCAGTCGATTCTCCATGCAAAGTGTAGGAAACGTTTTGCTATACAATTTTTTGGCTATCAGGAAGCGTTTTCATGAGAACTGCTTCAGGGGGAGAATCCCAGGTACCATCCTCCTCTGTATAGTACTCTATGCTCTCTGGTAAAGCACTTGATGATGATCAAAAAGTTTTTTTTTCACATGTTTGTTGACTCGGCTACGTTCCACCTGGAAATAAATAGCAGCTTTTACATTAATTCTACTTACCATCATTGTCAATGATTTCTATGGGTACTGATGCTGGCTGGAGTATGATATCTGGATCAGAGGTCACCAAGGTCAGCATAGAGGTGAATTGTTCCCTGTCCATCTCTAGCAGGAGATCATCGATGATACGAATGGGGACTATGATGGCGGTCACACTGGAACTGAATGTGAGCGTGACGGTCCTGGCCATAAAGTCTGGCTCTCCAGCAGCTGGAAAGGAGAAACCATTTACGATGGCGTATAACGGTTTCAAAGTCTTTTCCTTAATGTAAGCCCATATTATTAGAGCTTCCTTTGATCAGAGCAATATAGTCATTTGAATCTACATCACTGGAGAGTAGACGATCACACTTTTCTAGCTACTGTAACTTTGCATTACAGCCTGGTTTTGTTAGCACTGCCAGAAGTGAACACTAGGAGTCCAAAGAATGGGAATTTTTTTTCTGTACCTATGACTAGAACTCTACATCTAACCTAAAGGTATGACCTGTGATAGAGATTCAGCACACGTTTTGTAGCTAATGTTATCAGGGTTTGTACGTTAGAGCACAGGTGTATAATTAGCCTACAGTCTTGCAGGAACTCTTAGGTCTCCTTCCAATGATCATGGGTGAGTTTAATGTAATTATCATTATTACATCATTAGCTTGTCAGTGATATACTGATAAAAACCACGCACTACTAAAATTACTCTACTTAGCTCTGAAACACCTTTCTGGAAAAGCATTAGGTAACCATCACTCACGGTCTGAGACGGCAATTCCATCCTCGGTTTGCAAGGTGACAATTACTTCCCTGCCTAAAGCTAAACGTCCATTCAAAATGTCAACTGTGACATTAATAAATCCGGCATCCTCTATTACATCATAAGCATCTTGTGTAAAACCAATTGTTATATCTAGGAGAGAAAGTCATAGATCAGTTGTCATACTCACAAACTCCTATTCCAATTATGGTATACAGGTATGTAGAGGACAATAGCACTACACAATAGAATTATAAATCTGTTACCTAAGATACTAGTTACTTTCTGCCTTTTGTTTCAGAGCAGTATATACAGTTTTCGCTGCATGCTAGCCTGTACATATAGGCTCCCCATCTCAGATTTTAATGAAGCTTCTAGCCTGATGTAGGGTTCAGAGATTTGAGCCCAAAGCCTACCGTCATTATCCAAGATAGAGACAGTGGTATTTTGTGGATCAAGGGAAAATCTTGGATCCACAGGGCCATCAAAGAGCTGGCCAAGGAAAACTTTATCCGATTCGGCAATCCCATCATTGACAATCTGTACTGTAAAGTCACGGGAGAGTACAGTGTTTGTGAATACCAGCTGACCAGATGCGCTGACATAGTCACTGACAACTGTGGGAGGGTGTGAGTGGTTTTAGAAATGGAGAATATGAGAAAACAGACAGTGAAAGTTCAGTCATACACTGTATATTAGAGATATATACATAGACAAATTAAGTGAGGACGGAGAATGTCTTGAAAGGGCTTATAAAAAAAGGCAAGATCAAATTTTCTGTAGCTGTTCATGGTAGTTTATTATCACTGGGCTGCTAATTGGATAATACGGTATGGAGGGTGATGTAGGTATCCAGATCACTTATGAATAATACTAGCAAATGTCATCTGTAGCCTCGTCCCCAGGCTCTCGTGTGCGTTGCTAGAGAGCCTGGTCTATCTTCTGCTGTCAGCATTGTTTCAGCACTTGGTCTGTGGTACAATTGGGCTCTGAACAGTAGCTACAAGAAGCATAGATTCGTTACCTTCCTTTAATGTCGGCTGTCCCCGCCCACACAAGAATTCACCCTTCTACCACCCTACTACCCTATGCATCAAGCACGTGAGAAAATGCACCAGGCCCACAGCTGCGCTAAAGTGAAACGCACACATGGGTCTGGGAATGAGGCTATGTCATCTGCACATCATGACATCATGGGGGCAAGCCTTGCGAGAGTTGTAAATATGAAGGCCACTATTGTTTATTTGATCGAGCATAATCACACTGCTAGACTGACACGTGTCAAAAGTGAGAAATTGAAAATAGGTAAACACAGAATATGCGGAACGATGAGAGAAATCAGATTGCAATATGTTAAATTTGTTGAACAGAGAATATGTGGCATGACATACGTACATTAATGCAGAAGAAATCCAGTTTTGCCATGACTAGAGTGGAACTCACTCAGGCTCGCCCCAATTAAGCGAGCAGGTTCAGTTAGGGATTGTGATCGCATAGAGTAATATGTACTAGACAGTGTAATTTCTAGAAGGCACTATCCATTACTTGATTACTATCAGTACCATTAGGTTAGGCTTGTCATGCTGTAAGGTCAGGCCTGCTGATACAATGTGCAACAATTGCTAGTCACAACTATTGTTGTATACCCTAGCAGCCATATATCCTCACCCAATGCAGTGTCATACAGCAGCCTGTACGACACGGGGACTGTTGTTCCAGGCCCAGGCTGTCCCTCCAGAACCTCCACAGTCAGAGTCACCGGCCCTGCATCCTCACTTACAGTGTACGTTACTGGGTTAAACCCAATTCTCAGAGCTGTAAGATGTATGAGTGTTATAGTTGATTAAAATTTGCAATAACTCTTAATTTCTGCTTCTTATCTCTCTCAGCCTGCCCTTCTCTTGTCTGTTGTTTCTACAGTGGCCCACACTTTGATCATCTCCGAGTCTTAAGAAAAGATTCATATTATAAATATCTCAGAAGCCTGTCTCTCTTATTTCTCTCAGGCTGCAACCCGGCCATGTTTCATCTACACTATTGCTATTGATTAGCAATGGCTGATGTTCATATTCTATAGTCTATACTAAAAGTAGAAGCCTTAAGCAGATCTAAACTACTAAGTCAGATGTATTATTGAATTTCAAATTTATAGCTGATGTAGGTGTGGTGAGCCATATAAGGTAATTTAAGCTTTAGCCAGTTACTGAAAATGAAAATGAAAGTTTGAAAATGAAATGGGAGTGCATAAGCTGACATACACAAATACCAGATAGAAACATACCATCATCATCAACAATCAATACTGTCGCCCTTGCTGGATTAAGAGTCACAGCATCATCAGTTGAGACCAGTGTCCCAAAGAATTGCTCTTGGAACTCAAAGAGTACATCATTAATGATGGGTACGGTGACAAATAGTTCATTCACAATGGAGTTGAAGGTGAGCAACTGAGTAGTAAACTCATAGTCTTCACCGGCTGAAAGGTGGGAGAGAGTGAAGAACGGTGGGAAGAAAAGATGAAGAAGGAAAATAAAGAAAAGAAAGATGGAAAGAGATAGTACACACACATTTTACTAGTACTGCACATGTTCACTGTCTAGTCTGTTGCTATATAATATTGAGAACCTGTGGATAAACTACCACACATCCTGACAGTATGCATAATTTGCTGGCTTGAGTACCAATCACCAGTTCTGCAAGCTTCTTCACAAAGGTAAAGTTGGCTAATATTTTATCCCTTCATCCAGCACCTTGACTGAAATAGCACAGGCTCACAATACTATATGCAGACCAGACAAAGGTTCTACCAGTGTTGACATTTGGTATACACACATGGCCATTGCTATGTGGTGCTATGACTGTCCTACATAATGACAGGCTTCCCTTTGGCAACTGTATCAGTTTGCATTTCTGCTGTCTGAAAAAGTGACAAGGAAGCTGTCCACACATTTCATACTGTGCGGTCGGGTATGTTTTACTGAGCAGCTGCAAGGCAGTCATACATACTGTAGTCCTTACCCAATGCTTGGTCATTTTGAGTACTGAACATAACTTCCACATCTCTGTCAAGGATTCCACTAATTACACGAACAGTCAGAGTGACACTGCCTTCATTCTCATTAACAGTGTAAGAGTCAGGGACAAATCCAATCACCACCGCTGTGGGAAACGGAAATGTAGCTTTACACAAGGGACTAAGTTAAACCAGTCTCACTCCAGATCAAAAGGGCATATATTCACCATTACCATGGTGACTATCCAGATTGTACATCTTGTGTGGATCAGTTTAGTATACACTTGCAGGCTAGAAATAAAGCTTAGGAAAGTTACCTAG
Organism: Phakellia ventilabrum; assembly: GCA_963921505.1. Lineage (NCBI taxonomy): Eukaryota > Metazoa > Porifera > Demospongiae > Axinellida > Axinellidae > Phakellia > Phakellia ventilabrum. The sequence goes on along the minus strand of OY997395.1, from coordinate 5,176,256 downwards.
GAAGGTACTTACGATCATCATCACGAATAGTGACTGTGGCAACAGAGGGCAGGGCCACGACAAGCTGTTCAGTGATAGTCAGACTGGCAGTAAACGTCTCATCAATTTCCAGAAGGCTATCATCAGTGATATCGACTGGTACTGGAACTGGGACATTCAGAACACTGGAAGGTCCAAAAGTGAGTGTAGTGGTAGTGGTTGTGTAGTCACCAGGTGCTGTTGTGTGTGTGTGTGTGTGTGTGTGTGTGTGTGTGTGTGTACCTGAGTTATCACAGCCATACTGCTTCTGATCGGTATGTTTACTATGAGAATGAACTTCTAAGGAACTTCACATTAGAGGCAAACTTGTATAGATAATACATGTAATACTAACCTAGTGCTGTCCCATCCAATGTAGTAAAATCCACAGAGACTTCTTTTCCAAGTATTCCTGACAAAAGGGCCACATTGAGGATGGCTGGTCCAGCGGCTTCTTCCACTTCCACTGCCGTCTCCACAAAACCAATCACAGCAGCTGAACAAATTTGTATAACATAGCAAGAAGACTTGCACACAGCATAGCTCCTCAGTATAGCCAATATATCTGTTGATGTGACTATATAAGTAGGTCTCTGATCATTATCCATATTTTGAAAGCACACTCATGCAATTTCCTTCCTAGCTAAATCAATGATCATCTGTGGGGCAAGTGTGATCAAACCACACAAAAGCAGTTTTGTAAGCCAACTGTGATACATGTACCTTTTTCCTGAAGTCATATTTGACTGAATACTTGTCTATAGGTTTGACTCATTTAGGAGGGCTTAACAACAAGCATATCCTCTGGTTGTCGGAATCAGTGGAAACCATAACTCAAAATGCCAGTGAGTAGCAAAACGTGAGCAGATCTTTGAGCAATAATTATAATGAGTTTGACTCAAAGATGGGAAGTATGTAGCTAACCTTCACTAGGACATCACCTTTGCCACAATGCTTTCTACCTCCTTGGTTTTCTCTTAACTTTCTTTTCACATCCATGAACATACCATTTTAGAGATATACTTGGTAAGGTAATAATTACTTATGCACATGGCACAATAATCAGCATTCTGTGTGCAAAATCGACAAATGTCCGCAACATGCTACTAATCTGTAATATTATAATGTGCTTACGGTCATCATCGGTTATGGTAACATTTGCCATTGCATTATCTGGTCTGACCACCACACGCTCAGCACTTGATACGGCAAGCATGAAGAACACCTCTTGACCTTCAGTTATAAGATCATCCAATATATTCACAACTATTTCACGTTCAGTATCCATTTCATCAAAACTGACAGTTCGTGGAACAAAGCTGAAGTCACTGCCAGCTGAGGAAGAATAGCAAATACTTCATACCAATACAGTAACCAAATAGACAGACAGGCAAACAGACCTGTTGCAGTGAAACTTGCTGCTGACACATCAACTGTAATGATATTGCTAGCTGTGATCCCAGTGAGGTCTCCTTCAAGCACACGAATAAAGACACTTTCCACACCAGTAGAGACATCTTCATTCACAGTGTATTCAACAGGCTCATAGCCAATTACAACCACTGCAAGAGGAAACATCGCACACAACATCACATGCATAGTAACTGGGCTATGTAGAATGCCTATTAAGTACTAAAAAATATGAAAATACCTCCTGAAGAAAGAAGGTTATGAATAAACAAACTAGAAAATATAAACATACTCTAAATCCTCAGTCAGGTATCTATACATAAAGCATGTTCTGTAAAGTATATAATGAAAAAAGAATCCTAATCACCCTAAATAATTATATACAACAGCCCTCAAGTTTATAAAATCAAGAGTGTACATACCTGGCCGAGGGTGATAACCTTGATACAGATATCAGTATAAAAAAAACTCAAAGACAAAGCATGGGGTCATAACTTGTGAACTAAACCTTGGTTAGCGAAAGATATGCATATTGAAAAAACATACCACCTGCCTATCAGTAAATATCAGGCAAAACGTGCGATACAAATACAAGAACAGAGTCAATACTGATTGCATGAAGACGGTCTTTGCAGATGACAGAGTAAATTTGCAGCTATGGTGGTAGGTGATTGTTAGAAACCATACATTATCAGCATGAAGTGGTGAAACAGGATGTGATACTTTGGGCTCTCCATAGCAGGTGTGCTCTGGCAACAAATCTGGCAAGCCTTCCCACTAGGGTACGCAAATCTACCATCCTTTCCAGGTTTGTATACGTATATATATATTTTAGAAAACTTACAAATAGACATGCATGCATGATGCAATACACAGAACACAACTTAAAACCACGCCTACAATCCTGAAGCCCATAACTAGGCCGTCACTAACCTCGTACTCAGCTACGAGGCTAGGCTGTCACTAGCTGCAATTGTCTATTAAACAACCGGTATGAGCAGCACAAAGAGTTTATACTACCTTGGACAGCTGCCAGACAACGTGACAAAAACTGTGTGCAGTGAACAGCGGAAGGGTTAATACCGACTGATATTGACAAAGCGCCACTTTGTTGGCACACATAGAGTTTTTCTATGGCAGAACCGCTCCTTTTGCCATGTTTTCATAGCTTGGTATTAGCTCCCACTGCTGTAGCTCATTTCCCGTCAACCAGTTCATTGCACGTATGTCTTTTCCCATAGGCGCAAAATGGCGACCCTACCATGGTGGCAAGGCAACTCACCTGGAATTCCGTAAGCATCATGTCTCCAGAACACAGATACAATCTCTGGCAAAATATTTGCATTTCTAAGCTATACCAAACATAATTTATTTAAGTAAGTATTGCGAATGCTAGAGTGCAGACAGGCAAACAGACAGACACACAGACAGACAGATGGATAGACAGACAGACAGACAGACAAACCATATCTGTGCAGAGTGTAATAACTTTACCATCCTCATCCTGAATGGACACAGTGGCTGCATCAGGATCGATTATCACTACATCCACAGGGTCAGCAGGATCACGGACTAGACTCACAGTGAAGGTCTCTAATAGCTCAAAGATGTCATCATTAGTAATAGTGATGTCTACTGGAACCACAAGGGTGTTTTCATCAAAGATCAGTTCTCTTGTCAATGAACCAAAGTCAAAACCAGCTGAGGAGTAAGAGTTCAATACTTAGGTGACTTTATTGGCTATGACTTACTATAAGTGACAAGCTGAGTTGCTCAGTCATGCCCCCTATCTTGCAGCATATACTTCTCAGCTTGAACACACACTACACTGACACCACAAATACTGGCTATCCTTCCTTATTCAATAGCATGTGGTTGTGGTAGACTTATCCAAGCCTCCCGAGTCCAACTGATTCTCAGATTGATATTCCCAAACAATGATGCAATCTGCGATGGGCAAAGTCTGTCCCTTCTATTGGGGTGGAATCTTCAGCACTTCATGCAGTTATTTGTGCGAAAAATGGAGAATATGGAATATGGAGAGACTCACTGCCCCTACATCTGAGAGCATGTTTTCAGCCTCACTTGGTATTTTATCCAAGGCCAGTACTTACAGATGCATCACTCCTGTCCTGCTCTTGGCTACAGGCACGGCCTAGCTAGCCAGTACAAGGTTATTACCACTGGGCCACACATTGTAAAATAGGCAGTGTAAAAAAGTCCTGTTCTTATACTACAGACTTTCGTAGCTACAATTGTACAGATAGCTTTGACTATTAATGGCAGCTTTGGAATTATTTGTTTAGCACCTTCAATTTTTCCAAAATTCAGTGCACAGCTGTAGTAATTAAAATTATTTAGCTCTACACAGTTTTTGCATGTTAGAGGCCAGACTCTCCTTATGAAGATGTCTGGCCATATGTGGCAGTTCAGGGTAGAAAATGAGCATCATTCAAACTATATCTCTGGAATTCTGGTGTAATTTTTACTCTATATAGCAAGGTTTTGGCAAACTTCTGCAATATATAGAACAGTGCAAAACAGCTTACATGTATTAGTGGTAAACGTTCTACTCAATTACCTTAAAATATGTAATCTATAGCCCATTACAATGCATAAGGATGTACTTATATGCACAATACCTTGCGCAGCTATATTGTTAGTACAGGTCATACATTGTTACAGTTATCAGTGCATCAACCACAAATGACTCACCAGTGGCAGTGTCAGATCCAAGAACTTCAGTTGAGAAGGTCACAGAGACTCTCCTTCGAAGTTCTCCTTCTAGAACAGCCACAAACACAGTTGCAACAGCATCCACCCCCTCTGTCACAGTGTATGTAGTTTGATTGAATCCAATTCTGACAGCTGTAGGCATGCAGAAAAAAGTTTAGTATACCACATTGCGGGAAATTTTCACAGGTGCAAAATTTAGCGAAAATGCCAAAATTCCTTCAGAAGAAAATTCTGCAGTTTTAATTTTCACGTCAACGTAAGCCCTTAACCACACCCCTCAGCTACACATGGCAAGCCATTGCGTGTCTAAGCGATAGTAGTAAAGGCTACTATGCCTACAAAGGCTTTCGGAGTCTACTCAGGCTAGCGCTGAGCATATCATTAATAATTGGTTTGGCTTGTTCCAGTAAAATCGCTCTTCAAGGTTGTGGCAATTTCGCACAAGATGCCCCTCCTCCACAAGAAAATGAATGCGGCAACGGTTGCATGATCATACTCGTCTCAGTAACTGTTTCAAGTGCGGTCAGTGTTCATCCTACCAATGTGGGAAGTAACGCTATCAAACTGGAGTTTGGTAAGGGAAGTGAGATACTCTTGCGGACAACTTTTCACAGTCTGCCCGCAAGACTAGCCGTTTGACTGAGTTAGCTTGTGTATGCCATAACTAGCTATAGCTACCACAGGTAATTCTACAATGACCTAAGGAGTGCAAGGTCAGGCTGCTATATTGACTAGTATATCTTACCACCACAAGATTCAAGTCATTTGCCTGCTCCGACAGGGGGGACATTATTCACCAAGGGGGGACAGTCACCGGTGAATAATGTCCAGGGGGACATTATTCACTCCAACAACGTCACTTCCTATTACAACACTGCTCACAGACAACCCCCTTTTCAAACTCCTGGATTACTGTTTAGCTCAGGCAGCTATACTAAACTAAACTTATGAAATTATACTAGAAGCAATGAAGAGCTGCAAATTGGAGTCTGAAGACAAGTGCTATAGCTGCTAGCGGCAGCTCTGTAACAGTCATTCGCATACTTGATAAATTGTAAGCTACCTCTGCATCCACTTCACAGTTGGTTCCAGTAGATATTTACTTACAGATTTGTACTAAAAAGCCTCTTTATAATGCTGCTACATTATAGTTTGTGGTCTAGTCACACAAAGCTTCTAGAGATAATTGCTAAAATTCTCTCATGCAAAAAAAAAGACGTTTGTAGCTCCCTGGATGTAAATTTCCGTGCACTAGCCGTGTATTCTAGACACAAACTGTCAGACATTCAACCTTCAGACATTCACACTAGCTGTGTATTCCAGATGAAAATTGTCCACTGTACTGAATTTATGCAGACAGATGGACTGACAGATGGATAGCAAATGCTTGCTCCACTTTGTGCAAGCAAAGGTCAAATGTGGTGAAAATGATATTGATAATTAGCCTGGCCACTTACAATCATTGTCCAGTATCTCCACAAAAGTCAGATTTGGAGCAAGTCGTATATTCTCCGAAAGGCCATCTGGTCCAGGAACAACAACTACACTGAAGAACTCCACTTCCTCTAGTAAATCATCATCATTGATGTTTACATCAGTACATGCTCGACGGTTGTTACCAGTGATAAAAACAAAATTACTGTCTGTTCGAAGTCCTGTATAATCACCAGGATCTTCATACATATATGAAGAAAGAAGAATGATCAGCCAACTCTTAATTGGACAAACTTTACAACAACTTACCAGCGGCAGTGCCACGAATGGTGCCAATAAACAGCATCACACTGAATCCTGTAAGGTCGTCTGTGTCTAATACGTCTAGTATCCTGAGACAGAGCTGGGCAGAGCCTTGAGTTTCATTCACAGTGGTAAGATTTCGCTCCCATCCAATGGTCAACACTGTCAGACAGAAAAAGGTAGGAGTGATATCTAAGTCCACTACAGGTAGAGGACATGTATGAACTATGGATATAAAACCAATACTGCAAAGTGGAAAGTTTCTGTAGTTTCCTTGTGGCATAGCATTGCTACTGCAGTGTTAATTATCAGCTTAGCAGCTTAAACTATGAAAAAACAAGATAACCTAGCTAATTACTGTACAGTATCATGGAGAAGGTTGAAGCTGTTTTTCCACACACACACACACACACACACACACACACACACACACACATGCATTCTCACATACACATACACAATAATTATTTAAACTAACCATCATCATCTATAATCACAACAGTTGCCCTACTAAAGGGACTGCCGTCTTGACCAACTATGACACGAGGTGCTCCTGAAGTAGTTAGCCAAATGGAAAATTCTTCATTAGATTCAGGAAGTCGGTCATTGATTAATACAAAAGTAAACCGTATGCTCTCTGCAGCAGCAGGAAATGCAAGGGTTAACCTTGGAGGAACTCTACTATAATCTCCGATTGCATCGGCTGTATTTCGTGTTGCCGTTCCATCTATAAACTGAGCAATCACATTAAATGTTAGCTCTGATTGCCGATTGTTCCCTTTTATGACTACAACTGGAATCACATCTACACCAGTGGCATTGAAGGCTTCAAAGACTGTATATGTGTCCTGTTCAAACCCAATAACAATACCTGCAATGAAAGAAAACATATACAAAATTCACAATACAGAAATATCACTTTTGTAAAGATTACAGGTCAGCAGACAAACAGATGAGCAGAGATGGATGAATAGAATAACGGGTAATGCAAGACTTAGGTTACATGTATACAGTCTAGTCTGAGCTAACAAAAATAACAAATGAAATATACAGTTTGTTTATGACTTCACTCTCACTATCCTGGTAGTGGTACCACAGTTTAATGGTTATGCTTGCATAGCCACACAAATTACTGCTAATGACCTCTTTGCATAATTGATGTGAGCCCTACTTAGTTGGACTGCACATTCCGGGCTGTACAGGGGATTGAATATCAGATTTGACCCCCTGGGAACAAAATTTAGAATTTTGAACTTAGGTGTGTGTGTGTGTGTGAGTGAGTTTGATTATAACATTCACCATCCGTACTGAGTGCTATCAAGTAATGGTTGATGGTGATTGTGTACAGGTCTGCAGGCCCGGGAGGGGATTTAGGGGGGTTTGCACAAACTTACTGCTTACAAATGGCCGGCTGCGGCAGGTTCAGGAGCCAGTGTCATTGAGCTGTGAGCAACACAACATCATGACCTATTGTCGAGCACATCATTAAGAGACCCATGTGACAGAAGGGGGACATGAATTTCTGTGTAATTGTGATAGGAGGGTCTACAGTAAGCCGTCCTTAGTAAAAGTATGCGGTAGACATGTCTACATCTCTGACACTTAGCATGCTCTAAGTTTGAAGATGCATCAATGTAACTCAGAGACACCATATTGAACATGTGCCTTGCCCCCTGGGGCCCCGCTGATTGCATTCCTAAGTGTGCACAGCTAACTGGTATGTATTATTAAATGGGCTCCACCTTCATTGTTTGCACTCAAAAGTATTTTCACTTACTCTCACTTAAAATAGAAGTAAAAAAAAGATTGCAGAAGCAATGATGATTTCCTCAGTGCAGTTCTGAAGCTTATACACCGTTCCATTGTAAAGTATCTGAGCAATAATTGGTCACTTATGCTACTCTATAATACTACGTCTTAGCACTCTGAGGATTGACACAGTATATAATAGTAGTTATCTCAGATTCATGATTTGTCAGCGGACAGTATATAAGACAATGCGATCAAGGAGTGTAGACCATTGGAGTGCACAGGCGTAAGGGTACTGGCTCAATTTAATGCACGTCATAAAGGTTAGCCTGCTCTAGCAGTTGTGGCTCCATATTGTTTTCATTCAAACACACTCATATGAACTCATCACTGTGATAAAGCAGGCCCAATACTAACTTTGTCCCAGCAGCGGCTTCGCTGCTATTTCACACTGACCCACATCCACATAGCTAGCTATGTGCACTTCTCACCTAATTATTATTTTTGGTTCAGTGAGTCCAGTGTCAATAGTGTGTATTAAACAACAAGTGTCTACTCAAAGAGCGTTAGTAAATTACTGCTGAATAGTTCAATTTTTTTGAGAACGCTATGGTGTGAGTGCAGTACCTGGTAGAAAATATTGCTTCTTTGCGTTTGAATCATTCTTTATTGTACTAGCCTTGCTGAAAGAAAGAAACAAGAAGTTGAACAATCTACTGGTTTAGTAATTTGCTGATGTGGTACTTCAGCGGTGCTCTCCATGCAGCAACAGTAACAGTGTTTATATTGATAAAAACATTCAAAAATGACTGGTAGCTATATGGTTCATAAAACGTTTAATTTAGAAAAGACTTTGAAACATACCATTTTGTGCACATTTAATGCAACGGCCATCTTTTCGTTATGCCATCCCTACATATGGCTCCATGATATAATATGGACCAAGATCATTAGACGCTGAACCTGTTAAAATATCCCTAATGCATTTTACTATGTAATGTACAATCATGTATGTAGTACATCTATTCACTAACTGTCATCATCAATGATCATTCCCAAACTGGTCAAACCATCAGACCTTTCTGGAACTAATCTCCCTCGTGCTACGCCACCAAGCACCTCCAATGTTAATGCAAAAATCTGGTCTGCTTCATGAATAGTGTCATTTTCTATCTCCATTTGAAATGCTATAGTCTCTGGACTGTCTTCACTACGAAATGTCACTCGCACTGGTGTGATAGAAAAATCATCAACACCTGTGGAAATATGGTAAGAGACAGTCATGATTCTGCAGCTGATAGTAGCCTACTTCTGAGCTTACTTGTGGCAGTTTGAGTGAGAGGATCAAAATTGTGGTCCGTCACATTGGGATCAAGAGACCTGGGAAGTTGGTTACTATTCCTCGCAAAAGTGAGATTTAATGGATTAATTTGAACAACCAGATTGATAGCTATTCTCGTACATAGTAGCAGTTGGGGTAGTATGAACCTATCTGGTTCTGAACGAGAATAATCCACTTCAGTGAACTGAAGTGAAACATCTGGAAAAAAAAGAGTTAATATATTACACAATGCAGACCTATATATGCCACTGAATGTGAATGGGACATATGAGTTTATGCAAACTAGTATAGCACCCGTATTTCTGGGTACTTGCATTTGTGGAGAGATACCGCTGAAATGTCCTACAGGGTAACACTTTTCAAGGTACATGTATATCCTCATAGCCTAGTGGATAGTAACCTTGACCCTTGGTTCTATCAGGCAAGTGGACAATGAGGAAATGGAAACGAACAGCAGGAACGGAAATAAAAATGCTGTAATGCTGTATTAAATAATATTATGACGTCAAACGGTATTGATTACACTTCCAGCTACCTTACTAGTTCAATTATGAGAGTCTCGCCAAGGGTACTTAATCTTAGCGTCCGTCGGCCCGTGAGAATCTGGCAGTGTCGAGAAGGAGGAGCTACAGGAAAGCCCAGCTCACTATTTAATAACAAACTACGTATAGCAGAAATCCATTACATATTAATTGGGTTCTACTCCTATTGAACTAGTGTCTCACCTCACTTTTGTTGGCCTGCCTGCCTGAGAGACTATTACGCAGACTAGGAGTGTATGAGCCACCACGGCTCATGCATTCCTGCTCACAGGCAGGTAGAGTGTGCTTGTACTCTGCACACACAAGGAGGAATTATATCATTGCTGTGTAATTAACTGCAGTTCAAGTATTGTGAATGTATTGAAAATCGATAATTTCGTTATTATATGACCCTCAAAAACATTTCTTACCTTCCAAATCTTGAATCACAACTCTTATTTCAGAAGAAACAAACATGCCAAATGTTCCTCCAGCTATTATTTCCATTCCAAGAGCATTGATTCCCTCCACTCTCAATGTAAATTCTTCATCCGGTTCCAGTGCTATACCGTCCACTCGAAGAGTGACATCAACATTAAATGGTGGAGGATTCCGTAAAAATAGCGATTCTGTACGACCTGGAACTACGAAATCCTCATTGACACCTTCCACTGCAAAGAAAGTGTATAAAGGACCATTATAAAATCCTGGATCAGGACTTTACCAGTTTGCTATAACTCCTGTAATTTGCAAGCCTAATCACCAAGCTGGATGGATTATATCAGTACGCTTTTATGGATCCTGCTCTCTACTAGACAAATACAAAAACATTTTGGAAAATAATGATGTGTAGGGATGGAAATCCCATCCCTAAAAACAATGTCCTAGCAGAAACTGCTTCACTGTTTTACACCTCAGCCATCACGAACTGTCAACAAAAGTGTGTGTGTGCTCCTGTGTAATGATTAATGATTACCGGGTGGTATAGTGAGAGTATACACAATACAGTCTCACTCATTAACTAGGTATACATTTAGGTTGCAAGGAACCTCGCGGTAGCGAGGCACATGAGAATTATAGTTAGTCTTGAGGATAAATCCTGGGCAGGACACACAATATTTTGTGAGACAGCCAGTCATGAAAATAACAACTGGGGGTCATAGAAGATTGATGTCTTTGCGTGCAATACATTTCCAAGGATTAGTCAGGCAGTTGCAAAAGAGCAGAGAGACACACATCACCAAGAATTGGCTATAGGTAATACAGGCTAGGAGAGCGGAGAAATGACTCCCATTCATATTGCTCGCTCAACGCACTGTCCATCTCCAGCACTCATATCTCTAGGCTATACACACTGTACTAAAATGGGAGCTACAGTAAGCCTATCTTCATAAAACTGTGCGGTAGACTCGTTCATTTCTCTGATTCTTTGTGCATCACAAGTTCAAAAATGGTATCCATGTAACAGTAACAGATGCCATTTCAAATCCCGGGGGCTCCCAGGTGCCCAAAGCATGATTGACGTATACATATCTAGGGTTGACCGCTCTGCCAAGCGTAAGTACAGCAGACAAGCTGACTGTGTATCATGAGCTGTCGCGAGAATAAAAACTAACGTGGAACCATGTATATGCATGTATATGGCAATGCTCCTGGAGAAGTTGTGAAAACGCGACTGGTTTTTGAGAGATTGATGTCTCTATCTGCAACATATTTTCAATAATCAACCATGGCTACTATGGGAAAGTGGAGAGACCCATTGTGCTATTCGAAACTTACATGGGCATTTCTTGATCCTGTCGTCCATTTTTAGCACTCGTATCTCTACTCCTATAGAGGCTACACAAACTCTACTAACCTGGCAGCTGTAGTAGATCTAAGCCTTCCTTGGTGAAACTGTGTGGTAGACTTGGCCAGATCTCTGCCTTTTCATGTGCCACAACTTCAAAGACGACATCCATGTAACTGCCAGAGATGCCATTTTGAACACATGCTTCGTAGGGGCCCATAAGGAGACATATAAAATAGTTTTGTTTTGGCCATAACTCCTCACAGAAACTGAAAGTAGAGCAACTTCACATAGATTTTCTTATCTGTTCCCCAAGAATCACAATGATATAAGTTTCACACCTCTGTGACCCCTACTTCATGCAAAACATTATTACCCCGCGCGTATGCCGCGGGGTTAAGCAATTGGTTCTGTCTGGCGTGGCGGCGTCCGGTGTTCAGTGTCACAGCGGATCCGATTCCCCCGAAAATCCGATCCGGGTCGGATCCGATTCGCTAGCGAATCGGCAATCCGGTCTTAGCGAAATTGATCCGGGGTGCAATGAAATCGACTTCCAGGAGTAAGATACTGGCTCCTGGCGTCTGTCATAAAAATTGAAATCTCTTTCCAACACACGATTTATTCTGTTTAACGACTGCAAAATACAGTTTCAATGATGATAGTCGCCATATCTTATTATATATGTACCTGATTGGTACAAAAACGGTTCTGTTCTCGGGATTTCCAGCTCTTTCTTATAGTACAAAATTGCGGGCGGAAGTGATGTATGCTTGAGCAGCTGTAGCTCCATAATGAAGTGCGCTTGAATCATGAGACTAGCGCCATTTGAAAGGCTAAAAGCCACTGATTCTAGCAAGTGCAGTTTGTGGGATGGCACCCTCACACGTTTTGGAGCTATGGGCCTCTGAAGTTTGGCATTATTTGGAAATACTACTGAAATAGCCGGAGTTTAACCAAGCATAGCACTTTAATACATGCAAGGGAGCATAAAGCTAGTATTATACCAGATGAAGGCACTCTACCTGCTGCTTCTAAAATATACCTTACAGCCATCCCAACTTTTCACTAACTGTGGCTCAGTGGAGAGCCATGACATGGCAACTGGAAAAGCAGGGAACGGGAAACGGAAACGGGAACGGGAACTGGAAACGGGAACGGGAAACAGAAACGGGACGTGGCTCTAGGAGGCTGAAAGGAGCGCATATTGTTGGAATCCGCTTGTGAAGTGCTTTCTTAGGAAAGTGAGTCAACCCCGTTCAACCCCTGGGTAGTTGCCGCGGTGCTAAACTATCTAGCCGTCGGCAAGGCTGGAGTACCTACGTCGATTCGGTGATCAACAAACAGCAAGATGCTTCCCTTGTAGGTAACTATCTTACAGGCTACTGCAGATGTAAAACTAGCTATGCCTACCGTTCTTTTGAGTCCGTGTAGATTTTAATCGCTCACGGTGTTTCTGTCACAGCTCTGGCACCATGGAATCACTGAGAATCACTCGAGATTCAGTTATTCGGCGTTTGCTAACTCCTTGTTGATTCCTTCCCAGCATTTAAAGTCGGTATATTTTAGCTTCTCAGTGAGGAAATGGCACTTTGGATTGCAATGCGGAATGTAACGGCAGTAAATGGCATGTGACTACGCACGTTAATGAATGCGTTTCCAACCAGCTTGCTTACATTTTGCGCACCATCGGTGGTCCTTTCCCATTCCCGCTTCCGTTCCTGTTCCCGTTTCCGTTTCCCGTTCCCTGCTTTTCCAGTTGCCCCCATGACATAACTGTAAATGTGCATACACGGGAGTCTGTGTACATCCGCATTCGGTTCCAACCTCCTATGCCATGTTGCTATACTGTCTTGAGCACGGGGTACGTGTTCTTGGAACACCTCTAGTTTATCGAGGGTAATCGCTCTGCCAAGTGTAAAGTATAGCAGTCGAGTAGAAACGAATGTATTTGAATCGGGGCGAGATGGATCACGAGCTAGCCTTTCGCGAAAATAAAAATTGACCTGGAATCATGCATGACAATGCTGCTGGAGAAGCTACAAAAAAGCACCTGACCAGTCTTTAGGAAATTGCTGTCTCTGTCTGGAACATATTTTCAAGGATCAGCCATGGCTGCTGCGGGTGAGTGGAGAGACGAGGTCGGCTGCTCGAAACTCACAAGCGTGTCGCTCGAATGTGCCGTCTGTTAATAGCGCTTATATCTCTACTCATACAGAGGCTGCACAAACTCTACTAACCAGGGAGCTGTAGTGAGCCTTCCTTAGTAAAAGGATGTGGTAAACTTGCCCAGATCTCTGACGCTGCATGTGCTCTCAGTTCGAAGACAGCATCCATGTAACTACCAGAGACGCCATTTTGTCGTGCTTTGTAGGGGGCCCATAAGGAGGCATATAAAATGTATATAGTTTTGTTTTGACCATAACATCTCACAGAAACTGAAAGTAGAGGAGCTTCACATACTTATGTTTTCTTATTTTTGTTCCCCAAGGATCACAATAGTGTAAATTTCACATCTCTGTGACCCCTACTTTTTGCAAAACATTATATTCACCCCCTTCTTATCTTTACACTTTGCAGAGTAGATGAATGCAGAGCATTGTGGGGCGAGTATGAGCGAAGTTAACTGGCTTGTTGGCAACCTGGAGATCTAGCTCTCCGAGCTCTAGCCTGCTCCCTTTCCTGCTGCAGTGTGGCTTGTCGGCGGCCTGGTGTACCATAACTAACATAGATAATATTACTGAGCTATCTATCTCTATGACCGTAAGTTCTGCGATGCGGATGCAATGAATCACGATCTGGGATGAAAGAGTATGTTATACAGTACAACTAACCTTTCCTTTGGGACTTTTCAGCATGCACGCCAGGTGTAAGTCAACTACAATGAAGCCCTGCTATTTAGGCCTGTAAGGCCAACAGAAACCCATGGCAAGTGTGCCGCCTAACTATCATCTCAGATATCAAGCTTGAGGTCAGAGGTCATTGCTTTCCTTCTGCCAGGGTTTGTCTTCAATCCAATTCTAACCGTGTTACAATCTTTAGCCTCTTAGTGTAACATCGAGACTTAGTTGTAGTCGAACCCCAAGAAGTAAACTACATAATTCTCAACTTCAGTCAGCTACCTCACTTCAGGCAGCCATAACTTTCTCCGTATAACACTACGTAATTTCCGTGTACGCTCCGTGTGATGTAATGCAATTCGACCCTGGCCTTATGTACACAGAGTGTGTGCAAAGCTAGGACAATCTGGGCTATCACTTTATATGAGACATATCTTGTGACAACTGAAATAACTCTCTCACTCAATTAATTAGTCTGGTAGGTTCACTTACCTGCACTTCCGTCTTCAATTACTACTATCCGGAAACTTGCAAAACTTTGATCGGTAAAGAATTCCTGCACAAACCTTCCTTTAATAAAACCTACTGGCAGCTCATAAGTGCCAGATCGCTCCGGTTGAGTAAATCTTTCCCCATCGAGCCATCCAAATACTGTAATTAAAAAAAATAATGATACCCTCTAATAATTGATCAGTGCATACTTTGGATGTCTAATCTTGTACTATCAGGACTAAGAAACCCAGTATATTTGCTGATAACTATTTCTTCTATTGTCTTAACACTCATAAACATACAGCACTTATCTTCTCTCAATTGTTCCTCAGACAGACCACAGAGCCTACAGGCCTTATTCTATTGGTATGGTACTCATCAATTGACTAATATGTAATATCAGGAGGCCATAAACATATTATCTTGTACTCAAGGGATCATAGCTGAACTATTTTACATACCAATGCAGGCAGTACAGCCTTCTCTTCCTGCTGGATCCACAAAGAATTGTCCATTTGGGCTGCGACAGCAGTCTTCTATGTTTGCAGCATTAAATTCACCGTCAGCAGGTCTGCAATTCCTATCAGTAGGACTGGTGCCCTCTGTAGTGAAGCATCTGACCTGTGCACTTCCTGTAGGGAATAAATGTAGTTGGTGATTCCAGTTGAGTGCAGCATACAAGGCTGCGCGACTGACATGAACTGGGTAAACCCAGCCACTTGAACATCAAAACTGACAGCAGTCCCACTATTTAAATCACCATTTATAAGCTTCAAGACCGTGATCTAGCTGTTTAAGCTTTCTCTATGTGGTTTTTGTTTCAGATCTGGAGTATACTTGGCACAATGATCACTGACTGTTGCTAGTTGTCCTGTCTCTGCAGCTGATCTGAGAGCAAAGGTAGCTAGATTACAGTGAAGTATCCACATTGTTGGTGTGTTCTGCTATAGCTAGGTAGCTGATCATCAAAATAACTTGCATTAATAGACAATATCGATAAGCGCAGAGGCTTGCCTGGTGTAACAAGCTGTGGCTGCTGGTCAGCTAGGAGTTGCGTGTATGTCAAGTCCGGGTGCAGAGGGTGGTTAGCTACTGGTCAGCTATATACGAGTCGGGAGTAAACTCCAGGTGATAGCTACACCACACTGATGAAGCCCAAATATAGGCTGCAACAGCTGAGTCTGTGGTTTGCAGTAGTAGGCTCTCTATTCTTTTGATTTTTCATGCTATGTACTGCCTAATTCAATCATAGATATTAGAGTCCACGCGTGCAAAGGTCGTTCAAGATATTCTAGCAAGCCTCACCATCCGGTGACCTTTAAGTTTCCAGGCTCGCGGATCGGATGCGCAATGATCGGTTGTTCAACTACTGCTCTAATGCTACCGTGACTACTTCTCTTCCTCAGGCAGAGAGTCAGAAAAGCCTCAAAATTTAGATTTCTCAAGCATTAGACACCACAAGAAATTGCCGGGGTAAACTCTCCGCGCTTTGCGGCCTCTGGAAATTATGGCCTCACCACTTGTAGTCTAAAAGTGCTACCGACGCCGCTGTTAACCCCCTGCAGTAGTAAGTTAGTTACTAATAATGACTTTGAATTGTGTTTATCAAAAGTATGATGTGAGATATAAACAAAAACGAAGTGGCTATTGGTTAGTGTTTAGGGGAAGGGTTAGGGTTAGGGTTAGGTTAGGGTTAGGGCTAGGGTTTGGCTAGGGGCTAGGGCCTAACCGTTGGGTTTAGAGCTCGCTGTGTTGCGTCAGTTTTGAGCTACAGGCTAGTGCACGTATGCGCATGCGCGTCCTTTCCCCATATAAATGTATTGACTTCCTGCCGGACCAATAGCCACGTCGAAACAAAAAATATGAAAATCACACTTTTTTACTCTCTGTACATGTACAGAAACATGTTAGGGGGCGTCTCCAAACTAGTTTGTTGAAAAATAACGCCATGGTGACGTTAAGCTAGATCCCCCCCCTCCCCCATAACGTCATGCTCCGTGACACTGCACTGCACTGCTCCTACCGTCTGCTGAGATAAGTACAAAGAAACCTTTTTGCAGCCCACAATGATGCCAAGCAGGGTATACTTTGGATATTATCAGGCACAGTAGTAGTACGTACGTTTTACCATAGATAATAGAGCACGTAACGTTACGTGCTCTATTATCTATGGTATTACCTGACGATAACATCACGGCCCTCACCCAACGTCACAATGACGTTATCTTGGTTTTGGAGACGCCCCCTTATGCACTATTACGTGACATCACGCGTTTAACACTCTGGGTTATCAGATGTACATTTCCCTACAGAGGCCGAAATGTGGGCTGGGAACGATACTATAGTGCACGCTGCAACTCTAGCTAAAGTCGCACTAAATAAAAACCCAGGGCATGCGCTGATGCGGACCGAGTTTAATATGTAACCTATCATGCAGGGGAGTTTTACATCCTGCTGCCGTCAGTACTATTGGATCTATATCAGTAGCAACTTAGGTCTGGACTCACCTCGAGAAATTGTAACAAAGAGGACCAACGCTGCAAAGGCGGCCGCACGGCCGAGCGTGCGGTATCCCGGCTGCATTATCGGAGGTCCTTCGTTTGCCCTCAACTCTCGATTTGTAGCTTTTTCCCCCTCCACTTGATATCGACTGTATATTTAACACAGTAGAACTGAGCACCGTCTAAACTGACTGCTGCAGCCAAATAGTGCTACAAATTAAATTATGCGGCTACCCACGCAAATAATTAACTAAACACGTGCTCTCGCTTCAGTAATGTAAATTAGAGAGCAGCAGCTGCAGCTCATGATTGTATTATTGATCCTGTATATAGCCCCGAGTAATAACTTTATTAACCATAAGAGATGTATGTCATATCTAATACCTCTGCTGAGAAGAACTTCTGTCTTCAATAACGATGGCAAGATGTCTAAGCACAAAACTATCATTGGCCATGCTTGTCTCACAATCCACAACAAACACAGTAATGGATAATTGTATCATGGCTAGAATTGCCGCATGGTAATGCAGATTTCAATTTTTTGTTATGTGCATGCATATGTGGTCCACCCTACCTAGTAGCTACATGCAACCTCCGTAATGACCACAGTGTTTTCCACACAAAAATAAATCAAAATTCCTGCATGGTTACATAATATAGTATACATTGCACCTGTACATATGCATGCATGGGATAATAACTTATTAGAACAATATTTATACTATACATCAAAATGAGTAAAATATCTTGCATTCCCATATGAGCTGTGATGCATTTGCTAGGTAGCTAGCTATAGCTACATGGACAACAACACGAGCAGTGACTGTGCACCTTCATTAGGGACTCTTAAGAGTATGTTGTCGCTTTGCTGGTTCTCTTCGGTAAGAATGGTGGACTGCCAACTGACGTTCATCTCTTGACAATGCTCCTTCACTCACTACCGGCAGATCACAGGAGTGATCAGGTTGCAGTGGTTGTCAGTTCAGACTGGTACCATCTGTAATGGAATTAGGATACTCTTTGAGCATTTGAACAGCAAAGTGTCTCAGGTGACATGCTCAGAACCCACAGCATGATGGGCTCACCACTGTGGCAAGAATGGTAGCCACACAAATGGCACATTCGGTTTACTATAGCTACTAGTACTGCTAAGTGAATTAGGGAGCAGCTATAGGGCGCTAACCATATAAGGAGTTCTGTTGCAAGCATCATTTTTTTCTTTCTATGAAATGTTTATGCCATATGCAATGGACACATACATAGCAATTGCATATGCATCCGTAGACCTGACTTACAATGTGATATAGAAGGATTAGTGACTAATGTGGTGGGTAAGATATTCCAGGTAGGAATTGTACGCAAAGCAAAAAATAGTTTGTGTGAGCAAATGGACGGTGAAACAAGTAAGGCCTGTCTGCATGGTGAGATCTGCCTGTATGTTCACAGAATACATCAGGAGGAAAATAAAAGTAACCATGTACAATTTTGAACACTGTGCACAGGTCTAAATAGAGACTGCGGTCTGAGAGTGCAGGAACCGCAAACATCTCTAACAGCTGGGCATATCCCTGATCCCACTGTTTGGAACACATCTTGAGAGCAAATTTTTGTACATTCTCCAGAGTGGCTATGTTTTTTCGCAAGTAAGGGTTCCATACGGGGCTGGCATATTCAAGGTGTGGGCGAATGAGGGACAGATACAATTGGAGCAAGGTGTTTGGCTCAGCTAGTTGGTAGTACTGTCTATACAGCAGCCCTAACAGTTTCCTTGCTTTGTTGCATATGTTCTCGACATGTGAAGACCAAGACAGGTCGGATGATAGTAAGAGCCCTAGAAACTTGAAATGGTCAACCTGTTGGAGTAGTTGGCCCTTGAGAGTTAGAGGTGGAGGTAGAATTCCAGCTCTTTTCCGTGAGACAACCATATATTTACACTTGGATGTGTTAAACTGCAGCTGGTTAGTTGTAGTCCAAAACTCAAGTTTGTCAATATCGTTCTGCAGTGCTGCGAAATCTTCCTGACAGGATATGGGTTTGTACAATAGCATGTCATCAGCATACACAGTTAGGCGGCTGCCTTCAGAAAGCGGAACTCTCAATACATCATCAATGTAGATAAGGAACAAGAGGGGGGCAATTACTGAACCTTGGGGCACACCTGATAATACAGGCAAGGTTTCGGATATTTCACCATTCACCACCACCCTTTGTTTTCTGTCCTTTAGATAGTCACAAACCCATTTTAGGATATGGTCATTCAGTTGCAGGCTTTTCAACTTATCTAGCAAAGCACGATGGGGGACAGAATCAAACGCCTTTTTGAGGTCAAAGAACACGGCTGTTACTTCCCTTCCAGCTTCCAAACACTGAAACCAACTGTGTGTAGTTTCCAGTAATGCAGTAACTGTAGATCTGCCTGGCCGAAAACCCCACTGGAAGTTTGATAGGGGATGGTGGGTTTCGAGGTGAGCAGCGATTTGGTTGTATATGTGCCGCTCCAATACCTTACTCAGGACAGATAGTAGAGAAATGGGCCTGTAATTGGTTGGGCTTGTATGATCAACTGACTTTGGTATTGGAACTACGTTAGACAGTTTCCAAGTTTGGGGAACACAACCCAGTTTTATAGACAAATTAAACAGCTTGGTAATGGAGGGTGCAATACTAAGTGCCGTAGCCTTTAGCATTCTACCAGAGATTTTATCTGGGCCATTTGATTTCGAGACATCAATAGACTGCAGGAGTTGTGCAACTTCTTCCTCACTACACAGAACCCTCTCAGGGCATTCATCAGGTGTTGTAAAACCAAGACAATCATGGCTAGTCAGCGGGGGAAGTTCTTTGTTGAAGCATTGTGAAAAGAAATTATTGAGCATGCTTGTCTTGTCCTTATCATTGTTTGCAGTACAACCAGCATGAGACAAAACAGGGACTGAGCTTTGTTCCTTACGTAGGTATTTCATAGTCTTCCAAAACTGCTTATTGTTGGTAGCATTGAGGTTATTGAAAAACAATTTTTTATCAGTATGAAGCATCGTTACAACCTTGTTCCTCAAAGCTCTATATTTTCTCATATGAACAGGTGCTCCAGATCTTTTTGCCCGCTTATAGAGGTGATTGCGTTTTCTCATGGCTCTTAGCAGGTTTTTGGACAACCACGGTAGATTTTGCCTTTTAGGTAAAGTTCCCTTAGGTATGCACACATCCATAATTTGCAAAAAGCATTCAGACTAGAGATAAAACCACCATATAGAAATTTGCACTGGTTCCTGTTAGTATGCACTACATACTACGCACGTAGCAACACGACATTACTGTCCACATGCAGTACAAGCAAATACCACAGTTTGCTATAAAGCACTATAGCACTACAACTGACTCACTTTCATCAGTAAGAAATTTTTCATGGCATCATCCAGCTCAGCCAAATCTTCTGATGATTCTGGGGTCTCCATCATAAGGGGCTGCTCCTCATCACTTTCATCAGCTTACTAGCTATAGTAACATGATATAGCTAGTGTTTTTTTCATAGAGCATGGTAAGAATCCCATATAGAGCATAGAAATGTGTACATATACTAAATGGCCTAGAGCATGGGCAGCTCTATACTCTAAGCTATACCTCCCCTCCCTGGAGTTAATGGGTGGGTGAATCATTAATTACATTTGGAAGTTGCTCATCAAAGCGGTTGCATGCATGATGTCTTCCATATAAGGAATGCTCTGAGCAGTGATGGCCTTACAGTGCTAGCGTTGCAAAGATTCTGCAAATCCCTGTATACACGTTAACCACTTTGTTCCACAGATGTTTCCATGAATAACCGTCACAACAACAACAGCAATAAAAAATAAATGGGTCACTAAGGGCAATGGTTCTAAGAAAAGTGTATTCCAATTAGGTATAGCTGGTGCAAGTCAGCCATTAAAATTAGCAAAACTGCTGTAGAGTGCAGTAGATAACTATTAGACTGGTGCTAATTTTTTATGGTGTATGCAGTGCCATAGCTGTATGCTCTTTCCAGTCAGTCATTAGCTACTTGTGGGAAGAATAATTAGCTAATGGCTCATGCTTGAATACATACCATAGCTACTTTCATCTAATAGCCATTGATGTTTATAACCTTCAATAAGAAAGCAAACGTAAACTAAGTGACCTCATCACAAAAACTTACATGCCATAAATTTTACAAAGGAAGTATTATCAGATTAAAGGCAAAAAAGGGGGTCGTGATGTCTCTTCACTCAAACTATTGCCTTATCTCTGCAGCTAGACTTAATGTTGCAAGCCTGGGCTTAGCTTCGTATCTCTGTACTACCTCAGATGCAGTGGTTCCACAATGTTGTTAAAAGTACGGTAGTAGGGATATATGGCACAAAAAAGGCCGACGAATTAATGTGTATAAATTCCAGCCAGCATAAGCAATACATCTTGCTTCTGAGTGGTTACTGCAGAAGCTTTGTTATTCTTGCAACAGCATATGAGGTATACCTCATATGCTGTTGCAAAAATAACAAAGTGGTTAGGGTTTACCTCATATACTGTTGCCAGCAACTCAACCACTGTTATTACATGTGTAGGCGTCATATCGGTCGATTACCAGATGTTCACTCACCAAATACGATAATATGACCTCAGAAAGCTACACAGTAGCCAGTTAGGGAAGCCAGTCATCAACTCATCCAATGCAACGTTTGGCACTATATGCACCCTAAACTGCCCTAAACTGCAGTAATCAACCACTCATAGTATATTCAACATGTGTTTGCAGTATATAGCTAGCTCAAACTTTGATTGTGAGAAGTCACAAGAAACACTTATTACTAATCATTAATTAACTAATCATTAATTGATTACACTAATTATCATTACGTTGCATCTCATTTATGTCAATGTAGCTAGTTACCTAAATCTGTACATTAAATCTCTGCAATGTACCCAAAATGTGATCGGAATAGCTAGCTATTATTGTACATACATATTTTTCCTAACTACTGTAGAACTCCCAACGCAAACACTCAGTACTCAAACATGGCTAAATGAGTCACATGACCTCTACCTAGCAATATAATAGTCACATGACTTATTTTGTCATGACTAATGGGTTAAATAATTATCTACACATCACTCAGACCCACTTGCAGCAAGTTGTGGATGTTAATCAAACTCTCTCAGCACACAGTGACAGAGAAGCATGAGCTACATCATTCATCCATGGCTAGTCGTCATCTGACGTCTTAGTCTCGACTCCAGATGTCTCGGATGAAATCTGGTGTTAAAGAGCCGAGTTTGAGCTCCCGAGTAGGAGGATCGATCCCTGCAGAGTACATGCATACACGAAGCCCATACGGAAACGTACGCTAACTGTCTCAGGACCTAAAACAGTCCGAAATGCAGTTGAGTACAGAATCTTGTCCTTATTCACAAATCAACCAATCAAATCAACATAACCATACACTTGCATAGATATTAAATATAACATGAAGGTAATACACCTGATATGCAAAAAAAATTGGAGCAGTACACGTGGGCATGATGCAGGCCAGATTAATGAGCGACGGTTCGTTTAGTATGCATGAGCTGCAGTAGAACAAGAATTATTCGGAGCTTGTTATGCCTTCGGTGGCGAGGATTACTGATGTACTCATGTCAGTGCAGTCTGATAGGCGCTTGAAGTCTGCAGAAACTACCGTCATATGGTCTGACTGACTGGCACAGTCGCTAGTGTTACCATGAGTGTGAGAGGTCTGTAATCTATCACCTGAGGCAGTGAGTAGTTCACCATTAGGTCCACTTGGGTTTTCGTTTTTGATTAGAGGTTTGGCAACTGCAGTAACTTTCGGAATGTTGTAATAGTCTGTAGATGTCGACGACTTTTCTAAGTGGTCGTATGCCCCCAGCTGTTCTGCCATGATAGTCCCAGAACTGGGGCGTGCAGTGGGCACCACCAACCTCCTGTTCAGCGGGGTCCCTGGAGAAATGATCTGGACATACTCAGTGGAAGGCTGCACTGTAGCAACGGCTGGAGTGGAGTGTGTGTTGGGTGTCGCTTCATTGGAGACCACCTCAGGTATGCTCCTTGCACTCCCCGAGATGGAGGATTGACTCTCTTCTATTAGTCCTTCAGTGTGGCATTGAGCTGGGTCTTCAATACATTCAGTCACTTGGGTTATTAGGGGAATTTCAGCTGCAGAATAAGACACAATGTACAGTAATGTATAGCCATGAACCCTAACTAGTAGTGATAAAGTAACAATAAAGCAGAGGATGTAATAGCATAAGTGGCCCATTCTCGCGCAGTTTTTGTCTCACATACTATCTCGCGCAAATGCAATCAACAATTTCGGTTGGGATGAACTTCAAACTTTCGCTGCTGCATTGAGTCTACAATTATACTATCCATATTAAGAGATCGTGGACTGAAATGCGTATTCTCCAAACTGACGCGGTCAAACACAAGGTGCCAATTGTCACGCACGAGTACCTAATGTCGCTTACTGTACGTTAAACAAGAAATCACATGACTTTCGGGTCACTCTAACATATTTGCCAAACTGCCTAGGATTCTGTTAACAGTAGCAATGGCCTCATTATCAATTCCATTTGAGAGTTATCAGTATAATAATTATGTCATTGTGATCTAAATAAAGCACCTCTTGGTCGTGGCAGTCTTAGATCAGTGGAGCCATTCAAGGTCTCCTGCGTGGAGGTAGAGATGATCCTTGTTTTGGGGTGAATCTCGTCGTACAGGTTTTCCTGTTGACTAGTCCCCGGGGATTCACGTGATAACGTAGCACCAGTTCCTCATGTTGGGGACAAGAAATCACATGACTTTCGAGTCACTCTAACATATTTGCCAAACTGCCTAGGATTCTGTTAACAGTAGCAATGGCCTCATTATCAATTCCATTTGAGAGTTATCAGTAGCTTACCAATCCAGGAAGGCTTCGGTCTTGAAACGGAAGGAGCCATACTGATGTAGTCTTAGATCAGTGGAGCCATTCAAGGTCTCCTGCGTGGAGGTAGAGATGATCCTTGTTTTGGGGTGAATCTCGTCGTACAGGTTTTCCTGTTGACTGTCCCCGGGGATCTCATCATAGGGATTATAAGGGTCCTCTAGTTCCTCATTGGAGGAAGCCACATCCCCAGTCACACCCACTGCCACACCTACTGGTCTCCTGGGGTAGGCTGCAGGAATTTGGGAAATTAGCTATTCAGTTGCATAGTATTTTCAGGTTTGGTGAAGTGAGAATCAGGTGTAGCTTACCAATCCAGGAAGGCTTCGGTCTTGAAACGGAAGGAGCCATACTGATGTAGCTCTCATCACACATCTCAACTGTATAGAGATCAAATCAACCAGTACATGATCGCATTGCTGCTTTGCTATAATATACTTCCACTTTACCTGTGTTATAGGGGTTGCCAGACTTGCCATTATTCCTGTATAAATATAAAGCAGTATAAAGTCACAGGACACTTCTCACTTATCCATAGTATCATCCTAGCCTCATCCCCAGGCTGCATTTCACTTGCTACTGGATAGCCTGGTACATTTTCTCACATGATTTAACTGCATGTGGGCAGGGACCACTCGAATGATGGTTGCACTTCTCTACCATTTGAATTGCCGGTGTCATTGTTTCAGCGCTCAGTCTGTGGTAGCTACAAATGGGCTCTGAAGAGCAGCTACAAGACATATAGATTCACTGCCTTCCTTCGTTGTCTGAAAACCGCACCTGTCCTCACCCATGCAACATTCTACCCTACGCATCACACACGAGAGAAAATGTACCAGGCCAACAGCTAGCTAAGGTGAAATGCGCACGTGGGCCTGGGAACGAGGCTATAGTATCACCTTATAATACCCCCACTCTCACCACCAATGGAATAACCCTCCTACTCATGTGCCTGCACCACACCCACAGTCTCTCCTCACCTTCCCTTCCCCCAGTCTGCCACACCCACATTCTCTCCTCACCTTCTTATCCCCCAGTCTCCCAAGCACCGGTTACAGATGCAGAGGATGGCAATGGCAATCAGAACAATGATGATCAGCAGGATGAGAGCCGAGAGGAAGGCCAGACTGTAGTAAGGATGCGTGAGGAAGGTGCCAGCAAAGATGGGCTCCTCTGGAATACCTACAGGGAGACCAGATACTACAGTTACTGTTAGTCAGGGTATAGACATCAACTTCCTCCCTCGGCTAATTTTATTTTTCCCTCCCTAAGAATTTGATCAAGAAAGTTTGAAAATGCGGTATGGTTATTCGCAAATCTGGTCACATGTATCTACGCAGGACTGGCCAATGGTGTGTTTCAGGCATGCACAGGGTATTAATATAAGCACATGTACAGTACGGCTCATGAGCAACTTGTCAGTACACGTGTGTGGACTCGCGATTGACATGTGGAGCACACACATGTGCGACTCGCATTGCACATGTGTGTGCGAGAGTTCTAGCCAGCGAGTGCACTATATGCATGAATAAAAGCACTCACACATCTGCTGAAAGTTATATATTTTGTGTTTGAGCGCACGCATGTGTGTTTACGAGTACTTGCGTGTGTGTGTACCCATTCTTGCATGTGCATTTTCAATTATTCGCACGTGACACTCGTGTGCTGTTAAGTTGCTCAAGAGCAGCGCTGTAATATAGTTCTTACACCACATGCTTACTGACTCACTTTCAGCAACACATGGTAGATACACAGTCACAGTTTCGCTGCTTGGCCCCTCCCCCCTCTCATTAAATGCAGCAATACTGCAGAAATAGATCAAAACAGGCGAGGAACAACTGCCGGGCATGGCCACAGTGGCAGAAAAATCCCTCCCCTCCCGATCAGAGAAGACGGCGTGGGAAACCGATATCATAGTGATGTTTGGGGATGAGGCATTGGGGTAGCAGTGGATGACGAAGCCAGAGTGGATGGAGGGACCGGAGTAGGAGAGACCCCACGTGAAGGTGTAGCGGTACGGCTCCTCAGAGGTCAAGATCTCACTCTGGAAGTTGGTGGGGGCGTCTCTGGGGGCTGCGGTGAGAACAATAATAGAGAGATAACCATTACTCAAAATATGCACACACACACATACACACACGCACACATACATACACACACACACACACACACACACACGCACATACACATACACACATCATGAATAAACACACACACACATACACACACGCACATACACACACGCACATACACACACACACACATATACACACGATTCACGATATCCAAATTACCTGTCCGAAGCGTGCTGACAGCAATCCTGGCTTGGGGTCCCTCGCCAGCAACAGTGGCAGCCGATACCAGTACGTTATACTGAGTACCAGGTGAGAGAAACATCAAGTGATAGGTATACTCAGTTCCAGCGTTGAGCTTTTCCATCTCATACAGCTCTCGGTGGATAAAATCCCCTTTCTTCTGAGGGTAGCGGGTGTCGGGGTAGTAGGTCTCGATGTAGAAGCCAAGGATCTGCCCCATGGGCGGGTCCTCGTTGTAGGTCCAGTGGAGGAGGAGATCATCGGAGCCGATGCTGGAGGTGTACAGCTGCATGGGTGATTGGTTGGGGGCTGTGGGGGGGGGGGGGGGGGGGGGGGGGGGGGTACATGATAGGGAGAGCAAGGGTGTCGGATTGACTCCTACCTCGACAACTTGTAGGCTGCATAACAGTCTAAAGATAACTGTAGACAGGTGATACACTAAAAGCAGATGACTGTACATGGGCAGATTAAGGCCAGGATTTTTCATTTTTACGTGAAACGGATAATATCTACATTATGGGAATTACTTAATGTTACATGGAGAAATTAATGACTACCTGGAACGAGGTAGCCATGCAGAGTGCTTGTTTCGTAGCTTTAATTAGCCTTTTGTGGACAAGCAAGGCCCTAAAGATCACGGGGATCTATACAAATGGAGCAAAGACCTCTGCCAGCAAGAGAGCTGCGAGTAGAAACGAGATGGGTGTGCGTTTCACCAATACCCACGCAACTGCAAGCCCCACCCATATCACCTGCTAACAAATAAACCCTACACACCCCAACCTGACTCGGGAGTCTCCACGAGGATGATGGAGCCATGGAATCCCACTCCGTAGCTGTTGAGGGCCGCCATGCTGCAGGAATACCTCATGTAGGGCTCTGCGAGGAGGGTTGTCATGGCGACAGTCTTATCCTGGACTTCGTATTGCCAGACGGTGCTGCGGAGCTCAGAGGTTCCGGAGTCGGAGCGACAGGTAGCGACATACCCAAGCACCTCACTGCAGCTGAAGCTGCTGCCACATTTGATCACATCCCAGTGGGCTAGGACGACAGGTGTGGCTTGGTAGTTGATGTTCGGGAGGGAATTAGTGCTAATGTGGGTGCTGGTCGGGTCAATGATCTCGAAGCCTACGTTATTGGGTGGGTTGGGCCTGGCATTCAAGTCTGGGACGGAGGGAGGAAGGGAAGAGAGGGCAGAGTGAAGCACATGTAGTGCCACACAGTAATGTAGCATGCCCCAGTAGTAGTGTGAAGATGGGCACGGAGGGAGGACAGGGAATGAGAGGGCAGAGTGAAGCACATGTAGTGCCACACAGTAATGTAGCATGCCCCAGTAGTAGTGTGAAGATGGGCACTAATTCTATTCTAACAGCCAGGACTTGATTGGTGTCCTGTGCTATTCAAGGAATTTAGCCTAGAGCAGTTATTTGTGTGGTGTCTTTGCTAACAAGGATTTAGAGCAGGCATGTGTCCTTACTATTCAAGGACTACCAACCATTAGTTGTGTTGTGTCCTTACTATTCAAGGACTACCAACTGTGTTGTGTCCTTACTATTCAAGGACTACCAAGTATAGTGCCTATAGTTAAGTGTTGTGTCCTTACTATTCAAGGACTACCAAGTGTAGTGCCTATAGATACAATCCCAATTATTACAAACATGATTACCTCTCGAAACCAAGAAGCGCAAATAAAACCCGTCCTAAGCTAGGATAATTGATAATTCAAGAAATGTATCCCAAACTTACAGTTCTTGCAATGCTCAACTACAGAGGGGGGATGATGGCTTGATTTGAAGTACAGAGTTTATACCACATAGCCGTTTCGCAGCCACTTAAGCTCACCAGAGGGGGTGGTAAATTCTATGGGGGAACTCCCGGGGCCCTGCCCAGTGGCCGTCATGGCCAATATGCTGCAGGAATACAGCCTCCCTGGTAGGAGAGGTCCGAGCTGGTACTGGAGGGCGGGGCTTTCCACGGACGTCTGAAATGTCTGCTTCTGGGTCGAGTCTGAGATGACGAACAACAGAAAGGTCCTTAGTGAGCACATTAGCCTTTTGAGAAGCAAAGCACTAGTATAAAATCAATACGTTTATTGCCCCTCAAAAGCTAGTATATATACTAGTGACATATACAGTCTCGAATCAAGCAGCCCCCCCCCCCCCCCAGGCCACAGGCCTGGCAGTCACTACCCTAGTAAAAGACCAGCCTGTTTCTCCCCTCCCCACCTCCTGCAGACCCTACACTGTTACCCAGGTGGTGGTTTCATTGACAGCACTCAAGGATCTCAGTCTCTGCCCTGGCTTACTTGATGAGTAGTTGCAGGAGACAGTGTAGCCGAGGAGTCGGCCATTCTGCTGCCCTTCCAAGACCGGCTCCCACTGGAACTGAGCGGCTGAGCTGAGGTGGGTGAGGAAAGCTGAGACACTCTGGGGAGGGCCAGTGGGAGCTGGAGGTGGGAAGAAAGAGGAGGGAAGGGAGTGGAGGGAAGGAGGGAGGGAAGGGAGAGAGGAAGGGAGGGAGGGGAGGGAGAGAGGAAGGGAGGGAGGGGAGGGGGGGGGGAGGGGAGGGAGGGGAGGGAAGGGAGGGAATGAGGTAGCTTTGTGTGTATTACCGCACATGAGATATACGTACACTAGGCCCGCGTAGAACTGCTCTCAGCTACTGAATATATTCACATTTCTAATTATGTAACTGGGCTGTATTAATAGCATAATATTACACACATGCAATGATTACCTCAATCTTTCAGTGCTATTATTAACAACTGTTCACTAGTGATCACGGCCCTATACCACAAGATACCCACCTGACTCAGCCGTGGCTAGCTGTACAGCCTCTGCAAAGCCACTGGCCAACAGAGTACTGGATCCCTCTCCATCTCCACTGTACCCCAGCACACGCACCGTCACATTGTACTGGGAGAACGGTTGAAGGCCCTGTAGTGTAAAGTTCACAGCAGTTGTATCTGTGAGGGAGGTCATCTGAGGGATGGTCTCTGAGCAACTGCTGGCCAGAGAATCGAGCTGCTGATAGAGCAACTCATAGCCTGTGACGGTCACTCCACAGGAGGGCTGAGTCTGTACGGGAATGGGACACAAAAAAAACAGATATTGGGGCTGAATCCTAGCTATGATAAAACATAAAATGTTCTGGCTCGCTAGTGAATCTCTCTGTCTTGTATGTAGCCTGTTAGATAAATGTATTCTGGGAAGTGTTATACGCTGAGATAAATCTGGTGGGTGTGCTTTTGTTAGACATTTAATGATCTTCCTTACAAATTAACCACATCTAACAACTAGCCCAGGCGTATTTGTTAATCAAGTCTAGCTTAGCAACAGGCCTAGCCATGCTAAATGTAGTTATGATGGTATACACCATCTTGAGATTTAGCTGAAATTGACATCACTATAATCAAATTGGACTTAAATCAGCAACGTCCACTGCTGTAATGATAAGTACGGAGGAGTGATGACACACACGACTGAACTGTTATTGTAACACATGTGTGGGTCCAGCTGTAATTAATGAGCTCAGATAGGGAACTGTCGTCCTCATTAGTAACAGCTGTTATACGTGGGATGGGATGGGCTGGGGTGGAGTGGGCTGTGGGTACTAACATGACCCACAAAAAGAGGGCCCACTGAACCTAATTAGTGGGTGAGGGGCTACGATCTCAAAACTGGTTGCGTGAACTTCAGTTTTGTGCATTCAACCATCGATGACACATATTTTGCAAATGTGTATGGAACAAGTGATGATTGCAATTTAGTATTATATGACCCACTTGGGAACCACACGGCACTTCCCACATTTTCGAACGAGCCACTAAACTGTATGATGCATGCCTTCATGCATAACATGTGGTGGAGACTCACAGTCCAAGTTAGAGTGGCCGACTCTGCATCCACACCGACGACCATCAGTTGCTCAGCAGGAAATATTTCTGCATATTGGGGAGGGAAGGAGGGAAGGAAAGGTTGTAGGAGATGCTGACTATAACTCGCCATATGCTATTCACAGAAATCTCACAATAGCAATGACAACAGACCTGCTGGAACCGTGGTTGCCAGAAGACTCTCCGAGAAACTGCTGTTCCCGATCTCGTTCCCCGCCCTCACCTGTACCTCGTACAGCAAGCTAGGAGCCAGGTTCCTGATAGTCCAAGTGAAATGGTCCGAGTCAGGATTTGAGTCAACGTAGCTTTGCCCAAGATGCTGATACTGCCAGGTTATCACTGTGCTGGGTGTCGGTCTGTAGCGCAGTGTGTAACTGGTGATCACACCGCCTCTGGTTACGGGGCGTGGCCAGGAGACAGTGAGGGTGGAGCAGGAGGTGTGGCCAAGTTGGGGGCGGTGGGGCGTGGCAGGGGTACCTTGGGGGAGGACGAGGGAGGGGTTACATGCTAGCTGTGCCCCAAATTAAGACAGCTAGGAGAGGCACTAAGCATGCTGTTCACATGCATACAATGAATAGAGAGCCCTACAAAGAGGGACTGGGCAGAAAACATATGGAGTATGAATAGTCATTACAGCTGTCATACAATAAACACGTTTCACAACACACACACACACACACACACACACACATATATACACACTGCATACAGGCTGTATACAGCCTTTATGCAGTGTGTATGTGTGCTGAGAAACCACCAGACTCAATAACACTAACCCGGACCCTCAAAACTACTGCTTGAGTAGGCTGCAACCTAACCCAACAGTTCGTGACCAATCAGATGACCTCCCTGCACCATCAAAGCCCAATGCTGACACCTGAGTAAGCTCGATATGACCACACCTGGCAGCACTTCCGATGCCTCCAGGCAAGCAACACAAAGACATAAGGAGGAGGCGGTCCCAAGGGACTCACTGCTGGTCCAGGAGGTCAGGCTACGCTGGGGTAGCTCCCTTGGGATGAGCTATGAGTATCACATAGCCTAGGACTTGGGCTCAAAGAAAGTGGTAGAGTATTCATAGTCATATGAGAAGGGTATCGGTTGCATGTGCATGTTCCCTCTACGTAAACACCAGGTCCTATACCCACACGCCATCACCATGGTCCCCAATAGTATCCTTTAAAGGTAAACTGCTTCAAGCCTCCTTAATTGCTCCAGTAATAAAACATTCATCATTCTTCACAAATAGTGTGTAATTGTAAACTCTGTAAACTTTGCTCAGATACACACACATGTACTGATCGATACGAGTTACATGTACACTGAGATACAGGGATAACTATTTCAGTTTTATAGTCTTCATGTGCACTTCTACAGGTTTCCTTATCGTAGATGTCCCTGCCAGTACATTGTATACAGTAGTGCAATAATCAACCTCTGAAAAGAGAAGCCTCGATCCCATAGTCAAGACACTGAATTCCCCCCTCACAGCGTTTTTTACAGCCAATAAAAAGAAATGTTTTTTTTTGTTTTTTTTTTCACAGCCATTCAAAAAACTTGTTTTTTTTATGGCCATGAAAAACATTTTTTTCAACAGCTGTGAAAAAAGTAGCGAGGGGAGACCAGGGTACAAGGCTACGGAATACCCCCACCGTATTAACACTCAGGTCACTATAGCTATTGGTTGCCATGGTTTCAACTGTGGCTTTCTCGCTCTCTTACTGGTGCAGTTGATGGCAAGGCCCTGTCCAGAGCTGCAGTTCCCTAACTGCAGGGGGAATCCCCCACACGACTGGAGGGTGTACTCATCGCCAGTACAGTTGAGACCCTCGGAATTCAGCAGAAGAGGAGAGGGAGAGGGGGAGGGGAGGGAGGGAGGGAGGGAGGGAGAGGGAGAGGGAAGGGAGAGGGGAGGGGGTGGGGTGGGGAGGGAGGGGAGGGAGAGAAGGGGAGGGAGGGGGAGGGCATGGATGGTGTAAGAAGAGCATAGATAAGTACAAGTATCTATTCTCTTTTGTGACTATATAGCTACATGTATTTGCAAAGCGGTCCCTTCCCTACAGTGTTAACGCTGACGAGGGACCACCTTACCCTCGTAGTCCTTCCAGTCCTCCGCCTCTTGGAAGCCAAGCTGCCTGCAGGCCACACCCACATCAGTGAGGCCCCACCCTTCGCTGCAGAGCGACTGCCACACCCCTTCCCACAGCATCTCAAGCCTTCCATCACGGTGGGTGGCCCCGTCAACCAAACGAAGAGACCCGTCCACTGGGAAAGAGAAATGGTGTTAATAATCACTATATCTCTCCTCCACACATGTATCACTTGTACCTTAGCATAATTATACATACACACTGTCCACATGCAGGCCCGTGTGAATGCGTTTCCCTTCCGCTACGTGTAGGCCTGGTTCATTTTCTCATCTACACATTTGTGACACGTGGGGGGTGGTAGGATGGCAGAAAGATGAAATTTTATTAGGCGAGGCTGTTGCAGCTCTCAGGCAATGAAGGAAGGCCCAAGAAAATGTACACTTTTTTAGCTAATCATTGGAGCCCATTGGTATCACAGGCGGAGTGTTGGAAATGTCTTCAGCAAAGTGCAGCTGTTTTTTGATTGGTCCCTGCCACAGTAATTAAGTAGTGTGCCAGGCTCTCCAGTAACAAGTGACATGTGCACGCTACAAAAACTGTTAATAGTGTCCACTAAATTGCTGTTGCACACATCCATGTGCAAGAGTTGGGGATTGAGGAGGCAGCTCATAAGTTAAACTGCCCTAGGGCCTCAGCATCGGCAATTAGAGTATACACACATGATCAATTCACGATGATGCCGTATCTGTGAACTGTATTGCTTGTTAGCCCCACATTCACACTGTCAATTATTCAATAAGGTCACAAGCAAGCAGTACGATTCACAAACAATAATTTGCTTACAAACAGCAGTTTGGTGTACCCAAACAGGAAAGCCACCCTATTTAGTGTTAGAGGCTGCATAGAGTGTTGGTACAAAGACAGATACGTATATCACAACATCCAGATGAGAACTTATATTAGATGTACACCAGCTTGGATGTACACTGTCGTATCTGTAAAACTATACACAGTACATAGTGAGATGTAGTTCCCATAGCGCTACACACAGGGCGCCAACAATCAGAAAAGGCTTGAGTTATCAAACTAGCATGCAGAAACTTTAACATCAAAAGTACACTTTTAGATGATCAATCGCATTCCTTGAATAGTAATAAGGGCATCGGGCCCTAGTCTCGTGTCTAGACGTTCATGACCCCCCCCCCCCCCGGTGAAAGGACTTCTGGTATCCTAGATGAAATTTCTTGTCACCGATACCTTTCTGCTTTGGAATTTCCAAGGTCCAATCAGATTGCAGCTTTTAGTCATTCCGTAAAGTTGCTATGACGTTAGCTCGTTAAATCTTCAATACGAATTAGAATGAAGCATGGCTAGGCCCACCTCTGTTATGGCTTTGGCCTAATTACTCTTTACATGCATGTGGCATGGTAACTGTCATCATGAGACATTTTACACCATCAGTGGGAACTACATGATGATATAATAATGTATGTACTCATGCACCAGTCTCGTTTCTAGGCACTCCTGAATCCACGATGACAAACAGAGAAGGTGAGAGACAGGTACATGTATGTTTTGACACGTAAATATATACAAACACACCATGCATGCTAATTTGTTGATGTCATAAAATACACCTACCAGGCAGTCCTATTCCATCATCAGGTGAGCCGTGGGATGAAGCTACCCGTACACTGCTGGACAACTGGACTAGTAGGCTCCCTACCACACTCGATGCAGGTACCCATGGTACCCACGGCGATTGATGGCAACCACACACACCGCTCATAAGTCAAGCTACATCCACTCACAGGTCATATCCTACACACACTCTACCACACATGAACTATATTGGCTGCTCAAGTACAAATGAACCGATTAGTGGGCTAAGGCAACACAATAAGAAACTCATTAAAGTAGCCAGGGATCAGGTTTCAAGAATGAATGCTGTCTCAGGTATCACACTGCCAGGCCAAGTTGTCACCACCCTGGCCCACAGCTACTGCAGCTATTGTCCTCTGAATGTTGGGAGGGGGATGCAACAGAAGGGAGAGCCGTGAATAGCGTGCCTTGTTAGGCAACAGGTGGTGCTGTAGCAGCTGACATATTAAGTCATTAACAATTCCGTTCTTTCAACTCCTCAGACATTATACTGTAAAAATTACTAATTGGCGAGGACTGGATTAGCTTGGCGGAGAGCGTCTTTAGAGAGCCTTCAGAGTGCGTGAGACGAAAAGGTTGACTCGTTGATTGATGAAGAGGGTGGTTGAAGCTTCAAGGGCTTAAAGACCGCATGGAATGTGATCATTCCATGACTATCTTCAGGCTGTCCAAATTCAGGTCCGGTGGTACGTTCTCAAAGAGAAATATAAAGGTATTGAGCTTAATTAATACCGGTATTAACAAAAGTCTCGTCTGAAATCTATGGGGGGAGGGGGCTTAGGTTAGAGGAAATTTCCCCTCTTCCCCCTCATATGAAACCCTGGTAAACAATGGTTACTTGTACTGTGTCAGTTACATACTCTTTTAGTGTCTTTATTCCAGCTTTTATCAGCATAATAATAAGCTCCTACCTTGAGCCTAAAAATGCAACAAGATTTCAAATGTACATTGCACTACAGGTGAGTGACATTTTTGTAGCATAACCCACTCATGCAATATCCGGTGGTATGTGACCAAGTGACGCAAAAACCTGCACATGACGCATTTTTGTCAATTTTTGACAATTATCAAACTGTCATATCAATCAGGAGTGAGATTGGAATAATGCTACAAGTCTGCAGCTCACTCTGCCCCTGAGATAGGTGATTTGGTAGCATCGCAATTTCAGGAAATCACCGTACGATCAAAACTTCAGCAAACTCGGCCCCGCATCTCCCTTGTAGTATGGCCGAAAGGCTTCATTTCCGGGTCGTTGCTGCAGCAACACCTCCTGTAGAAACCTTGATTTAGATAGTGCCTAGCAGTCCGGACATACGCAGGCGTCTTTGAATTACGCACGTTTAAAAGTGCGTGAAGTGTGTTGTTTTGACGATAAAAGGAGGTTGGCTAAACTGGTATAAATGCTGGATGGGTGGGGAGAGTTGGCATGCCATCAAAAGAGATTTTTAACCCACCACTCCTGATTCTCAAAGTCAGGCATCCAGCAGTAACTGGGGTGTATTGTATAGTAAGGGATAGCAGGAGTGGTTGTAGTAATGATTTCAAATGTATACGCATGTACACACTCACCTGCGCAGATGACTCCAGCATCTCTGTCATGTTGCCGGCTGTGCTGCCGATTGACCCTCACACTGTCACACTCCCATAGCCCAACCTCCACCCCCGCACACTCCACACGATCCAAGTGAACAGGAACACTAGCGGGGGCCGGATCAAAACTTCCCCCGGGGGTTGCAAATTTCACTGCAGCGAATCCCAACTGCCTACACACCACTGCTGCTTCCTCCACCCCCCAGCCATTGTCCTGGACTGTGCCCCACTCGCCATCAAGGTAGACCTCAACCCTCCCCTCCAGGGGCGTGCGGCCTCCCCCACGCAGCCTCACAGAGCCATCAGCTGGGAGAGAAGAAGATTAGCAAAATGATCTCAGAACCAATTCTTCTTTGCTTACTTATAAAAAGCTCTGGCTGCTAATTTTAGGTGCACACATCACACATCACACACACACACACATACTATACCCTACAGAATTATTGGGGTAATTTTCACAAAAAATATATCAAGTACTACAGTCTAGCTTCCACCTCTTATGCGTCACACACCTACATGTAGGTGGTGTACAAAAGTGCTTGCACGGTCTGAAGAATTGCTCTTTTATTGTGGGAAAGATGCTATTTCCTGCCAGCTGCTGCATCCACACACACACACACAGTTCCTATCATGCTACCAGTGGTTAGCCTATTTCCTTGGCACGTGTACGAGCGAGCCAGCGAGCTGCAGGTATACCCTTGATAGCTAGACAGATTAGGGGGAGGGGGCAGCGTACAGCGAGCTGCAGGAATAACCTTGATAGCTAGACAGATTAGGGGGAGGGAGCAGCGTACAGCGAGCCGCAGGTATACCCTTGATAGCTAGACAGATTAGGGGGAGGGGGTAGCGTACATGTGATAGCATGGAGGTGGACTACAGTTACCATGGCAATACACCCACGGTAATGCAAACAGCAAACAAACTAGCTACTTGTTTATACTAGCCTGTAAGCTACCTTTCCCAGAGGCTATCAAAGAACATAGCTCCTGTTATCACACTGATATACAATGTAACATAGGATACACAACAGATGTTCACATTCAGACACACGGGCTGGACGCACAGATCTTAAATTTCAAAGAAATACCAATGAGATAGGCCTTGAGAAAACATCTTGCAAAGTAAATTCTGTCCATGTTACTACTATTCAGCCAAATTTCATAGGAACCTCTTTGATTCAAGTGCACTATTTTCCTGACATGGATGTCTCTACCACTACTTAGAAGTATGCAACTACCTCAACATTGAAACCTTGGCATAGAGGAGACTGCATGGGGCACCACCAATGTCCCCATGCTGATAGGGGATTAGCACATCCACTCCATAACTAACAGCCTCCTTAAAGTCTCCACAGCGTATTTTCTTGATGGATCTCTACCACTACTTCAAAGCAACTGCTCCTTGAAACCTTGGCATAGAGGAGACTGCATGGGGCACCACCAATGTCTCCATGCTTAGATAGGGGATTAGCACATCCACTCCATAACTAACAGCCTCCTTAAAGTCTCCACAGCTATTTCTTGGAATACACAAAACAGGCACTTTGCAAGACTCCTTATTATCACCCACAGCAAAAGAACTTTCAAAATCATGAATTTCCTGTCTAGGAGACCAGACTTTGATCCATTCAGAAGGTAGGATAATTTTGTTAAGGGCAAAAACCCTGAAAAGCAACTGTAGAAACACAGGGGTAAAAATGATGATAGGCAGTGTAAATTATGCAGGGGTGAATGTGAAAGTGTGGTACATGTTCTCTGGGAGTGTCCAGCATATGACAGCATTAGAAATAATTTCATGGTTGAATTAGAAAATCTATTGGGGGGGAGGTTTGGGGAGTTTAGTACACTTGATAATTTTAATAAGGCAAGTTTTATTTTAGGGTTTGAGAATTGGAACAGGGATGATTTTAAAGCATTATTAAAGCTAGTTAAGAGCTTTGTATTACTGATATGGGAGACTAGGAAGAAGGAATTGTATGGTGATCAGGATTGTGTGGTCTCTGGTTGTTCTTGCTCTTGTCCTCTGACTGGAGGTCTTACAAGCTCCGCCTGCGTCTGTGGGTGCGTGGTCAATGGCGTAAGCGCTACGGCAGCAACATGAGTATATTATTATTATTATCACCCACAGCAAAAGAACTTTCAAAATCATGAATTTCCTGTCTAGGAGACCAGACTTTGATCCATTCAGAAGGTAGGATAATTTTGTTAAGGGCAAAAACCCTGAAAAGCAACTGTAGAAACACTGGGTTGGGCTTGGAACAAGCTCAAATATCCTTTCATAAATAATGAGAACTAAGCTGTTCTTTCTAACTGGGCTGCAGTATCGTTATGAGTTTAAGCTCTCCACTGCTGCCAACACTGGCCAAAGGTGAGTGGACAGGGCATGCTCTAATGCTACTGACACAAATCCATGTAGTGTACACGCTATATAATATCATCGCGGTAGCTTGGCAATCTGTGCTGTACGATACTCAAAAGTGCAAAATGAGTACGAAGCTCACCGTGATTACTTCAATTACTGCTCGACTCTGCCAAGCATCCCCCCCCACGGATGGCCGCACTCGCTATTCTCCGTCAAGAATGCACATGTATATTGCACATATATAGGTGTACACAGGCGCACGTCAAGCGGTCAATCATGCTAACCACCAACTACTTGCTACGTACACCCCTTAACCCCCCCCCCCAACCATCCATGCACTCCCCTACCAAGCTACACTACACATTCCTGGTAATCTATGCCTGGGACACAAGCTATAATATGCTACAAAGATGAAAGAAAGGCCGATAGATCTAGAGAATTCAAGAGGCAGAATATGATGAAAAATGCAAGCCAAGAGAACCCAGGGACGGGAGGGAACCAGAAGCCATAGCATAAAGTTAAAGAGAGGTTAAAAGGGGGCCAACGTGTAACCATACAAGTCATAGATCCATGGAAAAAGTGTATATCCACACACACTCTCATTTATGGTAAATAAAAGTGGTGGGCGTGGCTGTCTCCAGATTTTTGAATATCTAAATAGAGAAAAATGTATAGTGCCATAATATTCTATGTACATGTACGTCTCCAAACA
Source organism: Phakellia ventilabrum (assembly GCA_963921505.1). Taxonomy (NCBI): domain Eukaryota; kingdom Metazoa; phylum Porifera; class Demospongiae; order Axinellida; family Axinellidae; genus Phakellia; species Phakellia ventilabrum. Next base: position 5,137,546 of record OY997395.1, on the reverse strand, counting down.
TTGACCCTGCAAAAAAAAATTCAAGCAAGCATTTTGTATTGTCTTGTGAGATGCTTCTAAGCATAGCATTGAAAACTTGCGTGGCGAACTGAGGATGCACTAATTTTGAGGCCACAGGTTTGTGTGCATGGGTGTGTTGCAGTGTTTTCTCATCTCCACATGTTAGAGTCAGTAGAAGCCATACATACACATCTCACAGCTAGTTAATTAACATACCTCTCATCACTGGTTGCCCTCTGTGGCTTAAGAATCATGGCGATGTATGCAAAGACCTCCACGTACGCATGGTTCCATGTATCATAAATAGTTGCACCAAAGTATCCAAACGTTAATTACGCATAGCAATGTAAATTTTTTGCAAAATGCATTAATTAATAGTTATTTAACTATCAATTTTGCTGCACACAGCCTGCCTGTTGAAATTTGATACTCAAAAGTGATGAAGTTCAGGGCCTAGGCTGACAAGAAGTATGCCCAAGCTAGCTACTGCAATGGGTAACCGTCGCTGACCAGCTGGGGGTGTGGTCGGTATGTCATTATTAAGTAGTTGTCGCTAACATATATGTAGTCATGTGAGGATTACGCTTTGGGCCGAGTCTCTCGGCCCATGTGAGGACATTTTGGTGAAACTGCAAAATGCCTTGACTTTTACACTTAGCTAATTATTGTACTCGTGTTTGGGCAAAGATATTAAGGCGTTAAACTATTCATATTATTGAGAAAATAAAAAGGATTTCCAATTTACGAATTTTAGCAAAAAGTATTGCTACATGGTAGCAGCTGCAATAGTCCTTTCTTTCGCGTAAAATAGTGAAATACTGCAAAAAATATATATTTTGTAAAATAATGTTTGCAACAAATGGTGCGTGGAGGCAGAAGTACTAATTTGCATACTCAGTTGGTTTTATACATCATGCAGCGGACTGCACGGTATAAACAAATCTAACCACATGAAATGCAATAATCGACATAATATATTTCTCAATGCAATTTCGAGGCTATTATTTTAAAGACTATTTGCATACGGTACAACTGTACACATTAATAAACTGGACAGTTAGATTTATCTTTGCCGATTCTAGCTGGACTTGCGGCTTCGTATATTATTACACATGATACCATGAACAATGACGCACACGATATGTACACAATCATTTAACAAACTTACTTTCTCCGCTCGACACTTGAAACTGCACCAGCAAAGGTAGAATGGTGACCAAGAACACTGCACTTAGCGCCATAATTTATCAAATGCAAACTTTCTTCGTTTTGGCTGTGTCGCAGCCTGCCACGTTTAATAGTATACACTCTACGGCTTCTACCGACAACGAAGTGAACGAGATAATGTGATTATAATAGCAATAATGGAATGTGCGTAAATGAGACGTCACGATTTAATAATAATATGTAGGATGGTGAAATTATAGCAATGCAGTGCAGTTTAGCATCATTCTGACAAACACACACACACATGAAAGATCGATGACTTATGAAAAGAGTCAAGTCTGTACTACACAGTTTTCCTTATCCTCACTGCCTGCTTCTCCGCTTGAACCTCCGCCATTTTCGTCCTTCTTTTCCCTGGCTTCCAGGGTGCGAGCAACCCTCCTCTTTGAGGTACCCAGAGTGTCTGTCAGGCTGCTGCCGCTGAAGCTCTTCAGGGCCTCTAATCTGGCTTGCTCTACTCTGGTTAGTCGTGGAGCTGCTTTGCAACCATCTACTGGGCCATCTATACATTCCACAGGCCTAGTTGGAATAAAGTACAGTCATGTATTATCACGTGGTATACACTGTAATTATTCCATACCATAATCAATTGCCAACAGAAATTTTCCACAGATTACAAGATAAGCTGAGATTGCTGCTCTCTCTTAATGAAGCAGCCTTACATGTAGACACACAGTACACAATGCCCCTATTTTTCGGAGAATTCAGTGTGGAAATATAATTCACTATCTAAGAAACAAAACTGCAATCAGAATTATATGATCCTCTCTGAAGTACGCACTTGCTTCTACACGTACATGCACTGTAGTAACTGAATAATGTATGCATATAGCATCACCTCTGTCCCCTGCTTCGCTTTGGCGGTAATTTATCGAGTGACACTCCTCCAAATGTCTCGTATGCCTCTGCCCTGGCCCTCGCCACCCTGCTTTGATACGGCCGTCCACTCCCTTCCTTCTTTCCAATTCCATTCTTGGAAGCCACCTTTCGTTGACTCCGCACTCCCCCGCCGAGGGGAACATGCCGGAAAGTTTCCTCTGCCTCCAACTCTGCCACTTGCAGCCTAAATCAGAGCAATAATAAGTAATACATTATCAACTCATGGAGTGAGGCATCAAGTAAGCAAGGCTCAAAGGAGTTAGTAGCCTCATTCTTAGGCCTGCCGCCCAGCTTTTGTTGCTTGGAGTAGGACAAGTGACAAAGCTGGGATGCAAGTCTAGCCTCATACCCAGGCCTCCCTTCGCAGCTTTTTTCGCAGCCATGAAAAAAAAACGCGGCTGCGAAAAAAGCTGCAAGGGGAGGCCTGGGTACGAGGCTAGTGCAAGCCTGGGAGTGAGACTAAGAAGTACCTAGTCCTCTTGGCAAGTGGCTGTCCCTCTTCTCTCTCTTCCTCTTGTTTCCTCTTCCTGGCCTCTGCCTCTCCCTTCAGCTGGGCATGCAGGTCCACACGTCGTACCTACACCGACAGACAGACAGAAAGACCAACACTTTGTGTGCCTCTGAAAACAATACTAGGGAGGGTTCGGCCCCATGCCAGTAAACTCTATCTCCAAACAGCAATCACACTAGCCATAGAGGTCTGGCGATTAGAAAGATATGTTGTATAATAGCTCGTACATGTAGCTACAATGTAGCCTTGCACCCAGGCCTCTACTTGCAGATGTTTTCGCAGCTAAGGCATTTTCCCCCCACAACTGTGAAACAAACTGAGGGGAGGCCTGGGTATGAAGCTAGATACACGTAAGTGAGGCATAGTGAATAGCGGTAAACATTGTACAATAGCCTTAATTGACCTTAGGTTCCAAACTGACCATAGGGGCTTGAGAACTACATGTACATGTAGGCTTTGGTCCATACATACATGTAACTGTGGATACATGTACATTCGTTACAGCACTCACCTGCACAGAGCCAAGATTAGAGCCACCAAAGGCGGCCATAGCCTCCATGGTAGCACGCTGGGCCTAGGCAGGAGAAGTCGGGAAGGACCAATCATGGTTGTGCATAACATTAAAGAAATACAAACCGGAAAGAGCTTGTTTCGTAGCTGTCCTAAACAACTGCCATATGAATTCAGCTCTGCTTACATCCTAATTACTCTCTCAAGATGTTAGGTATTCATCACCCTTAAACGTGCTACACCCAACCTTAGCACCTATCAGAACTGGCGAGGCCAGTGAGCACAGACAAGTACCATCACATGCATAGATAGTGTAATATGACTGTCAGTCGATGTCCATATCACAGGGATGCTTGTTAACAAGTTCCTGTTTTGTGCCACTCTGTAAGGAACAGTGCCAACACGGCCAGACCACATAAATAGTATAGTAATACCGTGTAGGGGTGGACAATAATTGAACTAAATTGCCAGTATTAACCCTCATTATGGAAAGCCCTGGCCATGTGCAGGCTAACGACTACACACCTCTTGTCCAGCTGAATGGCTTCCATTCATCCGTGGACACCCCCAACATTCACTGAATGGTGCGCTAACAGAGGACACTCGAGTGTGAACATGCTTATGAAGATATGAATGCAAAATTCCATTCAGCTCTTAAATATGTACTATACATGTACAATCCAGGTAGCTATGCGTAATTGTCACCGACTGAGCATAAGCCCATCCCCTCTACATGTACGAACATAGCACGGGGGGGGGGGGGGGGAGGGGGAACCCCCTAACCTAAGGCCCCCCCCCAAATTTCAGAGAAGAACATTGTTAATACAGTAAATATTGCATCACTTTGACTCACAACATAAAAAATTTCTGAGGGGGGGGCATGCCAGACCTTCCTAGATGGACTTGTGCTTCAAAGAAGCACAGGTCACTGCTTCCCCTCCAAACTTAAAATCCTGTATGAAACTCACATTGTGGGGCTATGCTGACAACACTGAAGCCTACACCAAATTAAGCATCTTACAACCTCCAGAATGCCAAGATGCTAGAGCCCAGCCCATAATCATTGTATATCATGAAAGGCTTCTAAAAACTAAACACACAGCTACAGTCACTACTCCACTACAGAAAGAAGATGAAGTATGTACTCTAGTCATTAAATCCTTATGAAAAGTACCCAACTCTGGATTCCTGGTAGCCTTGTTCCCCACCCGGTAACGAGGCTAGAGGCGGGGGAACGAGGCTAGATTCCTGGCCCTCTCTCCCCCCTGAAAAATAGTACTGCAAGCAACAAAAGCTGGGTGAAGGCCTGAGTGAGAAATAGGCTGGATTCCACTATATCAGAGGTATCACAGAAGAAATGCACAAAGTTGCAGCCCATAACTGAGACCAGCTTTTATTTGGTTTGTGGGTTGAAATGGATGGCTGCCTGCAGGGCATTTAGTGTGCACTGCTTGCAAATTCTGACCACAATATTTTTTTAGAAAAGTGACCTAGCCTGGGAATGAACCTAGAACAGACCACAAGGGGTGGGCACTACTAAATGGTGTCAACTACATGTAGGGCTACTTAGCTACAAATGTAGCAGTACAGTGAATGGAAAAATTGAAGGTGCTAAATAGATTCAGCTATACCAGACACCTTACATGTATTTCAGGGGGTTGGGATAGAGGGGCATCACTCAGGGTTTCATATAGGATTTTTTGGTGAGAGTAGGACCATGTGGAGCCATGCCCCCTGGGGGAGGGTATGGAAAATGTTCCTCCAGAAAATTTTTGAAATTTATGTGCTCTGAGGTTGCTTCTGGAAGGCTGGAAATTACATGTACATGTAGCTAATCTACTGGGTATCAAAAAATATCAACATCAAAATTTCTGGGGGGAATCCCAAGCCCCCCCCCCCCCCCCCCATGAAATTCTGCCAGTGAATTATCTGTGGTTTTGGTGATGAGGTCAGCTATATGTACATGTGTAGGCTGACCAATCACATCACTGGTTGCGGAACCTACACTGCTGATATACATTTAGTACATTTTAGTACATTAGCCTGCATATAATTATGACGTCACAAACTGCAACATATACAATGTACATACATTGTACATATACATTTTGTACATGCATGTAAACACCTACCATTGTGAGACGTTTAGGAGGGTTAGTCGCCTTAGACGGCTTGCTGCTCTTTGCTGTACCATCATCGAGGTAAATTGAGGTAGAAGAGCTGCTCCTGGCAACACTGTCCTTCACTTGCACTTGGGCAGCCTCCACTGCTGTTGCTGTAGACCGTTCATTTAGATCAGCAGAGGCTGTCTCAACAGTCGGCGTGGTAACTCCTGAGTTCTCGGTTTCGCTCCTGTCCAAAGTGGTTTCATCTGAATGTCCTCGGAGCTCACAAACTCCGTCACTTGGCTCTGTTTCGGTGAAGGATTTGTTCAGCATTCCTTGCACGGTGAGGTCAACTGCTACAGTTTCCTCAATAATACTGTGCTCACTACTAACTCTACTTGCAGTGCTAGACTCGGGCAAGTTGCTGGAAGAATCGCTCAGTCCCTTTAGAGAGCTGCCCCAAAATGCAGCGTTCATCTCACTTGCAGAGGTAGCTGAACCAGTGACGGAGGCCAGGTTTTCACTGTTATCATTTACCAAGGAGTCAGATTCATCAGACTTTGACAGCCGAGCACTGCTGGTTGCTGTAACAGTGGAGGCATTGATGGCACTGGCTTCAAGGCTCATGTCCTGAGTGATGGAACAATGACTCATGTATACATAATACATGTACACGTACATGTAGTAGCATGCATAGGGTTTTATTTAGTGTGAGGTTAGTCAAATGAGAGAATTAATATGTACATGTACAGTATTGTGATAACTACATGTAAGCACCCTTAACTATGGTGGGATCACTGAGATATGTACATGTAACTTCAACAGTTATATGCGTTGATCCTATTACAATGTATATCCCAAGGAGTGGCACTACATGTAAATGGAGGCAACCTCCTGTTCTAGAGTGTGATACTGCACCTTCAACCCAAGATCACTAAACAGGCTACAAAATTAGCATGCCTCTTTAATTAATTAATCTCACCCCCTCCCCCTCCCCCCAACAATCTCACACTTCCCTCCCTTGATACATGTACATGTAATAATCAAAAAAAAACAAAAAACTAGAGTAGATGTGCCTAGACTATACATGTACATGTAACTACAGCTAGTGTACAATGCACTTCTTGAGCATACCTGAGGAGAACAGCAGCTCTGTTCATTCAACTCCTCGCAGGTATCGAGGCTTGTGTGGCTCACTTTACCGGAGACAGGGGGCTTGGAACGGACAAATGGGGTTGAGGTCTGGAGGTACTTCGCCCGGCTTGCTATAGGTATAAGAGGTGCACAGAACTGGATTAGATACATGTACCAAGATACTCACAAGACATGATGTCCCCTATAGCTACTAGAAGTGTACATTGTATGTGGTCCTAGGACCAGTGTGTGGCAGACTCATCTCACTATTTTGTTTTCCTTTTTGTAGAAAAAAAAGGGAAATGGTCTAGCAGGAGTGTATTGAAGCTACCATGTACAGCTACATGTACATGTACATGTATGCTCGTCTAAATAAGGGCTACATGTATTTTATTAGTCTCGTTCCCAGATGACTTTTCACAGGTAAAAAGTCATCTGTGAACGAGACTATACAGAGGTAATGTAGGTAGTTTTGGTGGTTCTCAGACTCTGGATAGCTAGCTATATGGTACCAGACTGCATGACGTAATTAGACTAGTTTCGTGCCCAGACATCCAGGACACGAATCTAGACATATCTAGGCCCTATAGCTAAATGAAAGTTACACTTACGATTATCCATTTCCTCTCCCTCCACACCCATCGTGACATCGAAACTGACAGCGGAGTTGTCCGAAAACGAACAGGCTCGACTCTCCATCGCACGCACACGCTCAAAAACATTTGACCGCCAGAATTTTGAAAATTGGAACGGGTCAAAAACGCCTGCGCATGCGTAATATAAAACGTGGTCATCGAGTGTCAAAACATTTTTAAGCTGTTCTTTCCGCCAGTATTTGGAAAATCTACCTTTAGCTATGGCGTAAGGAGTTTTTACTGCATTTTAGTAACAACTGTTAATGTCCATAATATTTATGTATGCTTTAATGATAGGCAAAAGGCTTTAATGGAGCTGGTTTCTAATTAGAGCGCACCAATCGGTGTGCAGGTCTCACAAGAAGCCTTCCCACAGTTAGACCCCGGTAGAATATTTCCCATGGACAACTATGTTGCTTAAAATTCCATGCAGGGTACGTGACAGTCCTGCGAGAGGAAGGGGTCGTGGGGGACGTGGGCGTGGTCGAGGCGGAGGATGGAGACCGTGAGTGTATTAATTGTCTGAGTAATGACAGATCTATTTTAGTTTATTATTGTCAAACTGTTGTACATGCAATAAGGCTACAGCTTTGTTCCCGGCCTCTCCGCTCCAGTTTTTACATGTATGTTGCTTGTTGTTTTTCGTACTGCAAGCGACGTAAAAAGTGGAGTGGAGAGACTGGGAATGAGGCTAGTAAGGCTATACCCAGTCGATGTCTTGTTGCAGAGGATTGGCCGGGTTTGTTTGCAGCAAATGGGGAAAATCAAAGTCACGTGGTTTTCCTACTCTTACATGTACTTCAGCTTCTTTAATTCTCTCACACTTGATATCCAACAATTCGCTTCTCTACTGTGCTGGTGACCTATAAATAAACGTGATTTTTTGTCCTGTATGTACATGTACAGTACCTTGAATTGTTGTAAAAAATCCAGCAAAGTTAATGATCATGTGATATTTATTTTACTCTGTGGCCTCAGTGGCCTGCCAGGTCGATCCTTATAGTACTCGAATGTTATATATATGTATACATGTACCTGTACATGTACATATATATGCATAAGCTATTTGCCATACAGCTTTGGTTGTTCTACAGACAAAAAGGTTTACTATACATAACTCATGCTAAGCTCACATAATTGAAATTATCATTAATTGTGAGGGATATTAAGGGTATTCATTCTCGTCCCATTAGTTACCCTCCACCCCCCATCATCCGTCCCATTTTTGACTGGTCTGAGGTGAGAGAGCACTTCCCTCAAGTGGCCCCTCAGCTGGACAGCACCCTTCTCACCCAGGTGTGTGTGTGTGTGTGTGTGTGTGTATGTGTGTGTGTGCATGTGGGATACATGTTGTGCATGCACATGAATGTGTGCATGGTTCTTGTGTGTATTCCTGTTGCGGAATGTTATGATTATTACTTTCTTTTTCAGTTGCTCTCCAAGCGAGTGCAAGAAATAACACCCTCTATTGATGAGCAGGTATGGTAGCCATTTATATTGCATGTATACTTGCATATGCATGTACATGTATACGGTGTTGCACATTTTGTTGTGTTAATGAGCAGCACCTAATTACCATAGGACTCAGCCAATTAGCCTTATACTCAGTGAGCTGTACACTGTTAGCAAGGCAGTGATATAAAATCAATACTTTATTCTGTACAATGTACACATGGATGTATACTACATGTACATGTGCATATATATACCGTAGATCGGTATGTTATAAACTTTTTGTGTCATGGAGTAAAAATTTTGTGGGAGTGTCTGGGCCACCATAAGTATATATTTATCATGGAACATGTGCCACACTGTACTGACAAGACCCAAGTACATGTACATGTACAATGTACATGTAAGCTGTGTGCAGTTTGCATCAGCAGGCTCTCCATTTTTCAGATCCTCCAATTAGATTTGATTTACAGCTGGAAACCCTTTTGTCTGGTGGCCCGGGCTTTTGCACGCAATTTTTCTATCTTAGCATGAAATTATGATGAGAACATGCATGTACATGTACATATATGATGAGAGTATGCATATTCGTGTATAATAGTAGGGATGGTTCTGTCCCTAATTGATCTCACTATGCCCCTCCTGCAGGGTACGGTCCAGGGGTTCTGCTCCAAAGTATCCACAGTGCTGGAGAACATGATCCTTACTGGGGAGGGAGAGGAGCTGGTGAGGGAGGGAGGGTGGGAAGCTGGTGAGGGAGGGAGGGAGGGAGGGAGAGGAGCTGGTGAGGGAGGGAGGGAGGGTGGGAAGCTGGTGAGGGAGGGAGAGTGGGGAGCTGGTGAGGGAGGGAGGGTGGGGAGCTGGTGAGGGAGGGAGGGAGAGGAGCTGGTGAGGGAGGGAGGGAGGGTGTGAATGTGAGGGTGTATGGTATGAGTAGAACTTGTGAGGGAGGGAGGGTGGGGAGCTGGTGAGGGAGGGAGGGTGGGAAGCTGGTGAGGGAGGGAGAGGAGCTGGTGAGGGAGGGAGGGTGGGGAGCTGGTGAGGGAGGGAGAGGAGCTGGTGAGGGAGGGTGTGTGGTGTGAGTGCATGAGAACTTACTAAGGAGGATGGGTGGGAACTTGCAGGGGAGAGGGAGGGTAAGGGTGTGGTGCAAGTGGAAACTTACGGGAAGTGTACAAGTATGATATTTTATTGTACCCTTCCGATACTGTGTAGTAATCAGGGGAGAGGGAGGGTAAGGGTGTGGTGCAAGTGGAAACTTACGGGAAGCATACAAGTATGATATTTTATTGTACCCTTACGATACTGTGTAGTAATCATAATCAACTGTACCTACTGTATTTTATCATACCCTTAATCAATACTGTGTAGTAATTACTTCAACTGTACCTGCGGTTAGGCAAACCAGTGATATTGGATGGCTTGTTCTATTAACACGATCAATAGGCCATTTAGGATCATGGGTGGTGTACAATGTGCAATGAATTCTAATTGGATGGGTAGTCATCCATTATCATTGTAATTGTCCTTTGGACTCACCCAAAAACTTCAAGTTCTTTGAAAGCGCCCTGGTATGAGTGCACTGCCCGAATGCAAATACCACTTCTTTGTGTTTGAATCATTGTACAATGTAATTGCTTCAGCGAATATCGCGGTAACCCATCTGAAAGAAGCAAGAATAATGATATATAATAATCAGAAAAGGACGATTTGCTCGTTTGGAGACTTATTTATTCACACACACATGTACACACACACCCCAACACCACCAGCTCTTAGATGAGGTACGTGCCGTGGGCTCTCAGAAGAAGGGCACAGCTCTGGCAGGGAACATGGTGGCCGACCTGGTCATCCTGCTCAGGGACCTACCAAGTGGTGAGGGCTAAAACAGGAGTTGGTCAGTTTAAGGCTCCCGTAATTTTCTCCATGGTGCGAGATAGCTGTGAGGAAGGATACAAGGCTAACATACATGTACATGTAGAGCCAGCAATCTTATAACCCATTTTCTTTCCACCTGTCATAAAATATGAGTACATGTAAAATGTACATGTATATACCATATTTCCGCGATCAGACACCATGGCTACTAATTACACAATTTCCAACGGCCACTATTCAAGGGTAGTGACTATTTGAGGGTGGTGTTTATTAAACCGGACAGTTTGCTAGCTACAAAGTGATGCACAAAAGGCACATTTATTTGTGGCTGGATGTCGAAAATGTACATGTACAATGTAGGTTCGCAGACAGCCTCAGTTTGGCTCCGATCCCTTCATAGACGATCGGGCTCTGATTACTTCTTAGACAGTCGGGCTCCAATCCCTTCATAGACGGTCAGGTTCCGATTACTTCACAGACGTCGTAGAAGACAAAGGTGAGTGATTTTACTGTCTTCTTGCAAAATCTTGCTTAGTGGAGTACTAGCTGTGGCCACTATTCAAGCGTGGCGACTATTTTCATCTGGAGATGCATTTGGAAATCTCTATGATCTACACTGTGGCCTAACAATTAACTGTTTAGCAGGAATCTGGATGCATGTATTCCCTTAAATGTCATAGCGACAAGAGGTGCAGAGGCCTGCAACGAGGATATAGTGTGTGATTCTTATTCGTACTAAATGTATGCTACGTACATGTATGCCTAATACTATATACATACATTATACATGTACATGTACGTATACTATATACAGTGTATTGATTGTATCAACTTTTGCACACTCTGTTGAGTGCTGTTTTCTCAGGATGATTTGGGAAATTCTTATATCTACACATAAGAGGTGTATACACTGTATATGTGGCTTACAGAGGTGTGTACCGGTGTGTGAAGCTGCACGTGAAGATTATGAAGTATTGCATCACTATGGACCGCAGGGGAATTTTGGACTGCAGAGTAGTGACTGTCACATGACCCTGTTGTTAAAAGTACACCTGCTCATTCTAGCTGCCCCTACCTAGCCTTCTGGAGTTTCTCAGCAAGACCTTGCCTTCAAGAGTGAAGAAGCTACATGTACATGTTCAGCCAGTTGGAGCTACTAGAATTGTAGCATGTATGTGTACATGTACATGTAACATAATTTGTGATTTCCTGTTACAGTAAAGCATGTGTGATAGGAAGTCGAGACTGTGGTTGTGCGTCAGTGGATTCATCGTCCTCTTTCTGGTACTGCTCCTAGTCTTTGCAACGGTTGGGATTCGGCACACCCGGTTGAGCTACGGAGCCTCCCTCTGCTTGACGGTTGGTGGCACTCGTCTCATCTCCTATTCCTCTGCCTTCTGTGAGAGCTTGACTCTCGAAAACACGGCAACACCAAACAATCTTAAGACTAACCTCTCTGTTATTCTGAGTCCGCAGCCCGATAAGCTACTCACCAATCATGTTGATTTCACCATCGATGCTACCGGTCTGGCACTGACCAGTGATCTGTACCACTACTGGAAAGTTTTTGTTCGTCGTGGTTCGACTGTGGTACTGGAGGCGTGTATAGTCAGTGGCAAAGGGATGAATTTTGAAATGATCAGGGAGGGGGGGCTGAATTTATGGAGGGCTGCTCGAGACCCATCTGATCGTCACACCTTTACAGTACTTGGAATAACAAACAGCTGTAGTGAAGGGTTACGACAGAACTACTCTTTCTATCCGCAAGATTTAGAAATTTCAGGCGTGTACTACTTTGTGCTGTCGGGCATGGAAAGTGAGGCTGTTAACGTGTTAAACGGAACTCTGCATTTCACAATTCCCGAGTACAACACTGAAACCGAGGTGGAGCTATATAAACATAGTCCGTGCACCACTGGTGGAGGTGTTGTCCGCCCCTGTACCGTTCCCGTTCCCCTGTACCCGGGATCCTACGGGGTGATATCGGCAGAGAACACATCCTTGGGTCCCATATCAAGCGTAGCAGCGGTGGATGTGAGCTGGTCGTGCAACCCTCGCATCTGGGTCTACGCCGTCGTGGTGATCGCACCGGTGGGTGTCGCTGTTGGCTGCCTCGTCTGTGTTTGGTTGTGTGTGAAGGCCAGGCCCTGTGACAGAGAGGTAGTCGTAGATCAAGCCCGGGACTCGTTTGTAGCCGATCTTAATTATCGCCAGTGATCGTAATGCATTGTTGTGTGAATCCTAGTGTCCCAAAGCCACTAAACTTGAATTAATGACCACAGGAGTACATTCATTATCAGTATACTTACCTGAAACTGAAACTGGACCATGCAGTTGAGAGTCATGAAAGGCACAAATCTTAAAGTGTGTATTGCAGTGTACAGTAGATGTACATGTATGTAGTGCTGAAACTTCGTAGTCTTTGGACTGATAGAAACACTTTTACGTGGGCACTAAATGGAGAAACTACAAGAATCTGTGTAAACGAGTATTCTCTTTGTTTTTCATACAAGAAAACGACATCAAAGCACGTGTTCTCATTTCTACATTTAGTGCTCACCATTACATCATGTATTTAGTGGTAAAAGGTCTATTGTACAAGTACCCTAGCTTTAATTTCATTTCCCAATTGACCCATTGTACTACATATCATGTACATTAGTACAAGTCACAAAACACATAAAAGAACATAATTATAAGCAAGAGTTGTTTGGTCGTAAACATTCCTTCTTGGGTTGGCGAGAGTTCGGATTGAGGCTGCAGCCCAGCAGCTAGTCCCTGGAGTGACCATTGTTAGGGGCTCTTCGGAGGGAGAGATTTTACCAGCTGCCTCTTAGCGGGGCTCTGACGTAGAGTACAGGCTTCTGCAGTGCTGCTAGCCACACCCACTGGGACAACAGCCAGAACAGGGGTATGCACAATTCACTCCAAAACCGGCATGATAGACACATGCAATAAACGGCCCTAAAGATGGCAGCATGTGGATGACATAAGCATGTACATGTACATGTAGCTGTTATAAACGATCTTCCCATTTTCAGGGTGCTTTTGGTTTTTATGTTCTGTATCTCTGTGTGTCTGTCTGTCTGTTTTTGCTTTATCTTTTGAACTACTTACATGTACATGTATAAGTACATGTACATGTATATGTAAATTAAAAGAACAATTTCTGTATGATTTGGAAATGCAACTAGGGATTGTATCTGGGTTCTGGGGACACAAATCAGACCACCATACCGTGGGCAGAATACATGCAGGACGTACAGCACAACACATCACAATGCATACACACAAGAAAGTAGAGTGCCATCTCAGTATGCACTACTAAGCGTTATTGTCTTTCCCTTATATGGTACCTGCACTGCGGAATATACACATACTGAAAGTACACATGTACTCTAATTAGCCATGTACTATTCCAAAACATTTTCCCTTTCTCTTCCCGTGTATTCCCCTCCTTTCTCCCTAGATACGGTTGTCAAGAAGCTGAGTCGTAAACTGGTGGACGTGCTAAACTCTGCTCAGGAGGACGGGGGGAAGGAGGGAGACAAGGGAAGTGTGACTGTCAACAACATCTCCTCCAACAGTGAGTCACATCACTACCCACTCACAGGGGTTCATTGGGGGGGGGGGGCAAGACGTACATGTACAGTGCATCCTCACTTATCCGAACCCCTTTGGGTGAAAGATTTTACATTTGTCCTTCTCCCCCCCACAGTTTTTGAATTGAAAAACCCCGAGGGGGCCATCACTCGTGTCTACGTCACTACCACAGGGGACAAGGTCTACGGCACACATCCCAGAGAAATTGGTCAGCCTATGTTTGCATGTGAAGTTATGGCTATCAGTGGCTATCAGGGTTTCATACTGAATTTTTTGGTGGGGGTGGGAAAAAACATGTGCATAGAGCCACGCCCTCTAGGGGGGTGTGGGGCGATGCTCCCCCAGGAAATTTTAGAAATTCTGGGGGGGGGGGGGATCCCAGTGTCCCCCCCCCTCTGTATGACACACTACGTACAAGTACCCGATCCTACTTACATTGGAAGTTGATCCACTAATACTTACGTACATGTAGGCTTGCTTACAGTATCCTCCAGTTTTCAGGTTACCGTTGCGACACTCTCCCATTTATGCATCAGCCGTAGCTGCTCGGAAATAACCGAGGCTTGTTACAGGCATGGCCAAGGGTGTCCATCAATCCGAATTATGGATGCCATATTTGTAACAGCACCAACCGTTACGCAGTACATGTACATGTATGTCTCTCCTCCTTAACTTGACTACAGTAGACATGAAGCCATATGAGAATGCCCTGAGGATGATCCGCCACGCCCGCTGGTGGGAAGATCACACCTCTCATCTTAAGAGGTACATGTGTACATGTATAACAGCTGCTCTATAACTAGTATAGAGTACATGTAAATGAGAGGTCTAGAGAACCTGCTAATGCTGATCCCGTATGTTATGGAGAGCCCACCTGTTATGAGATACTGTCAGTCATGCATGCACATGAATGCTGACATGCACACACACACTCACTCACATCACACTCTCACACATGCACATGCACACACTCACAATGCACACACACACACACACACTCAAACACATGCACTCATTCATATACACACACACACACACGCACATGCACACACTCACAATGCACACACACACACACTCAAACACATGCACTCATTCATATACACACTCACATGCACACACTCACAATGCACACACACACACACACACACACTCAAACACATGCACTCATTCATATACACACACTCACACACACGCACACACACAGTGTCCGTCCTCTAGTCCGTATTCTAAAGGACATGAAGAAGCACGTCCCTGGAGTGGCCTGCCTCAACCCCTGGTACATTGAGCTGCTGGTAAGACCACGACCATCTCTTAGCATTCTTACTCTGACTAGAGCTTGGCATCTTTTCTCACGTGAGCCAACTATGGGTAGGCAGAGACCAATCAAAAGATGGTTATACATTTCTCTGCCTTTTGCTGGCAACACTACATATACTTCAGCGCTTAGTCTGTGGCAACAATGGACCCTAAAGATTAGCTACAAGAAGCATTGATCCACTGCCTTTCCTCGGTGTCTGAGAACTACAGCTGTGTTTGCCTACACACAATTAAGTCTTTTCTACCCTGAACATCACTCACATGAGAAAAAAATACCAGTTTTCCCCCCGTTTTTGGGCACCTAGGAACAAGGCTACAGTTGGGCAGACATTTCTGCTACATGTACAATGTACGTATTTGATCTACTGTATAATTATGATTATGTCGTCCTGGTTCCATTCCTCCCAGTCCAACTGTGCCGTGATCCCCCTGGTTGGGGACGAGCCCTTCTCCCTAGTGGACAGCTTCAAGAGGGTGTGGCAGCTGCTCTCGGCTGGACTCTTCCTCCCAGGCTCCATCGGGATACCAGACCCTTGCGAGGTGAGCCATGGTACTGCCTGTACTTAATTGCTAAATACATGTACATGTAAAGGTATGTGATATGCTCCTTCCTATATTGCATTTGGAGTGCATATACATGCACATGTACAGGAATTGACTGTCATACATGTATGTCCTACTAAAAAATATAAGCTGCATAAACCTTCCCCCTACCTCTGCCATCTCTTCTTCTCTCCGCTCCCACTCCCCCTTCTCCCCTCCCTCCCTCACCTTCCATCCCCTCCCACCCCCCTTCTCCTCCCCATCCCCTCCCCTTCCCTCCCCTCCCCTCCCCTCCCCTCCACCTTCTTCCCTCCTCGCCATCTTTTACCCTCCCCCTTCAAAGGAAAGTGACTCTGGCATTCACGAGAACCTTCCTCCCGAAGAGAGCGATGAAATCACCAGAAACGCTCAAATGATATTGCAGATGCTGAACTTTGGAGCCTACAGGGAGGTCCTTGCAGTGGTAGGTCATGTGATTGTAGGAGGGGCTTACTTCGGGCTTAGTTGGCGACCCTTTGCATGCGATGTCATTGATAGTTGCTAATTAGTTAACTTGAACATAGTGAACATACCAATACAGGAGCAGACTTCTTAAGAAATACACTACATGCACTAATTGACATTTTAGAGGTAGACCATCTGGGTATAAACACAGAAACAAACATCAAAGGTTCAAAGGTTACTGTATACTTGAATTTTATAGCTGTTATGGCTACAGCTCACTAATCTAGACTTCAATCTAGCTTATTTTTGCAGTTGTTTTTCACTTTTCCTCTAGTATATGATGGCTCATGTGTGTTTCGTTATGGGCACACATGTATGTAACTCTTTGAGCAGAATCTTTTACCCCCGCCCGCTTCCTATGACCGGTTCTCTTTTGAATGATATGTTTACGTGCAAAATAGGAACGAGAGATTCGAAATGCATGTCTAATCAATGCGGCAGAAGTAACCAGAATGTTGGACTGGGCGACTCTATACATAAGTGTCTCATACATGTACCATTGTGATTCTTGGAGCATGGGGGGAATGTAAACAAGAAGGACTTTCAGTTTCAGTGATGAGATACCGCCAAAGACAACGTTTTGCAGGGGTTCATCCCCAAGGTGGGGCAAAAGCATGTTGGAAGACATTTTGGGAGTGTGTGAGCAGTGTTCAATTTTGAAGGGTTGAAATTCCCAAGGGGGGACACAAAGTTTCTGTCCCCTCCCCCCCTAAATGAAGCCCTGTTTTGAAGTATTCATGACCCTCTGAGTTTTGATTGGCAATGTAAACCGATATCATCCATAGCAAGAACTCCTAAGGCTAGGCTTAATGACTGACTTAAAGTTTCATTCTTATAGGTAGACATGTAGTATAAGTTGGGGGTATGATTTGGTTGTACAGCGATGGCCCAAGGGGGCTCAGCGTAATTACGCATATATAAAGTTTTGTTCAGTTGGTGAAAGGCTGCATTCACTCTCTGAAAGCTTTGTTCAGTTGGCAAATGATGGTGGCCCTGTAAATGAACCGGTTGCTATGTCCTAAAATGGATTTCTGACATCTCTAGTTGTGACGGTGCCGTAGGACGGCAAGGTAGCTGTTAGTAACACTGTTATGTGATTTTCAATGAGCGGGGTAATAGCCTCAGGCTCTAGCTCTGTGTATATGGTGCTAAGGACTATTATTGTGTTGTGATAAGATCGTCACATTCCTATTCTCCTATGGAGTGGGGATTGGGAACGAGGCTAATATTGATACAGGTATTGTTTATGGTAACTGGAGCAACAACAGCTGTAAAATAATGCACTTGGCTTAGTCAGTGCGAGTAGTGCCCTAAAATATATCCAGGTGTTTTGCTCACGCCACCCATTGGTCCATCTGCAGACAGTTTTGTGTTTCTGACAATCGTGAATGACAGCACTGCAGATGTGCTGATGGTCAGCACTTTAAGCACGCCATAGCAGCGGAGCGGGTATGACTCGATTAGGGGCGGCCAGAGTTCATGAGTATCATGTGTCTGCTGAGCTGGGCCTCGGAAACAGTAAACTCTGATGGGATCATGCGATTATGTTCAGGAAGGTCAGCTGCGCTATTGTGGGTATAAAAAGGCAATAGTCTCTCAGACCTGCTTCACCTCTGGCTGAGATCTATCTCCGGAATCTCTGACTCCGTCGCCTGACAGCAACGTTTCTCCTTCAGTGTTTCAGCTACAGCTCTAGTTGAAAATGGTGAGTGTATAATTGCATACATACGTTTATAGTGCTTTATTATGTACATGTGTACGTATTAAATTCAGATAGTGCTACATGTATTATGTACTGTTTAATGGCTTGCGCAATGTTAAAGAAATTACCAAAGTAGTGAAAGTGTAGGTCAATTGTACTATCCTTGTTGTTAAGAAGGAAATATGGCTTCCAACCCCGTCTATTAAGGGCGCCTTCCAAACTACATGTGTGTATGCCTGCATGTGACTTATGAGATATTAGCAGTAGCATGTTTATGTAGATATATACTTGCAGTAGCAATCAGCAGTCACTTAACACTCCCTTTCTCTCCCCCTCCCTCCTTTACCCTCCCAGAGTACCAAGACCAATGGAAGGACTTGTGTCGTGACTCGCGACAACAGCACTACGTTTTCCATCGTCATCTCGGGCACCACCTACACGCTCAGGTAAGGGGTGTGGCAGAAGACAGACCATGAAGCACTTCTGTAGCAATGTCCTTGAGGAATGTAGTCTGGCATAGGAAGGAACGTGTACCGGTAGTAGCAGATGCTTTCTATCACCCTAGTACATTGTAGAAATTGATTATTATGAGCTAACTTATCACTTCTTACAATTTTGTATTTCAGAGGCTAGGTGCTAGCTTAACACCGTTCCCTTTGTATGAATGCATAGCTTGATATAGGCAGGAGCCCATAACCCAAAGGGAAGGAGTGTTAAACTTGTGTATGTATGCTGATTCCACCTGTTGTCAAATGGCACCTGCACAAAACTCCTTATATGGTAAGTGCTGAGTAAGCACTATAATTCACTTAGCACTAGTAGCCATGCGTAACTGCTAGGCATTCCATATATGGAGTTTTCTTGTAGATGCCATTCGACAACAGAATCATTAGTTTAACGCTCCTTCCCTTTGGGTTATGGGCTCCTGATATAGTTTACCCTCCTTAATCCTGATCTCTTCTCTCTCAGGTTTAACAAGGAGGAGGAAGTGTGCTCCATTGAAACCATCCTCAGAACCCTGGAGAGGCAGTTGGCAGAGTTCTTCCGTAATGAGTGTCACCCCTACGTCAAGCTCCTGCTCTGTGGGACGGTCTACATCCTCAACTTTGATAACCAACCCCAGACGAAAGGAAAGAACACCTGTCGCATTACCTTTATCCTGGATCACTCCCCGACAAATTGCACTGTCACCCGAACGGATGAAAAGAACTTTGATGTCACTTTCAACGAAAAGAGTTACCCCATCTCTTTCCCGCGTGTCGAGGTCCTGCAGAAATTCGAGAGCCTTTTCACTGTCCATGACATTGTTGAGAAGAAGATGGGAACTGAGCCTTGTATGTATCCGATTCGTCTGTGGGTCACTGGGATGCTCTGTGTACTGAACTACGAGCGCCTTCGCTGCTCAAGAGATGTGAATATGGTGAAGACCATCTCCTGCTTCTTCAATGTGGAGACCATGCAGTGATAGACTGGTTTTGAAACTGGAATGTTTGTGTTTTGGAACTGGAATACTGAATTTTGATTTGTGTGAACTTGAGTAGAAAATTTAATCTCTTACAAATGAATATTACAGATCTCTACTCAGCGATAGCCTATATGTATACCGCGAATTATCTTAGCATGCCTTATGGCACTGGCAGTCTGTATATCTCTATTAGCGGCACTGCACATCTATCAGAGTAACATACATACATGTACTCTCTGATACTAATGCATTACTAATGCAATGTGTGGAGTAATAGTCCTGTGGTACCATCACAGCGCTAGCTAGAGATGAGCAGAAGTTCAGTTTATGACATAATTGTTTACAGGGCCACTATAACTGAGCAAATCTTTCACAGAGTACGTGAATGCGGCCTTTCACCAAATGAATGCTTTATTAGTGGAGCAGAGCTGGTCACTTGACAGTAATGCCGTGGGCACACATATTGTTAGTGTAGGCACTACGACTGTGAGGTGCGCTACAATGAAACCAGATGCTATACTGCAGTGTGAAAATATTATATTAATAAGGTACTTTTCTCACTGCCTACAAGTGGATGTATAAACATGCAAAGTGTAGGAGTAACACAAGACTCTGTCACATTTATTTATAATTCATTTTCATTACTGGGCAGGAATATAGTTTGGCATTGTACCTAGTTATTTCATTCACTCCATCTCTCCCTTCTTACTTTAGGATGGAGCAACACCAGTCAGTAAGTTAAGAATTGTTTTTCCTAACTGAAAATTCCCTTTCTGCTGCTGTCAAAAATGGTCTTGGAGTTACTCTGGATGTTTATTCAGCCTTATTTATACATGTTGCTTAACTTAGGGATCCATTTGTTTTGTTCTACGGGTCCCTTTGAATGTCTCTAGACTTCAAGAGCCATTAGCTTGTGTTTCTTCATCTTTTGGTCTAACAGTGAGTAATTGAAGGCATAACTACTACTTATTGTCCACACTCATTTATGCACAGATTGTAGGAACTTTATTGCTCTTTCTTTCCTCTCTCAGAGTTTACAGAGCCCTACACTTTTGGAGGCATCACTTTGAGTGCTCCTCAGCCTGCCTACACCCCACCTGAGCAACAGGAAGTGCCACAACCTGCATAGAACCTCATAATGCATGCATTTAGGTAGCTATAAGTTTTTTTCTTGAATAGCAGTTGCTTCTCATCATATGCTATGTATTCTCAGTTCATTTAAATATTAAAAAACACCTGGAGATTGACTAGATATAAACAAGTATACAAGTATTTCTGCAGTGTGGTCAGCCTCTGAGAAACTAGTGATATGTTGTAGTATTAGGTCTCCTCATCTGTATCAAATGTGAGCTGATCTAACAAGTTCTCTAGTGATGGTTGCACTCCCTCCTGCTCCAAGCAATGTTCATTCTCTTGCCTCATCAGCAATTGTCTGTGTTTGTCTAAACGATCAGTTTTGTTTGTCAAATTACTGGCCGTGCACTGGTGGAGTGCTGCATCAGTAAAGGCAATAGCTTCTCGATAATTCTGCTTCCATCTGTGAAGCACTGACAGTGCAAAATAGTAATCAATCTTATAAATACTGACGTCTCCCAATTTATCATCCACTCGTGCGGCTTCTAGAACACTTTCTGCTATTTGCAGGTCATCCTCTGTTGGCTTCTCTGGTTCATCGGAGCATAGTTTCCTCCAAGGTGATTTCAGATGAAACATGGCTTTACGGGTGTAAATGGCGACTGATACAGGCTGCTCATAGTCTTTATAGCAGTAAGCAGAGTGGGCAATACCTTGGTCCCAAAGTCTTTCGATTTCTCTCTTTTGTACATCTGACATGTTTTCTTTGTAAATTTCCTCTAATATTGCTCCTTCTTCAGCTACTAGATTAGAAGTATCGTATGAAGCCTGACAACTAAAAAGAGCTACCTTTGCACCCTTAATTTGCTCCCTTGCCTGGTCATAATGTCCTTGCATGCGAAGTGTCTGTGCTCTTATTCTAAGAATTCTGCCTCTCAGTAATAGCCCATTCTCACTGTCTTGTTTATATGTTAGCTCTAGTGCTTGATCAAGAACTGCTTGGGCTTGAACAACTTGTTCTTTCTTTCTCATTTTGCTCAGAGCTTGGTACCCAAGTGCTACAACTTTACGGTCAGTCGTCACGTCTTTAGCCTTACTGAGGTACTTTGTGATCTTAGTTATCTGCTGTGCATCATTAGATACTAGAAGTACTATAAACATCCGATTCATTCTCTCAAAAGTTTTTCCTTGCAATGATCCAGTAAATTGAAGGAGTGGTGGATTTCTTGGGTTAGCTGTTCTCTTTGCCCCAAGTTTGCTTTGGCCAGTTGTATGTACTATACATTTGTAACCTTCAGCAGTGTATCCAATACATTCAAGACCGTCTGTATCAGTAATAGAATGGATGCCAAACTCAATGACATACTCGGTATCTGGGCAAAAGAAGCAAAAGTGAAGGCTGAGTTCACCTCTGTTGTTCGAACACATGTACTGTCTATTCTTTTGCACGTGGTACGAATCAGGTCCAGGTATTGCTTTGCCTGTACAAGAGGTAGTGACTGACACTGATATAGAGCAGCACACTGAACCTACTACTGCTTCTACATCTGAAAGGCGGTCGCTGTGTAAGATGACTGTGCTACTAAGTGGTTGATAGGTTGTACAATCTATGAGTTGTAAAACTGGGCAGAACTGTTCTTCTTTCCTTAAGCTTGTAGTTTGAAGTAAATCACGATATTTTCTAAATGTTTCACTGACTGCCACAACTCTATGAAATGGGAGCTCATTACCACAATTCTTTATTCGGATTCTCTCTGGAATTGTGGGCGATTGTACTGCTCTCTTCTTTAGAGTGACTTCTGTTAATGAAGGCTGTGTCTTGGTATCTTCGTCTGGCTGCTTTTGGGTAGGCGTGTTGACTTTTATTTTTTTCTGAATGCCTATTTCACACAGTTTTCTCTCCAGCTCCAATGCTAGTCGATTTTCTCCCACTATTTTATTCTTGAGAGAGGCAACTACATCACTCCAAGTTGGTAATGGTGAAACAGCTGTCTTCAACCAGTGCTCTAAAGTCTTGTGCAGACACTTAATTGGCTGATCAGGAAATTGGACTCGTATTGCATCAAGAGTACCCACAGTGACTTTGAGGAATAATCCAATTTCATACCACTTTGCACAAGCACTCGCCATTTCAATGTATACATCATTCAGATCAGCTGGACTTAATATCTCCATTGCTGTAGCTATAATTATACAGCTAACTACAAGTACACATCCAGTTTACCTGCAGGACATTCCAATAGTTAGTGTACTGTTTGTGACTTGGACATAGCTAAGTGTTCATAAGCTACAGTAGCTAGTAAGCCTAAACTCTTATGTTTAAGCTGCTGCTATGTGCAGATAATAATTAGCTATGCACGTACATATAGACCCGTTGCAGTGGTCACAGTCATAAATGGGTGTGGCTGCTCCACCCACCATCTACGCATGTTGTTATGGTAATAAAAACTTATTCAGTAGCTAGCTAGCTGCTCTAATTATGAAAATCTGACCTAGCTAGCTACTGTCATTGAGTTAGCTATCAACCTCAGAAGTTGGGCATTCTTCCATATAAAATGTAGCTATGGGTCAGCCATGTTGGACGATAACTTTGGTAGCTACTTCAACATGGCCGCTAGCTACATACATAAAATTTTACTATAGCCAAATTTCTAGATCTGAGGTCAATAACTCCATGACAGTAAGTCCATATTTGGAGCCTACACCATCCTATGTCTGAAGTACCTGGTAATTAAGGTTTATTAAATGGTGGGTGGAGCAACCACACCCATTTATGACATCATTGCAATGGATACTGACTCAGTATAGCGGCAGTTACTGCAGACTGTATGGCTTTAGACCTTGTCAGTGTAGTAAACATTGGCAGTTACACAGCATCAAATGCTACCTTAATTAGAATGTCCCCCTGCTGCATAAACTGCTGGGAGTCAAATAGCTTTCGTACGTTGGCTTAGAAGCTCAAACCATAGATAATATAGCTTCATATAGGTGAAGCTATATATCCTCAAACCTAGTTAGAGTCATGTAGCCAGAAGAATTTCAAGCTGAATGTGCAGTGCTGTTAACGGGAAGATCCCTGGGAGATTCCCGCTCGAAGTAAATATAAACATGTGCTGTGTCAGCAGCAAATTATGCATAGCTCAGTGTAGGGTATAATGTGGGCGTATACCGAACGTTTTTTTTCCTTCGGGTTATGACGATTCGCAGACAGTAGCGCTTTGTGTCAGCCGTGTCAATTTTGGCAGGCTGTTACGATGGTGACGTAATCACCAAATCGGAGAGTGCACAACCGTGGAGGAAAACGTTTTCGAGATGTAAGCCGGGCTTCCGTGCTGCATATTGCCGCAGGATGGAGGCCTGGGAACGTGGCTATGTAATAGTCTCGCGGGTCAGATGAAGCCCGCGAGACTAGCAACTGGTTTACTCTTTGGGAATGCGTGATCTGTAGTTCATTTCTAAGCCCATCCAGCATATGTAAATAATTTTACTAGAATTCATATAATTATATACTCGTCCAGAGAGAGATAATTATTCTTATCAGATACACTATAATAAGTTTCCGTACCTGTAACCGCGATAGCCGCGCCGGTTTCGGTTTCTTCTCGAAGAAGATCTGGTCTCAGCCCGGTAACTGCATGTGTTCCCCACTCGGTGCGCAGCGACAGAAAAGATTATGAGAGCTTGTTTTTAGTGCGTGTATATTATAGAAGTGGGCGTGTAGAGGTATTTCCTGAAATAGCCCATTTTAGAAGGGGTGGGGCTAGTCTCGCGGGCCAGCCTCACTCGCACACGAGGAGTGAGTCTGGGCGCTATGAACAGCATCCCGTGCCACAGAAGAATGTAATAATTGCGTAAGCGTACGGCAGGGCCACCAGGTTGTGGTGTGCGAGTGAGGCTGGCCCACGAGACTAGGGTGGGGCTAGGACCGGGCTCTAGACGGAACTGAAATCTCAACATGTGCGCATGCAAAATAAACCGGAGTCGCCTAACCATTGAACTTGCCCCCCCCCCCCAGTTTCTTAACGCTTTTCAGTAGCTGCTGAAATTTTAAGATTATTTTAATCATAGCTATGTTCATTGGATATGCATGATTTATGCAGGCAGTAGCTACTTGATTTCGGGTTAGCCCCAATCTTTGTTGTAGTATGCGTTGACAGAAAAACATCCTTGCAATTTCCATGGATAGGTTAAAGGTAGCCATGCAGATCTACTGAAGCCCAAAACAGCTACAAGAAACTGTGAAAAGGCTACCTCCTCTGGTGGGCAAAGTTCTCCACGACCTCTGGTGGCCCTCCACCCCAGCCATGGACTAGTTAGATTAAGTTAGATATCATAGATAATTATTATCTGCTACGTTCGGTGCTTCTCTGTAGTTACTAGCTAGCTATATCCAGCACTTGCTATCCTAGCAAATGGTTTCAGAGACAACATGTGAACAACCCTTATTTCTTTGAGATAGAATTATTATGAAGAGTATGAAGAGGGAACCTTTAATGAGTTGAAGCAGATCAAGAGGTACATAAATTTCCACACAAACATTCCAATCCAGCCTCTCCCTTTGGTTTAAACTGCGTGGACACTAAGAAGAGGTTGTGCATGTAGCTTCCTTGGCTTCCGCGGGAGATAATTTTCCCCGCGGTAGATAGCGGGTCATATACCCCGCTACGCAGTCATCTATCCTATACAGATAGTACAGTAGAAGGATGTCCTTCTACTCTACTATCCCATGTACGTACTACTATCTATGGTAATAGTTTCGTGCCGTGTCCAACCCCCCCGGGGGCACGAGAAGAGATCGCGTTTCGCTGACCGGAAGTAGGGGAAGCTCACTAATTTGCAGTTGACTAGTCTCGCGTAGACTGCGCAACATGGAGAAGCAAAGTGTCTGGTTGTTGCTCTGTTTGACCTGCTCCCTCCCAGGTAGGCTTTTAATAAATCTTACAAGTGTGTTTCTCTGATGTGAACTGCTAAATTAGCTAACTATTATCTCGGAAAACAATCACCCCCGGGCTACGCTCTGTTCGTCAACGTGCGGTGTGCATAGTGTTGTATCATAGATTATCTATGGTTGTATACGGAAGAAGTCAACAAGTTAAAATATCTGTTCTTGCCAGCCAGATAGCCTAATAAAGTACGCAATGTTTTGCCAGGGCAGTTTAGTGTAATGAGGTAACCCCCAGGATTGAAGAGTAAAAAAAATAAATTCCAGGAGCAATGCATCCAACCAAAAAAAAGAAAAAGGAATTTAAAAGCTGTTCCGGTCTTAGTATACCCTCGTGAAGTAATTTCAATCTCACGTTAAAGTACACGCAGGATTAAAAGCCTACGCAGGACCACATAATGATATGATTATGTACTGCAGCAGATGCACTGCACAACTGAATAGAATACATGTGCAGCTATATATGTGATGATGTGTTTGAATGTGAAGAGTGTGATAGATTTGCCAGGAGATAGTAGCCCAGATGCCATTGAGTGGGGAGGGGGAGGCAGAGACTTTTATTTGCCAGGAAAGGTTTACCATCAGAAGACATATTTGATTAGTATTGCCGTTGATTGTTTCTGTTGTGTAGGCCATGGCACAGTTACTGTCGTCAGTAGTTCTATGGCTACAATTAGTCTTGTAGGATCTGTAGGTTTCTGGGCAGCGATCATAGCAATTACCTGCTAATATTTCCATCCCAAAGTCTTGACACAAGAGGCGAGGGTACCAATGTCATGTTATCTAATCATCACATACGTGTAGCTAAGGTAAAGTGGGGCTATTCCAACAGTCAAGCTAATATCTCCGGTATACTATATATGGAGTCAGCCAATGATTTTTTTATGAAGGTCAGTAGCTAGGCCTGCTATTAGTCTCGTGTGCCCAGACCCTTCCCACTGCGAAAAACGAGGAAAAGTAAAAAGGGGAGGAGTTAAGGAAGAAGGGTCTGGAGACTCTGAACAGGAAGCTGTTTTACAATGGAATGTAATTATTAGACTACTTTTACGTATTACGTAATAATACATGGGACTTGTGCAAGAAAGATTGTTGTATCGACTGCCTCAGAGAAGCGCCGAAGAGTATTACGCAAGCAATAAGGCAACAAAATACGTTCCAGTCCCGTGTGAAGTAGAGATTTGACTTTTTTTTTTTATATCGTGCAACGTATTACCTAGTCATATGACTGCTGCAATCTGATTGGCTCTGCCGTGATGTTGGCAGAGGTTATGACATCCTGTTAAGAGTCTCCAGACCCTTCTTTCTTAACTCCTCCCCTTTTTACTTTCCTCGTTTTTCACAGCGGGAAGGGTCTGGCCACGTGAGACTAGCCTGCTATATACATAGTAGTTTTTAGCTTTTATGAAACGCGATCTATTTTCTAGTATCCCAGGGTTAAAATAATGTTGGAATAGCCCTACTTTACCTTATCATGGGCACTGTAAGAAACAAGTGAAATGCATTGTGAGCTGTGTTGTGGCTAAGTATGATTGCTAGTAATACCATGTATACTGTATAATGATATGATAGTGAGCAAAGAAGGCAGCATCATCTGACGGTGGGGAAGTCCAAAAAGAACAGGCAAACAAGGAACATGCACAGAAGAGATTTGCCTAACGAAAACACAGCTCATGGTTCTGCTTAAGCCTATGATGGCAGGCAACAGTGGCATAGGAAGATGTTTTGACTAAGGGGGGGCTCCACCTGACCTTTGGGTATAACATGCAGTGTAATTGAAGGGCTCAGAACCAGAGTGGGCTAACCCAAAAGACAACAACCAATATACATACTAAAAGCCTGAGTAGGAGTTAGAGATAGCAATCAAACATACATGTAAGAGTCAGAATGTCTAGAAAACACAACCAATATACATACTAAAAGCCTGAGTAGGAGTTAGAGATAGCAATCAAATATACATGTACATTATGTAAGAGTCAGAATGTCTGGAAAACACAACCAATATACATACTAAAAGCCTGAGTAGGAGTTAGAGAAGAGTCAGAATGTCTAGAAAACACAGTAACATTATGCTTAGATGCAGACATTGTGTAGTTATCTCTAACTGCACTTTCAGTATGTACACGGCGGTTGCAGACTCCTACTCAGGCTTTCATACACGTTCAATGTGCTTTTAATATGCTCTTTGACAACCTCAAACTCCTACTCAGGCTTTTGGCTACATGCTTCATGTGTATTTCAGTCTCTACTCTTATACTGACTATCTCAATCGTCTATGATATGTATAGGCTGCCTCAACCTCCTACTCAGGTTCAGTTACATAATCAGTGGCGTAGGAAAATGTTTGGGGATAGGGGGGGGAAACACAGAAAAACTTTTGCCCTATCTTTCAACTGTGAAGAAGCAGCACTCGTAGCATCTCGCTACATTGAAGGTCATGCACTAACAACATGTATACTGTTGCATCCAAGAAAGATACTAACCACAAACTGAGAAGCCAAAGAATGAGTCGATATATCTCTGCTCTATCAATTCTTCAGAGCAGCTTGCTGATGCGCAACACAGGACTGTCTGTTCCAACGGTCTGTACGTGATGCTGTGCAGGAGTGTGGCGTATATGCGCGCACGGGTACGTCTACATAACTTCAGAAAATTCCATGGGGGCGCCAGCCCCCAGCGCCCCCGTGCTTCCTATGCCACCGGACAAATGTGTCAGATACTGTTGCACTCTGCTGGTCTCATTATTTTGTATTCTCCATGCAGCTGACAGGCAGGCAAATGGCTATGCCCTGACCCGCAGGAACTAATATTATGTTTGCATTAATTCCTGTAGCAGTATAATATAATACGTAAAGGGTCAGTTTACAATAATTATGATCGCCTTTGAACTCTCAAAACCATCTGCTGTGTAGGTAGATACTAGAGAGGACATATTAGCTACTATGGTCCAAATGCTATGACCTATTATGCGCTGGGCCGTGAACTAAACACACACACACACACACACACACACACACACACATGCAGCCTGCTGCTGGGCATTCACCTGCTTTGAGGGTACTGTTTGTCGTGGAGATAGCATCCCTGGACTAGCAAGAAAAGGGGACTGCTGTACAGGGAAGGGGCTCTCCTTTACAGATGAGCGGCAGCAGTGTTTTGACTGCTTCAGTGAGTCAGCTGAGCTCAGAACTCAGGCTTCTCCACACCTTAGAGTTTATATCACACCCTTGGATAAAAAAAAACCAACCTTTGTCTTCATGGATGCAGCGTAAAAACTGGACATGGAAAACATATCGCTATAGGTTGTTGAAAAGTAGTCTAACAAGCAGTGTCATCATTTTTTCCTGGGTTTTCAAAACTTAGTAGTTGCAGTTTTTCAGTTAGTAGGAACTTGTGAAGTAGCTAGCAATGCTCCCTACATCCAGTAACCCGGCCCTGGGCATGAGGCAACACTTCAGAGAAGCAGTCAAATGTCAGACCATATTTATACATGTGAAGTGCTTCTATAACCAGCCAAAATCTTGCTAAGCTAAGTCAAGGTTCCATTATTATCCCACTTCCTTCCCCCAGGTGAAGCAGCATTTTCTGGTGAGGGCAGTGAGTTTTTCTTGGCCTTTTTCAGCAACCTCTTTCCCGGACATTTTTTTTCATGGGCCAATTTGCGTCTGTCCGTGGGAGCCATGGGAGTGGGAGTGGGGGTGGGGCAGGATGGTGTTCAATTCATGGTGGAGTCCAGTGAGGACCAGGACATGGAGAGGACGGGGGCGGGGGGAACCCCCACTGAAGTAGGGCTAGACGTTGACCTCAGATTGGTGGATATCAGTGACCGAGACAAAGGTATCTGTGTCAGATCGCTGGATGGCCAGGGTCTGTCCGTTGTTGCTCTAACTGAGGAATTTACATCTGCCGAAACATTCAGGGTCCTACCGTGCGTGTTTCTTCCCAATCAAGGCTACGAGTACTTTGTTGTGTCAGTGCAGCGCCCTCCAGCTGACCCCAATGTAGACCCTCCTGAGGAGAGGAGTGCATTTGCCATTATCCCCAGTGAGAATCAGACCTATATCAATCTCACCCTCACTCGTCGTGTTGATATCTCTGATGCTCCTGATCTGGTTAGACAAATTGGTTCTGAAGCGATTGAAATTGGGCAACCAGTAGCAATAACTCTCGACCAGAGGCAGTCACTGTACATCTCCTCTCTATCTGACCTGTCTGGCTCGAGGGTGGTCACAAACAAACCGGTGGCTTTCATCACAGGTCATGAGTGTGGTAACATTCCAAGAAACTTTACATTCTGTGATCAGATGGTGGAGCAGATCCCCCCGACTGCAACCTGGGGATATGACTTCCTCACTGCGCCAATTTCTAACAGGACTGGAAGAGACGTTTTTAAAGCTGTCTCTTCTCTCGGCAGTGGGTCCTTCACTGGTAGCTGCTTTCTACCGTCAGGTGAATTTGGACAAGATATTTCATTTGCATTTGAGCGAGCTGGTCAACCAGTGGAGTTTCAAGTTCGCTCTGATGAGTACTGCTACTTCAATTCCACTTTCCCAACACTACTTCTACAGTTTTCCACTGGTAATGGCGTGGACGATGTCCTAAATGGCGACCCTTTCATGGTTATGGTACCTCCCATTCAGCAGTACCAGAATAGCTTCCTGCTCAGCACGTTTGTAAGCCAGGTTGTTCAAGGGAACAATTATCTCAACATCTTTGTGCCAACTGTAGGTGAGACTTTTCTTGTTGCTATAGATTCATTGTCTATATTCCTAGAGTACGTAAGTCATCAATTATCAAACACCATGTATGATCGGACACTCCTACGCAGAGATGAAACCTCAGAGACATTCCGCTATATCATGGAAGTGAAACAGGTGTCCATCGTACTTTGCAGTTCAAAAACTGCACCCGAGCATCAATTCCTGTTTGTGTTAGACAGGATCTAATAATCAGCCAAACTGATGTATTCTCAGATACGCGTGGCCTGTCCCTTCTCTGAAGCAACATTTGTCAAGATTTCTTCATTGTTGGAAAGCCCCAAGACCCTTCTGCTCCACACCCATTTTTCCTCATCATAGCTGACTCGGTCACTGAGGGGCACTGCAAAAAATATAGACCGGGATAAGTCCCTCTATAATCGGACAGTAGATTTATTATTTCTTTGGGGTTTATGTTGCTCACCATTGAGAAGGCTGGTGCAGGTTCAGTTTTCATATATGCTGGACATGTACCAAAGAAATGACTAATCTACTGTACGATTATAGAGCTACATTGTACATTATATAACTACATTGCGTTGTTCCTGAATTGCAGCATTTCTCTTCAGTAAATACGTACTTCACACTGCTGTTACTAGAAGGAATCAGGAAAAAATAGCTGTATCTTCAGAACGATGCGACGCATGAACACCAAATTTGTACAATCGTGATGCTAAAGACTTGTACATTCCAATGATATCTGTATCACGAACCTTCTGAATAGCGAGCAACATAAACACCAAAGAAATGACTAATCTACTGCACACTGCAAAAACATGAGGGTTGTTTTAAGCCAGCTTGGTTACCATGGTTGCAATTTTAAAGGTGAAAAACAACCCTCGCGTGCACACAATTTAAGCAATTTAAGTTTCAAAAACAGTCCTCATGTTTTTGCAGTGCATGCATGCACAAAAACATGAGGGCTGTGTTTGACCCTCAAATTGCAACTGTGGTAACCTAGCTGGGTTAAAACAGCATGTTTTTGCAGTGTTCGATTATAAAGGGGTTGACCCTGGTCAATATTCAGTAACGCCCCTCAGTGACCGAGTCAGCTATGGTGATGAAAAACAAGTGATCCACATTCAGTAATGCCGAATCAGTTATGATGACGAAAAATGGGTGTGGAACAGAAGGATCTTGGGGCTTTCCAATGATGTAGAAATCTTGTCGAAAGTTGCTCAGAGAAGGGACGGGAAAATACTGTCTGATACTATATAATTTCTGATAATCATTGATGTTTTCGGACTCATTTTGATCGTGTCTAGCGCAAACAGGAATTGATGCTTGTGCACGGTTTTCAGGGTGTAAGGTACAATGGACTCCCACTCTATTTCTGTGGTATAGCAGAATGTCTCCAAGGCTTCATCTCTGTGTAGGAGTGTCCGATCATACATGGTGTCCGAAAATTGATGACCTACTGTATAATTCTCTCAAAATCCCCTTCACAAAATGACAATGGACAGCTGTATAATAACAATGATAATTTGACAACACTAAAGTTTATACTATAGCTAATATTGCATTAATGTAAAGTTATGTTATGTTGGTATTTCTCCTGCCTTGATTGTGCATAGACCAAACAAGGCCTTTAAACACTCTTCATCCAAGAAAAATCATAACCACCTCAGCCTCAGGTGGCCTATAGCAAGCCCCATGCTGATCTTGATTTCTACGTATTCTCAAATTGCTGCTCTTCTAAGGTATGATTATCTTGACCCCTACCACTGTCAGGTGAGGTGGATCGCAATGGAGTATTGCTGGATGGAAATCAAGTGACTGGGCTGTTGGGAAGAGGTGGATGGGTGCGGATAAGATGCCTCGATCGGGAAAGGACCTGTGGGTATGCTGCCCAGTTGGAGGTGTCTGCACAGTCTCATGTCTTGAACCACACCAATCCCAGTGCCCGTTTCAGTGCCATTGCTTACTGGCTGGCATTCAGGGCCGGACATGGCTACGTTGGGGGGTTGACCCAGAGACCCATCGCCCGTTAGTTTGTTATCCTGTTTGTTTAAGTCCTCGAGCTGTCTGTCTGTCTGTCTGTCTGTGTCTGTGTAGCTGTCTGTTTGTCTGTCCGTCCATTGTCTGATTGAATGTTTTATGCTTTCAGATACTCAGTGCATAGTTGGCAACTCTTAGTTACACCTTTCTTCACCCTTAAACATGCGTGCACATGCACACATATACACACATACATGTGTACACACACAAGTAAGCATACACATACACACACACACACATGCATGCACACACGCACTCACACACACACACACACACACACACACACACACACACACACACACACACACACACACACACACACACACACACACACACACACACTGTTTTTATTTTTTCTCACCGAGTTCTGATTCCTGTAGTCAATATTGGGTATTATTCAGTAGCTACATGTAAAGGTACCAGTATGCAAAGCTCTGTTAAAAATGAATTTTTACTAATTGCGTAGTAACCACAAAAGATAAGTAATGACATAGCTAACAGAACACTTGCTCTCTAGTTTCAAGATCCAACTACATCTGTGACATGTCATAAAAATGAAGTAAATCAGCATGTAGTCAATGGTATACACGCTCTTATTTATCTGTCTAGCCACAAAGCAGAAATCAAATGGCAAGAACCTGGCCATCCGATGACAGGACGAAATGGACCTCATATCCTTACTTTAGCCTATGTCTGCATGCATAACCACTAAAGGTACAGGTAGGTAATAACAAACGGTACTATGTAAGAAGTAAACAAGTGTGTTAATAATCCGTGTAAACTGGAGATCTGAAATTTATCACATGCTGGACTGTACAGCATCAGAATGGCCTCACCCTTTCTGTAGACAGTCACAGGTCGAGAGGTTAAAGGGGCCAAAACTTGTGGCTGCTCGATGATCAGTCTGTGGTGCTTTCCTGATGACCAGCTGCAAAATATTTTTAGTAACAAATACATGTGTGTTTATGCAGTATAAAGATGGGGACATTTTATTCTTAGAATATTGATGATCTAGGCCTAAAACTAAATGTAAAAAAACTGGTTTAGACTCATACAGCAATTGATAGGTACACTGACACAACCCTAGGCCCATTTTATTCTCCCCCCAAACCTCACAAACACACACACACACAGTTCCCCAGGTGACCTTCATAACAGCAGCAGTGAATGTATTTGAGAATGAGAGTGCTATTGGAATAGATCTGTTGAGAAGTGGTAGGGACTTTGGCCAGAGTGTAGAGGTGTTTATCAAAAGTAGGGGCGATACTGCCATTGGTGAGTGGGGCTCCGGAACAAGACTGGGAAGTCACCCTAGCCTCTTATATAGTTGTTGTATACATGTAGTTGGCAGAATACTGTATATAGAATGATTTATAAACTCCACACACACACATGCATTAGCTGGAGAAGACTACATTGCCTTCAATACCAGTATTGTATTTGGGCCAGAGGAGCGTCTCAAGACAATTCAAGTCCAGCTGGCACCAGACGATGTCTTTCCAGAAGGCAGCAAGTCATTTGATATCTTCCTGACGGCGTCCCCTGGGGTCTATCTCTCTCCCACCACTGTCGTCACTGTCACCATTCTCAATGACGACCCAGCTCTTCCAGGTGAGGCGGGGTACTTTTATGCTTGACGTGAGATGTAATTATGTAAATTTGAAAGAACTCAAATTTTACAACATATTCCTTCCTTCCTCCCTCCCTACCTTTCAGAGGTGAACATCAGTTTTGCGGAGACTCGGCTCACAGTAAGGGAAGGAGTAGGTATTGTCCAGATCCGACTACTGAAAGTAGATGATACCTCAGTACCAGGTGGCAGGGGAGTTGTCCGTGTCAGGCTTACCACAGAGGATGAGTCCGCAATTGGAGCTCCTTTTGGTAGGTTCATGCTTCTGGCCACCACACAAAATCGGTTGGGAGTCTGTTATCTAGTACATTCCCGTGGACTGTTACAAGGATTCATGAACAACAAAAGTGGACCTCAGATTGAATCTTCTGTTCATACACTCCAATCCATCCATCTGATTATCCATCACAGCCAGCTGGACTGTGTACACAGTCGCTACACTGAGTTGATTGTGTAGGTACTACGTAGGTTGTTATGAAGCTTGAAGCCAGAGTCATGCTCAATCTGTATGTAGATTTTTAATCCAGAGTCGTCTTGTTCATTTTCCTCCCTAAATTAAATTTAGTCTATAGCTGGAGTGTAAAGAATTCTAGCTTCACTCATGCAGCTCATGGGTAATTAATGAGCTAGCCAAAAATTGGGCTTGATATAGCTGGCCTTGAAGAGTTGTATTTATTTAATGATATTCATAGGTAGCTTGATCAGCTAGAAATTGAGTATATGTACCCTGTAGGAATTCTCTAGACTATAGATATATTCCTTGAATAATAAGGCAGCAGAAATATGGGCAGTGGGCAGTGGCGGATCCAGGAGGGAGGCGCCTCTTTTGCCCTAGAGTATTTTTTAATAGTACTATTGCATCAGCGCTAGCACTTATACTGTCAGTGTGACTGTGCTGCAGTCTAAAATCGGCTCCAGTTCTCTCCTACAGCCGTGGAGTGTCTTAGCTCGTGAATTGATTACAGCACTGCGACTCGATCATGTGCTGATGCTAGTGCATACATATACTATGCTATGTAAACGTAATCCACATTATGCAACAGTGAATAGGGGGTGGAACTACAGCTTAGTTTATGTGATCACAGTAATACTAAGTACAAATATAGTTTGTGCAATATTATAAGCCAATGGCGATTTGCAGCTGAAATGCAAAGACAGCACTTTCTGACTGACATAAAAGGTCAAATTTTTTTTTGCGTGGAAACGTTCTCAGCTGTTTTGCAGCCTCTGTGGCCTTGTGCACCCTTCCACAATCCTGGATCCGCCCAGGTGGGGTTTAGCTATGTGGACACTAAGAGTTAGTGCATGTAGCTACATGGGGAATTGAAGAGAGAAGCCGCAGGCAGTTTAGGTCAGTCTGGTCTCGTGGGAACTTCAATATCATGAGTAATTACAGGTGTGTGGGAGGGAAGGAGTCAGTACCCATCAGACTGAGATAAGAGCCATTACATCATCATGATGTCACTTGATATCCATCACAGGTCAAGGCGATTATCAGCCTTTGGTTGAGGATGTTGCATTTGATGTCAGTGATACAGAACAGATTGTGACCACAACGATTACTAACAATGATGTTCTGGAGAACGTGGAGTCATTTACTGCCACGATAGTTGCACTGGAGGGTCTCTTCCCTGTGGCTGTTGTGATGAATGGGACTGTCACCGTGGAGATAGTGGACGATGATGGTGAGTGCAGCCTGAGTCAACAGCCAGTGCCTATACACGTTAAGAAGTAAGCTCTTCAATACCATTGGATCTTAAAGTAACAAGTTTTGAATGAAGTTGACAAAGAGCTAGTGATTACATGAATGCGTTAAGGGCATGGGTATGAAGAAAACAAGTGGGGCGTGGAATGGAAACAAGGCTGTTTTATTAATGCTCACTACGCATGCATCATTATTGAAAAATACGTCAGGAAATGTGACTCAGAACAAACGGTAGAGGGCCATCATGGGGATCCCTGCTGATATAAGCATCTCTTTCACTTGGATAAGTCCCTGCAGTGTGGGGGGTAATCATGTATCAGGTATTGATTTTTAATACACCAACCTCTAGCTCCGGTGGTAGACAGGGTCTGGATGTATATTATTGGCACATGAGTGCAGTTTGGATTGTTGCTTGTATCGTGAACACCGGATGCACTCAGAAAAGCAAGAATGGAGATGACGACTTGGAAAGGACTCAGCACAGGTAATGAAATCGTGAACTTCAGCTCAGCAAACTGAGTATGGAAAGTGGCCACTTGTGATCATACATAGCACTGGTTACAAAAGTGGCTCCTGCCATTGTAGTGATGTCTGTTGCCTATGTAGCCTCGGTTGGCCTGGGGATGAAGCTATTGCCTATGATGCTCCCGATCTCCTGACGCAGCCGTGACTACCTTTACATGCACGGGGTTTTCTGCTGCTCTTCTAAGCTGCAATGATGCCAGTTGCCTGTGTTGCTCCCGATCTTGCTGGAGCCTGGCCTGCCTTTGCACTGCTGCTCTTCTGCCTTGTTGGTGCTCCCTCTCCCATTAGTGTCTGGCCTCCCTCTCCTCTGGGGCACCTGCAGTGCAGGAGTTTTAGCTCCGAAAATTCTATTCCCCCACCCCAACATTAAACTAAATTTCAATGGGTACCTGCTGATCTGCTCTGTCGATGGAGCTCCCTCTTCCATTGTTGCCTAGCAATTACTCTAGCTGCGACAGTATCTTCTACTGTGCACTGTTCTTCAAGTCCTTGGTTCCTGCCTTACTGTCAGTTAGCTATTAAAGCCAAGTCAAACCATGAATTGTCTTCGCTTGTAAAATGGATCCACTTGAAATACGCATGTGGAACTACACTGCATGTGTGAGCAAAGCATGTGGATGTTTGGAGGATAAGCGCATATGCTGTATGTACATGCGTGCAGAGAAATTGTCCTACTGTATGTGGCTCGCTCTAGCTTGGCCTAACAAAATACACATTCATGTGCTCCTATGTCCATAAATAAGCACCACGGGTTTTTACATCATAGGCTCACATTAACAAGTATTAAGCCCCCTGGCTCTTATAATAAATAAACGTGATGAAATAAGCACCTTATGCTCTTGTTGTATGCACTCCACCCTTCTTCCCTTGCAGTTGTGGTAGTTGGTTTCAGTCAAACATTGTTCACCATCAGCGAGGTACAGCAGATGGTGAACGTGAGTGTAGAGCTGCTGTTTGGAGCTACTGATGTTGGCTTTGATGTCATTGTATCAACTGTTAATGACTTTGATGCAGTGGGTCAGTGGAGCATTGACTGTCTAATGAGTATCACATGCATGACTACCCCTTGCATATAGTTATTGTGGTATGACTATTATGTGATCATCACATGAACAATAAAGTCATAACATGGCTACCCTGTGAGTATCACATGACTGCTGCAGTTGTAGATGACTTGTAAATGTCAGCATGGTCATGTAACTACAAAAATAGTGTGTACAATATTTATCTGTATGCACATGCACACATATATGCACACATGTATACATGCATACACACAAACACACACACACACACACTTGCACAGCTGGTGAGGACTTTGAAGCTATAAACACAACATTGTCTTTTGGTAGTGATTTCGAAGATACACAAATTGTAACGATCACAATTTTGGGTGACGATCAGATTGAGTCAAGTGAGATAATTTCCCTTCAGCTTTGGATATCAGAGGAAGTCAGCTCTGGTAGCATACAGCTCATTCCTGACGTAGCTCAGGTGGTAATTCAAGACAACGACAGTGAGTTGGTCCACAGCAACAATTGCAGTTCTGCTGGATTATTCACGCTAGAAGTATCTACTGCTTAAGTGTAGTTATACGCAAGGTGTATTGATTATAGCAGAGTAGATCAGTTTTTGAGATCAGGTGGGGGAGAGGAATCTGAGAGAGTCCCTCCTCACTTGCTTTTCCCTTTAGAATTTGGCCAAAAAAGCTTCATTCATAGACAACATTTCAAGAGACTTGTTGTATAGAAAACTATCAGAATGGCCTCAGAGCATGCAAAACTCACTCATTCTGTCAGAGGGTGCCATCACTAAATTTATTGCAGCTACCTCAATTCCTACTCTTAGTTTAGAATAACTCTACTATTATCTCTGATACTGTACACTCAGCATACACAGTACTTGCTATAAATCTTAGCAATGTGACACACACTCACACAGGACTAGTAATAGGACTAGACAGACCTGCAGAGGTGAGAGTTGAGGAGGGAAAGAGTGTGAATGTGACAGTGAGGGTGTTAGAAGGGAGTCTGGAAGAAGATGCTGAATTGCTGGTGGGACTCTCAGCCATCAGTGGAACTGCAAGAGGTCTGTACCTAACATTATGTTTACATAGTCTAATTACTGATAGATATATAGGAGGTTGTTGAAGGAAATACTAAAGAGGATTAAAGAGTTGTTGGGTTGGGCATAATCCCCACTTTGAGTACCTATCTCCATGCAACTTCTTTATGTATCATGTATGTGATGACTCCATATGACTCAGATATGAATGATTTAAAGACTAAGTCTATGATATAGTACTAAGGGCCACATAATGTTAATATCCCGTTTCTGGTCCTACAAGTTACTTAAAAATGACCGGGCAACCAGGCTTTTTTCATTTTTAGATTACATTACATCACTGAAAATTCTCTCACTAGGCACTGTAGTTTGGAAGGGGTGTACACGCTTGTCCATGTATCTCCGCAATGCGTTAGCGCTATGCTTGATCTAAATGAAATGTGGGCGATTTTTACAGAAGGCGTTACTGCAGCCTTAATCTGGAAACGAAGCGTCTCTAATTTACTGTAATGGAGATATAGGTGGTGTTTATGGCATTCTCAATCTCGCGCGGCGACTTTAATTTGCGTCGGATGAAGGAAGGCAAAGAGCTGCCGAAATAAAATTTTACTAAACTACTGTCAAATCTAAATAAAACTCAAAATCTGCTAATCTAGCCAATTGTAATATACCGCAACTTTTATATCCTACTATAATCACTAATACCTTAACTATAAGATTACTTTTCACCTCCAGCTGGAGTTGACTTTGAAGGTATGATCAACCGCCGGCTTAAATTCATTGGAGATACCTCAAGTTTGATGGTTAGAATCAGAACTATTGAGGATGAAGCTTTTGAGGAGCAGGAGATCTTCTTTGTCCTAATCACTCTACTGTCAGGCCCTGGGACAGCGGAGGTGGACAGTCGCCATAGCAAAATCACCGTAATGATAGATGATGATGACACACAGATCACAGGTAAGAGGCTCAGTTATTCTAAGAGAGCCTACATTTCTCTCCCCCCCCCCCCCCCCCCCCCAATTAGCACACACTACACACACTTGTGCTGCTTCTGACATCTACTGCTGTTACCATGCACTATATCCTCCAAGATGTGATGTGTATAATAAATAACCACTCCAGGTTCTGCCTTTGCTAAGCCTGGAATCACCCAACATATAGACACAAAATGGCTTTAAATATCATTGAAGGTGCTACATATAGTCTACTTGCATACTGAGGTGACCTGTAATGATTCTTAATCTCAGTCACCACCATAAATACTGCTATTATAATACTATTTAATGGTAGATTAAAGGAGAAATTCAAGCCTGCATGTCTGGCTTTGCTTTATAGAAAAATGATGCATTGTATTTTGAATACTTCTAAGTATAGCTACTTAAATGTCATGATTCATTATTTTAATTTTTTTATCCCATGCAGTGATGACAGTTATTAAATTGATTAGTGCTAGTTATCAAGTACCAGAAAACAACGGCTCTGTGTTTGTATGTGTGATGAAAAGCAGTGGGGCTGAGGTAGAGGAGCGCTTAAGTGTTAATTTAACATCCATACCACGGGATGCAGAAGGTATACAGTGTACAAACTGTAATGAGTGATTCTAGCACATGTAAACTAGCTAAAACATAATGGTAATAAAACTGTGTACCATTTATTTGCATCAAGTGTAATCACACTGCAAAGTGTAAGTACATGTTGGACAAGCAGAGGTGTAAGTACACAGTAATGTGGAATGTATAATGAATCATAACCTGCAGCTGGGTGGAACTAACAGTATTTGTCTCCTGAGGATCATCATGGTATACGTTTTGCCCTTCTATGACCCCTCCTTCATAGCTAAAGTACGTATGTTTATATTCCCCTCTTTAGTAATTACCCTCTTTAATCCTATTACACTTGGTATTGTATATATCATTAATATATCTTCAGGACATGAGCTAGCTAGCAACTCTGAATTATTGTATAAGATGTAGTGGCCTACCATGAATTGACATATGTTTGCCACACCAGGATCACTTCAACCCAACAGTGGAGATTTTCAGCTGGTGAAAAGGACAATAACATTCACTGGAGACCAGGACGTGGCCTGTGTGAGCATTCCAATCACCAACGACAGCACACATGAACCCCCAGAAGACTTTATAGTTGATCTTGAGACACCACACAATGTAGAGAAAGGCGAACCCAGCATGGCTACTGTCACCATTATTGATGATGATGGTATGGCTATACATAGTTGAATTAAGTGTGACCTCATATGATACAAAAAAAGCTTGCAACAGTGTCCTCATGTACATTCTTTCCAGGTTATTCATTTACTAAGTACTCTGTTTTAGAATCAGCTGCAGAATTTTGTAGGGTAGCTATGGCTAACTCAAAACTGCATAATTGTTTCAATAATAAGCTAAATTATTAATACACATTGGAATTCTACAGATTCAGATCAGGGATTCTTCCAAATTCAAATTGGACCAGTTGACCACTGCGTAACCTGGACTGTAAGTCCATAGAATACGAGATTGCTCTTAGATTCTGATCTATGAATAATAAGTAGAGTGATTGAATAATTAGAGGGAAATAAATGTTATTGACATTGGTGCTTTTTTGGTAGCTACCTCACACTTTCTATCTAGGTAGGCAGAAGCAGTGAATGGATTGGACTATACACATACAGCTAATACACTGCTGCGAGGTAATTTATAAAGTGCATAATAAGATCACCAATTCTCTCTTTTTTCTACAGCCTGCAAAGATCAAAGCAGTTGAGGATGACATTCAAATTGCTTTAGCAGAAGTGGTCATAAATGAATGCAAGTGTAAATTTGCATTATCGAACATTCTTGTGGGACAATTCAGCTGTCGAACCACATTCACCCAGGTTATCTACAGAAGTACTATATTGGGTACAGCTGGGTACAATGCTAGCTACTTACTGGATATACTGGAAGCTTGGGTATCCTCTGGACCAACCATCACAACCAGACAACTTCTACTAGATGTATATTCAAGCTGTCCAGTTCGGATTTCATCCCTGAGTGATCCCGAGTGCCCAGTATCTAATTCCCAACCTCTTGGTGACCCTACTCTCATTACCAGTGACCCAAAGGTCATCCAGTGTGTTCATGTGTGTCTTCTTAGGACACAGGGACGTGGTATCTGTGGGGTTTAACTCAATTTGAAATAAAATGCATTTCAGAACTTGTAATATTGTGTACTCATTGCTAAATTGCTAGTATTGCATTTATGGTGATAGACTCTGCTTGTCACTAGACAATTATTAATTATGGACATGAATATGTTTGTATGATTTTGACGTGCATAACAATTGTATTATGTATTATAGTTATTTTAGTGATGTGATTTTTTTAGACCTCTACAGTATAAGGACAATTAACTTATTACAGCATGCTTCATATCATTTTGCATGTATTGGAACCAGCTATAGCTACAGGTGTATGTTTTATTTTTATAGCCACAAATAGAGGTCGGTACATAATACATGAATGCTGCAAT
This sequence comes from Phakellia ventilabrum, assembly GCA_963921505.1. NCBI lineage: Eukaryota > Metazoa > Porifera > Demospongiae > Axinellida > Axinellidae > Phakellia > Phakellia ventilabrum. Next base: position 5,095,876 of record OY997395.1, on the reverse strand, counting down.
AATAGGATAGCCTATAGCTAAATTTTCCCCCATGAGAGTCTACATGTACCAGTTGTATCCGCCTTTATCAATGCATACCATTCTAGAGCCTACTCCACACCATGTGCTTATATTCAGCACTGTCTGGAGCCAAGTCCCAAAGATAACCTTTGAACCTAATGCCAACCCATAAGTATATATAGTAGCTAGCTACTTGTATTTTGCTGTACACATGCATACTGCAACAGATTCCAACAAGGATAATTCAATTGCTGACACATGTCCAGTGCATGCACTAATAGTTTACTTTGAGCAAGAAAACTGTTGGGATGTGTTAGCTATTGTGATTGTGTGTGTACAGGAGTGGTTATTTTGATTTGAAATTCTTCCATGGGTACGATATAGGTGAAGACAAAGGTGGCAACTGCTGGTGATGACCAAAAATTTTATGAGAAATGAATATATTCGGATTGACACCCGAGCTTCCCCACACATACTCCTGCTCCTCCACTGCAGAAAATGGTTCAGTTTCCACCTGCACTAGCTTGCATACTTACACTGCATTATGAGGAGCAATATTGATCTGCCATGCATGGGGTGCTTCTCTGGATAGGCTCTCTTCTGCCACCTTAACCTCATCTGAGACAGATCTGTCATCACTTGATCTAGGGTTAGGGTGTGCACATGTACGTAATACACTGCTGCGAGGTAATTTATAAAGTGCATAACTGGATCACCAATTCTCTTTTTTTCTACAGCCTGCAAAGATCAAAGCAGTTTAGGATTATCATTCAGAAGGCTATACTTATAGCTAGCTACTGTCAAATGAGTATGCAGTGTAATGCCAAAGACTGCAGAGCAGTTTTATCAACAGAAATTAGTGCTCCCCAAGCACAGAGAAAGAGCTATACCAGTAAACTATATCAGATGAGGATGCTAGCTACTTACTCTGACTGTAGCTATATCTAGTTATGTTTAGCTACACATTTGTTTGGGAAAGCATAATTTGATAATAAGATACGTTATTCACACAGCTATCTATACTACTAGCGTACAAGAAATTTGTGCACAGTAGACGCTACCCTTGTTCTACTGGGACCTACATGGGTACCGCAGACACCTGCATCATACCTGAGGACACCAGGGAGACTGAGCACATGTACATTGAATGGGAGACTGGGAGACCAATGGAGAAGTGAAACAAATAATAATGCATTACACTGAAACTACACTAAGTGCAGTTTCAGCACTATTTGATAATTCCTGTGGCTGACTACCTAATTTGGAAGCAAGTAATGCAATATGATATGCTAAACATAAACCCAGTTAGCTACATGCTGGTTTTTCTGTAATGACTTACAGAAAGCTGAAAAAACCAGCATGTAACTGGGTTTGTTTTTAGCATATCATATTATATCACTTGTTTCCAAATTAGATAGCCAGTCACAGGAATTATCAAATAGTGGAGTTTCTCTTTTAGTTTCCCATGTAGTACTGTACTAGCTGATCATTTCTCTTGTAGCAGCTGCTGCATTTTAGTTCTCAGGTAGGACAAAACTCTAAAGCAGTCAATGGAGTATATACATGTATAACATGTGTGTTCTGGGTTAAGGTTTCTCCTGGCCAAGGTACCAGGAAAATTGATGGTGAGCTGGCAAAAATAACTATTACAATCACTGTCTCCTGGCAATGCATGGTAAGCCCCAAGTCACTATCTCTTGGACTTCACCCCCCCCCCCCACCCCCCGTCAATACTCCCTCTCCTGGCGGAGAAAAAGGTCTTGGTGCACTCCTGGGAGTCACCTGGACAGTTTAGAACCATCCTGGCAAATATGCTTGTGATACATGTATCTGGCTGTCAAGAACAGATTTTTTTTTAATACATTTCCGTCGTTGACTGCTTCTCAAAACTATTATTGCATCAAAAGATTATTCTGGCTGATGAATAATTAATTTTTACCTTAAGACTGTTATTTAACCCTAACCCTAACCCTAACCCTAAACTGTTCAATGGTCATCATATTGTCCTTTTAAAACAAAGTTGCAGGTTATTGAGAAGATGCCTAGTCCATTCATTGATAGATGGATCGGATTGTGTAAGATAGGAGCCGAGTACATATAGTTAGGGAATAGTACAGATGAGCAGGGAGTCTAATGTCCTCTTCTTCTTTTATCTTTCCAAGAGCATTACATGAAATTACAATTGGCATAGATGATGGTTCTTATAGTAGCTAACAATACCCCTATGGCTAAATTTGAGCTAGGCCCGTCTCTGAAGGTACAAAGTGACCTTGAGCCAAACAGTATATACCTATTATGTAAAAATGGTAGAGATGATCATCAGATAAGTTGAACGAATGTAAGATGAGCCCAAATGCAGAGGTATAAATTAAGAATTTATAAGCTTACATTGAGAGATGATAAAAGTCGCAAGAAGAGTAGTTCAGTGATTGCCAGGTACTACAATGGTAAAGAGTCTTGTGGTACTCACCTGTCCACACCGAAAAGATCCTGATGGTACTTGGTGCTACTAGAGTGGGCAAGAGAAGGAGCACATGAGCCAGTGAAGCTTATCAGGAGAACATGAGCTGCCTTTGGTGGCTCATGCACTCCTGGTAAGAGCATACGCTAATGTAGCCACAACTACTGTATTGTCAAATGTAAAATTTGTCAGTTTCCCTAATGTATTGTATAATTGGAAGCCACACCCATATCCCAAATAATGGCACAGCCTAAATGAGATAGTAAGTATACAGGTGAAATTAGCTAGATCCTACCGGCTCCAGTAGTTCAGTGGGTAAGAGCATCTGACTAGTTGTTAATCAGAAGATCCGGGTTTGGATTTCTTCACAATGTTTTTCCATCTTGATGATTCGCATAATATGTTTTTAGAAGCTTTTTTAGCTGAATAGCCTACAGTTCCACAGAAGCTATAATCCTTTGATTAAATCTTCACTCTTCACTACAAATTCTAACAATATGCAATAACCTCCTTTGATTGTTTCCATGCTGTTAATGGTTCTTGTACAAAAGGCAATTACATGTAGCTTTATGCAAGCACACTTAATGCTATAGCTAGTAGCCTTGTTTCAAGGCTCCACGCCCCAGTTTTTTTTCCGCACTGTGCAAAAAAAGCTGGGGAGTAAAGGCTGGGAACAAGGCTAATAGCTAAGCCATACCAATTTGTTAAACAAAATTGATCATGAAAGCCAGTAGCTAGCTAGCCACATAACCAATTAAGGAATCCATGTTGACCTATCCTGCCCTACTCATAGTATATGTATATTTTAGTCTTCTCCCCAGAGCTCTGCTCAATCCCTACTGAACATTTCGGGGAGGGGGGCAGGTATGCGACTAGAGTGTATTCAACTCTTTTGAAGTAGTACATCTACCAACCTTCATAGTACTGCAGTTTAGCTATAGCTATATACCATGGTTGAAACCTTGTACGAGGTTTGAGTCTTTTGCATTTTTCGCATGTATATACTTGAACTTGTTTCTGAGCATCTTGGACCAAACAGTTATTGAGACTAGATGACCCCCTGAAAGTTTGGGCATATACCTGATACATATCTGGAAGGGGCTTGATGTATTTAGCTGGGCACTGTTAGTGTGGTTGTATTTACCAATTAACAACAGTATGATGAAACAGGCAAGATGCACTTACATAGAAGGTCCATTAAAAGTCTAGCGAGCTCTCCATCATTCACGAGTTGCAGTTTGACCCTAAATTCACTACTTAAAATTACAACTAGGCTGTGAGGAACTCCATGGTAACGTTAGCTACATATTTCTTTGCAACCTTCATACTTTGTGTGAAAAGCTACTTGAATGGTCGATGTGGACTATTCCTATTTATCAGGGCCTAGCTTCCTAAAACTAACTAGTTATATTTTTGTGCAAGCACACACACACTCAGTGACTAAATTCTTTCACTATATAAGTAGCTGCATCAAGCCTTGTCATCCACGCCCCACTTTTTAGCACACAGTGTAAGTGACAGCCACTTTTTGTACACTGTGTGACCAAAGCTGGGGAGTGGAGCCTGAGAATGAGGCTAGCAACACCCTTATCAACAGTGTATGCCATGAACATATTGGTCATACCTCAACTTCATACCTATGCCATGTGTAGCCATTCGGTTTTCTGAGCACCGAGCATTGATGATGAGGCTTAACAACCTTCAGAAAAGTGTAATGTAAAATGTAAGCCAGATTATACATGTGTAGCAGGGATTGCGTTTTGTATGTAGCTAGCTAATTATAATATATCATATTACATCACTTATTTCCAAATTAGGTAGCCAGCTAGTCTGACTCACCAGAATTACTAAAATAGTTTCTCTTTTAGTTTCCCATGTAGTACTGTAATCTGTTCAGAGTATAACTAGTTTATCACTTCTCTTGTAGCAGCTGCTGCTATAAGAGTAGCAACAAGCTAGTTATATTTCTGCTTTAGTTTCTCTGGTAGGACATGAGAAACTAAAACAAAAAAATTAATTAATGGATAAAGTAAATATCAATGGATTTAATGTAGCTAGCTAATTATACAGCATATCATATTGCATCATTTATTTTCTAATCACATACTATATTAGTAACAATACATTTACCCCTATAGATAAGAGTGCGATTATTTCAATAATTTTGTAATCGCACACTTAATTAGTTCAACAAAGGCTGTATATGTGATTAACGTGGAATCATATGGATTCTCGTGCCATTTGGGAATAATTGCATTTGCAATAGGCAAAATTGCCTATATATTCCTCATGCAATTATTCCCAAATCGCACTCAAATCCATGTGATTACCCATACAAATTAGGTAGCCGGTCACCGGAATTACTAAAATATTTTCTCTTTTAGTTTCCACTGTAGTAGCTACTGTAATTATAACCAGCTTGTCACTTCTCTTGTAGCTGCAGCTGCTACTACAAGAGAAGCAACAAGCTAGTTATATTTCATTTTAGTTTCTCTGGTAGGACATGACAAACTAAAACAGAAAGTGTAGCTAATGGTCAAAGTAATTATCAATGGATTTAGTGTTGCATGTTTTCAAGTTCTTCAATTTTCCCAAGTGTATTACGGTTGCCACACAGTTGATGACTGTTTTCTTTTAGTAACAATATCACCAACAGAAAGATATATATAGTAACAATAATATCAACAGATAGATGAGTCTAAATACGTTTTGAGGAGTGGGGCTGGAACTTGACTTCAATCCAGATTGATTATTTGGACTGTGGGTGTGGCTTCCCAAGTATAACTGCTTTCTGCATGAGTCCAGGCTTGTTAACAGGCCAGTAATTGTGGTGACAATAGTAACAATACACACATGCTCATACCCACTCAGTGGCACTATAACAATAACGAGATTGTATCTATGGTAGCACACTAATAAGAAACATTAAATAGTGGATTGTTTACCATCATACTAGCTACCTGGCAATCATTAAACTGCTCTTCTTGTGACTCTTTTATTACCTCTCATTAGTAGTAGCTAGCTTACAATTATGGCTAATTTACTTATCTACTGCCCTGGAGTAGTTTAATGATTACAAGATACTATGTATAGCTTAGAGCATAGGCCATTTAGTATAATATGTACACATTTCCTGTATTTCTAGAGCTTCCTATGCTCTATGGGATTCTTACCATGCTCTATGACTATACTATGTTACTATAGTAACATATACTAAGATGGTAAAGAATCATGTGGCAGTTACTGAAGAGTTCCTGATGGTGCTTAGTGCTACTGGAGTGGGTACAAGCATGTGTGTATTGTTTTTTACCAGTGTTGCCACAGCTATAGCTACCGCATTGTTGGATATAAATTGCCTGTTAACAAGGCTGGATTCATAGCCCAAGCAGTAGCTTCACGAATGGACTAGTTCTTGCCAAAGATAACAACTCAACTAGCTACACTGTGTTAGTAAGTAGCTAGCATCCTCAACATAATTTATATCTTTTGCTCTGTGCTTGAAACCACTCTGGAGTCTTTGGCAGCTAAATTCCACAGTACGTTCAATTTTATTTTCACAGTAGCTAAGTATAGCCTTCGGTGATAACAATAGTCTATAAGCATATATAGCCAGTATGGCACTGCAACACTTTCTTCATGTAGCTTTTAACTTTTGTCAAAAGCCAGTGTAACTGCACAAGGAAAACCATAGACCTCGCTACATAATCCAAAAAATGGAACGCAAAACGTTAGCTATGATGATGAATTTAAGCATTTTAAGCTGCCTTGGGTAGCTATAGCTATCGAGATACATCAGACAAGAGATACCAGTTATACCCATATTATAATTTAAGTGTGCCAATCCATTATTCTTTTTTTATTATCACTACCATCAGTTGCTCTAGTTCTACATGTAATTGCAGTACATTTGCCTTCACCTACTCATGGAAAAACACTAACAGGTGTACCCAATGGATATTCAACAGGGAAGATCCCTGGGACTTTTCATGACCTGTTATTACATGCAATGGACATGTGTCAGCAATTGAATTATCATTGTGAATCTGCTGAGGTATGCACCTGCACAGGAAAGTAGGTAGACACTACAGTTATGAGAAGCTAGAGTATGGCATGCCTGAGGTTATGTACATATTGACAATAGGACACTTTTTTCACACAGCTGTAGCTACTTCTAATGTACAAGGAATTTTAGTGCATGGCACTCTTGACATATTCTCTTGGCTATTAGCTATATAGCTACGTAGCTAGCTACTTTCCTCAGAGGGCAAGTGCGACAGAGGGTATAGGAGACAGAGGGCCAGATGGTCAGAGGGATAGCGGCACAGGGAATCAGAGATAGCTACATGTACAGAGAACCAGCTAGAGTGCCAGACGGAGAGAATATACTGGCCAGATCAAGGGTGATATCTATAATGGATGGAGGGTCATGATCAGAGGGCAAAAGGTCCTGGACCACCAGCGTACGTTCCCAGTGTACTAGCTTAATTCCCAGGTGTTCCCAGTCTCACTGATGACTTTAACTATGACCCTGCATGGTTCATGTCCCCATGCAGTGTCACAAGTGCATGTCTCTAGTGTCCAGTGTCCCAGTGTCAACACTTCTCACAGTCCGTTATATCTTGTACATAACATGTTGTAACTAGGCTTAATTGCAGCTAGCTAAATAGCTAGTCAGCCATAGGTATAGCTAGCTACACACAAGTAGTTAGCTAGTTAGCTATAGGTCTGACTGTCCCTCGGTTAACTTTTTCAGGCTGCTGTCCCCAGTGGAGTGATTTCTGGCTTAGATAACTAGCTAGCTATATGCATCTCACGTTAGCTACACACTTTACTTTCATGATTATAGCTACTACAATGTAACGTTCGTTGTCTTTTGTTCCGATTTCAACATCCCCACTTCATCATGAATCAATTCTTGACCACTAGCTATAGCTATGTCTCCAATTTCAAACAGAATTAAGGTACACAATTATTAATAAGGTCACGTATTACAGGTAGCTACAATTAAGGGATAATAGAAATGTTAGAAGTGAAGGTGCATTTCTATGGCTCCTGCAATTATGAAACGTCACAGCGCAGCTGCACTTCTAAGCTTTCCTCAATGGTAGCTACCTGTAACATCTGACATAGCTTAATTGTTTACATTTGCATTAAAAAAACCATCTAGCTAATACTATAAGTAGCTATACTAGCTACGTCAGACATATGCATGTTGATGAATACTGCTAGCTTTGTCGCTAGGTGTACGTATAGCTACTCAGCCGCTATGTTAACTCTATCATTGGCCGCTAATGAAGGCTAGTTTTTGAGCAAGCAGCTATAGCTATAGAATAATTACAAGGTTTAGCTATACCTAAAGGCCATACCCCAGCTTTTGTCGCTTGCAGTACGAAAAGCCCGGCTTTCCTCTCTCTCACTTTGCTTGATCACATTATGTAACACACATGGAGCGGGGAGGCCTGAACGAGGCTACCAAGGTTTTTGTTTAGTGGTTGACATTAGTTACCTTTCCCCCAAAAATCCTCCCACCCACTAGCTATGGTTCTCAGGAAGGAGCCCGGCATCACTTCTAGGGAAGTCTATAGCTATATGAAATTGAAAAGTGAGCCCCACAGCTGAAGCTCTGAGTTCTCAGTGAAACACCACTTCTAGGGCTTCATGGGATCCGAGGTTGTATCTGTCTGACCTCGTGCATTCATCGCTCGTTGTTTTTTTCGCGTAACCGGGCGTGCGGTACTTTTGATCCGCCCACGCAATGCACTACAACCTCCTATATAATATTCCATAAAGTCCTTGGAGCCATAGCGTAGAGGAGAATTGCTGACTATTTGATTTGCTGTTTCGCTCTTTGCCAACTACAAAGCCACGCTTGATAATACTACCGGCGATCAAGATGGTGAAAACTCATAACGTCAAGCTGCAGATCAAAAATAATTCTGGATTTGCGATGAACTTTCACGATGACTGGTACGATACCGGACGATTGGCAGACGAAGGCTCTTGGCCCAAGATTATACCGCCTGGTGAAGAGTGCGACGTTCTGAATTACGAAAAGAATGAATCTCCAGCTGGATGTTCGGGTTTCGTGCAGTACGAAATTGGAGGAACTATCGTCATGCACCTTTGCCTTCAGCAATCCGGTTGCAAAGCACAACAAGCTTGGTGTCGGTATTGAAACTGGCATCAAAGTGTGGGAAAACATGGATTCCCACTTGTACGAAGATTTTCTGATCACACTTGCCGTCAATTCTGGACGGACGGGGCTGAACTTCAAGTGCAAGTGTACAGAAGGCCACACAAACGTGGCTACGGTCGAGATTGTTCGAGTTTAGTGATTGAAAACGATACGGTTTGGACAAGAACTTGATCGGATCGTGGCTATGCTATATAGTGACTACATTCAACTATATACTGACTCATAATGTAGCAAATATGCACCCACAATACGTATTTCTGTCGTTTGAGCTGAGAAGTTTTAGTGGTGTAAAAAATATACTCTCTCTTGTATTGTTAGTTGAGGATGTTTGAACCATAATATAAATTTTTTTTAATAGATAGTTGTGTATCATTTATATAATAATCATGATTAGCCCCCCCCCCCCCCCCCCCCCCTCGAGTGTGGCCTGAGAACAAGGCTAAGCTATAATTAATCGAAGTGGCTATTGGTCCGGCAGTCTACTGTTAGAGTTTAGGGGAAGGGTTAGGGGAAACTAGGGGCTAGGGGCTAACGGTTGGGTTTAGGTTGCGTGCTACACGGTAGTGCACGAATGCGCATGCGCGTGCTTTCCCCATTTTGACTTCCTGCTGGGTAACGAGTGGGAACACTTAGGCTCGTACAGCGGAAGAAGCGACCCTGCTTCCTGTGCATACCGAGCACTTGGCCCTAGCCGCTCACATGGGTCGTACCTAGCACGGTGACCTTGAAGTAATGTTTATACTTATTGGTTATCAACATTACCAATTTTGAGATCAGTTAAGTTTAGTAAGTACTAGGTAAAGAGATCAAAATTGCCTATCCTCTAAACTAAATTAGCTTTCTGATTTAAAGCAAGCACTCGATAAAAATTATTTGTAAGACCATTTTGTGAGGCAATTCCGAACAATATTAATGATGTGGTAAAAGTTACTAATAGTGCTTTGCTTTCAGATATAAGTAATTCATATGAAACCTACCATGCATATAGCTACGCTGCATAATTATACAGAGGTTCAGCAACCCAACTAGCTATATGTGATTTCTGCACTCTCTAGTTTTATCAGTGCAAAATTGCGTCCGATGGACTGTCAGATTGTTCTCTCCATCTGGTAGTACCCCCCACTACCCGGGCCCTAAGTGCAGACGTGCCAAACATGAAAAAGGAGACAGGAGAGAGAGTGAAGCGAATTTCATCTTGTAGTCTGTAGTCTACAGATTGCATGCATAATCCATTGGAGTAGACTGCATTCAATTAGTATAGCTATAGAAGATTACTAAGTGAAAGCTAATACATACACAGCTTGGAAGCTATAAAGTTAGAGATTCTGATGTTAAGAGTTGTCGCAACATGATTTTTGACTCCCCTTATCTTACCTCCTGTGTGCCCTCTTGAAGCATTTTTTGGGATATCTTGTACGTAGCATAGCTAGAGAGATAAAGCCATACTTACATGGTATAGTGTTGCTCATATTCTATTTGCAAGTGAATCATAATTTATAGTATTTTTTTCCAATTTACTGTTAATTAGCTACTTTCTGTATATGACTATCCCATGAATTGTTTTAGCAAATTTAACATCCAGCTAATAACTTGGCTCCATGCATACTACAATACCTGGAATCTAGGCTTTTGTGGTATCTCCATAGCTTCAGATTAGTGATAAGCTCAGAGAGCAAGGAGGCTTATCTCCATAGCTAGCTTCTTTGGGACAATAGTTCTCGATGTGTATAATTTCTAGCAATTATAATTTAGCTGTATCCAGGTCAGGATTCATTGCATTCTGCATCTCAGCTCACCCATGTAGCTACTGACATTTATCAGTGTGATTGCACTTGATACACGGGACACCAAAACATTGTTAAGGTTGCTTGTCCATGAATATTTACAAGATACAAGTTGGTACTGCTCTAGATATTTGCTTGCAGAGGCCCTGGTGAAGTGAACTGAAAGTCATTTATACTCAAGACTGGTTTAGTGGGTAGCTAGATTATGCATGTGGGTGCATATTATGCAGAGCCAGCCATGCATTGCAACCAACAGACTATAACAGATCCTATGGTAAGGGTGGCTATAAATCAACCCGAGTTATACTCATTCAGGCTTCGCCGGCCTCATGGCATAGATCTACACACGTTCTGGTAAAATATTTGTCTGTGTGTGATGAGCTCATTGGAAGAATATTAATTCTGGTACTCATGTCCTCATGCTTGCAGGTGGCATTTGAGTTTGGTGTTATCACTTTAGCAATAGCATACTTAACTCTGGCTCCATATTGGCTTTCTTGACGTTCTTTAATGCCTGCAAAGTGAATTTCTATCCCATTCCAATTCACTTCTCAGTGCCTTATTAACATTCCCTCCAGTATTAAGGACACTCCAGCTCTTGTTTTATTAAGTATATGCACTTTTTTATGGCAGCTTAAGTTTAAATACCTGTCGATGAGGAGATACACATCATTATTATCTGCCGCTTCGGTAGATAAGTTGCTGCCATCTTGTACAGAGTGCACTTTCTGAATCAGTGGACAGGTAAGATAAGAAATTTAGCAGGTAGCTAATGCTGTATCTACGTAAAACAAAATACAAGTTATAACATTCAATTGTATGTTAAATTTGTTTCGGTACACTTAGCACATGTGCAATATTACAGCTCTGGATGGTTGTTCTTTTCTCATAATTTCCATGCACCCCACTACATTGTTATGAATAATACATGAGCTTAAACAGGTCAACATGTGTGCAAGCATAGTATACTATTATGTTGTGTCAGGAGTTGAGGAAGTGGTTACTATGCTACATGCGAAATGAAATGGAAAGCACACAATGTAGCTACAATTTCAAGAAATAGCAATGGCTTAAGTGGATTACAGTAGTGCAGGGGAAAAAGATTAGTGGTAGGTAATGCCACAGCCTCGTTCCCAGTCCTTCCCGCCCCAGCTTTTATCTCACAGCTGTGGAGAAAAGCTGGGGCAGAAGGAACTGGGAGCAGGCTCGTAATATATTAATGATATAATAATATATTAATGCCATGCAGTAAATAACCATTCTTGTCCTGGTAGCAAGCTATCCATCCTATAATTAAATAAAGGTGCCTGGAGTTGGACAGCTGACCGGCATGGGTGCAATCATGGCTATGGGGACACCTCAGTTTCATGCACCTATATCACTTTTAAATTATATCGCCTGCTTAGCGTACTACATCCTTGCAGAATAATCAGAACTCTAACAGTTGGTACCTGGACAAATTGGGTTCAACAACATTTGGAAAAGCATGCACACACTATATACAATGTCCAGTGTCCCAATGTACATGCTTTCTAGTTACCCATGTCCTTATCATTGGGCCGGAAATTTGGCTGACAGTCAGCCTTCACGCAAGGGAAAGGATTAAGACCCTGCATCCAACACATGCGGCTAAAAGCAAAGCATTCACAATCATCAATGTACCACTTATGCTCTGCTCAAAGTGCTTTAATCTCACACTGAAGACATTGGGGACAAGAAGAAAGTAAGGGAGACCTGGTTAAGATCAAATACTGCACAGTGACATGGAGGGGAGCCCTAAAACCCTTGTTGAGTGAGTGATATTACCATTAACGGCCTGGAGCAAAATCAATCTTAAAAACTGTCTGTGTTTGTAACTTCTGTTTCGCGAGACCCAGGAAGGTGACTCACTTTGTGTTTCAGCTAGCCATTTTCTGTAAATATTCGCTGCTGTTATTATATGTTATAAAGTTATTTTCGTGTTTAGTGATGACCACGAAAAAATTTTCAGCGAAAACTTCCAGAATTACGGAAACCTCTGCTGTGATTTTGCTATAGCCTCAGTATAAGACTCTCATCAAGGTACGTGGTGATCAAGGTCACATCTAGCCTGTTTCCCAGGCGATATGGTAAAATTCAAAAAGAGTGGCTGCTACCAAGGGTATAGGGGTTAGTCTCATCCCTAGAGATATCTGGTGGACACCACTGAGACTACTGAGTAGGGGATACCATTGTTTATGCCAGGAGGTATAATTAGCTATAATTATGCACACTCCATTAATTACTAAACCTGAGTTGGAGACAACCTTTCTGATAATCAATAGCTAGACAATGTCATTTGGTCTTTCTCTGAGAACCTACTTTTTCAAGTATGCATGGTGGCGCTGTCATTCATAAGCCCAAGCAATGCCCACACCGGTACCGATTATTATAATCATAGCTTACACATGAACATCAAATGCTGTTATGCCACCAGGTAGCTATATTTACGTACATGTTCTCATCAGAACACAGTCACTGAAGCCGAAACTTGTTCCACCTCTGTGCCTTTATACCTAATCTATCTCTTGAGTGGTTGTGTCTCATCTCCAGAATAGTCCTGTTCTCACAGACTGATAGGAAGGATGACCAAATTGAAAGTAAGAATTTATGAGATAAGACATTTCCTGGTAGCTATGGAACAGCTCTGTGGGTGACAATGTTTCTAGTATGCAGTTCTTCAGAAAGTTTAATAAACATAATTCACATTACTTTAATGGTGGTAATATAGATGAGTTTTCCTGTACTCAAGAGGTCGCAAAAAAGTTGGAGTTGAGCAATTAAGTGCCCAGCACACTTAATTTTCAATGGGGAGGGGGGTAGTGGTAGGGGTAGTATGGCCTTGTCCTTAGCTACCATAGTAGTTAATTTGGCTGCCTCTTTCATCATTACATTAATAATGCAATACACAGTCCTACTGTTGTGCACAGGGTGTATTTTACCTGCATACTGGGTATAACTGTTAGACTATGATCTTTAATCGTTTAATGATCAGTCTGTTAATTGCCATACATACTTCTCGTAGCTCAGAATCACAATATTAGCTAACTACCATCTGAGTTGGGGTGGACCCTGGGTCCACATCAGGGAGTGGGATATTCATGTCTCAGGCACAGAGGATGACAGTTGTCTTCGATAAGACATACCTACCGTACAGTGAATGCTTCTCCTCAAGAAAACAAACTGATGGAATGTTTCTCGGTATAGTGTCCGATAACTGTGACGGTCTTTTTCATGAGCCAGTCCCTCACACACGCTGGCTCGTGACACTACTTTATCACCTCAGCGCACCCTGAAGAAGACTAACCTCAAGTCGAAAGCTTGGAAATATAAGTTTGCTAAACTCAAAACTCTGTCAGCTATTCATGAAGCGCCAGCTACTTTGCGTCAATTTCCTCATACTTCAAGTCAAACTAACCTCAACTTCTACACTACAGCAAGACGATGGAGCAACCTGGAGCAACTAAGACAACAAAGATGACCACGATAAACACTGAGACAGTGGAGACACCTGGAATTCCTGAGACAATGCCGACAACGATGAGCACCGAGATGGTGATGACGACACCTGCAACCCGGATCCAGGGCCGTGAGACGGACACCCCCACTGGTTACATCCCACCCAATAGGATGCCTCGGGTGCAGTCCTCTGAGGCGGGGAGCGTCAGTGTTGGGAGTGGCAAAGTCAGGCCTATGTTTACCCTTAACCCTAGCCCACCCTCATGCACCCCTTAAAAAGTAAGTGGCCTGGGCGCTTGCCAAACTCTGACTTGTTTGTGACATCTTGGGAACAGGAAGACTCAGCTCTTCATGCCCAGTGCCCTTCATGTAATGTACACTTGTCTTTACGGAACGTTCTGAAGAACTAGCTGCTTTCTAGAACCTTTTACCCTTTGAACCGTTTCATAGCAGGGAATGCCTTATCTCCTGACATCTAACTTTCTTAATCTATAATTTGATCGGTGGACATTATCAACCACGACTCCATTGGAGTGCATGTGTGCTACTATACTGGTCCTTGCTGGGCCTGAGAAAGTAGAAAGTATCACCTCTAGATCATGCACGATTCACATTGCAATTGTGTACTACATAAGGTAGACAAAATTTTAATTTCATGATACATACATGTAAAGGGATATAAAAGGATTCATACACAAGTTCGTCATAACATAATGTCAGCAAAAAATTATAGTCACAGCAATAATAACTACAAACAAATTTATAGTGTGGACTTTTATATATACATGTAAAGAGGTAGAAGGGATCATACACAAGTTCTTCACTGCATAATGTCAGCAAAACATAATAATGGTCACGGTAATATCTACAAACAAAATTTATATTGTGGGCATAAGTTAATTGGAATTTTAATTACATGTAGCTAAAGGGATAGAAAGGGGTCATACACAAGTTCATCAAAAATTACTTATCTATGGCAAGAGCTGCAAACAAGATTCAAATTGCGGGCATAGGGCAAGGACCTAAAGGAACAACCACAGCATGAACATTCGAAATCCACTTGGAAAAGGTGCTCTGATCCACTTTTGACCTTGCTTTGAATATCCTCCCAAGCTTCTAAAAAGCTCATAGCCTGGCGTTTACCAGCTCGTTGAGCAAAGAATCCAAAGAATCTCTTCTCTTGGGCCTTCTTTGTGAGGTTTTCAAGCAGCTCAGCTCGGCTGGCCCCATGCTTCGTGGCATCAGCAAACTCATTCCAATACACCTGGGCTTCTTTGACGAAAACAATTAAATTCTTCATTTCACCCCGTTCCTCGTGGTAATAGCTTGCCTCCTGCTCTTGCTCCTCAATCTGTTGTGTGAGGTAGTTAGTGTCCCTCTCGATCTGGGAGATTCGTTCAGTGCAACGTTTAATTTCTCTTTCTGTGTCCCCAATTACTTCCCTGGATCGCCTTATATTCCTCTCTGCTTTCTCTTGTTGTTCCGCATAGTTTACTGCAGCGATGGTGCATCCTGCAACTGCTGCTACTGCAACTGGTGTACCTAGTCCAAGTGTAGCTATAGAGAATATGACGCCCCCAACTCCTGCTACTACGGTTGCTGCAATCATTCCTTCTTTTTTATTCCTTGCCTCCTCCTCCTCCCTCTTCGACCTAGAAAGTTCCTCCTCTGCTTCTTGAAGGGAACGTCTTTGCTGGTTCAGCTCTAGCCTTTTTTGCGAAAGTTCATTGTTAATTTTTCTTTTTTCCTCTCTCAACCTCTGCTCTTCATCCTGAAGCTGCCCAATTTTGCGAGAAATGGCTTCTTCCTTTTTTATGTAATGAACTTCCACTGCTTTTATGCGTGTCATCAGCTCTTCAGCCTCCTTGGCAAGTTTAGTACCATCCATCTTTACATGGGACAGAGTCGTGGAGGCTTTTGCCAGTTGTCCGCTCCGAATCTCTTGATGTGCCCGGAATGCAGACATAGTAGCCTGCTTACCTTTTCGTATCAATGCCATGGCTATATATCTGCAAAAAAAATTGGAGCAGAGATTGTTCTTTAGTGAGCTCATTTGGTTACACATGGGAAAGTGTAGTTACCTTTATTACTGGGTGACAAAAGAATGCAAGACAGTACCATGGATAATATAGTACGCGATGACAGTACTTAGCTACAATTATTCAGAAATACTTTATAAATAACTAGTAATGACCAATCAAGCAATGTTTGGCAACCCTTAGTTGGGCCACTTGTCAGTAGCTAGCTTCAAGAAGGTGCAGGGTGAGGTAAATTAATAGCGATACAATTATAGCCAATGGTTTTAAAATTACTATGGGGTAGTTCAGCTAGTTACCAACTAACGACTTACTTACCTCGGCGGGTGTCGATGAATTGGCACAGGCGAAGAACTCGATCACAAGTGACCGTGCTGTGCTGGTAGCCTACGCTCGTAGAATGAACTGACAGAGGTATCAGTCGACGTCGCGTTCCTAGTAATGGCGCGTGAGATCAATCTTTCGTTCTAGGAAGGCCCTGATTGGCCGAAATTAATTGTTCACTGAAAACGCGCAACATTGCTATATATAGGGACACTATACATTATTTGTTACTATAAATATATCCCTGTTGCTGTATATAAAAGCCAGTAGTGGCCTACAAGCTCTTTGTAGCTACTTTCACGTCCCTTTATTGCGTTGGCATCGTCTGCATTGAGTACTAATCTGTGATCGTGCAAGAATGGCGACAGGAGACTCAACTGATGAGCTGGCTCTTGTGGAAGTCGAAAACGAGCAATACTCACTAATTAAAGTTCCGGCGGAGACCTCGGCGGTGGTAGTTGCCGAAAGAAAACGACTTCTTGGAGAATTAGATCTTGAGGCTCTAGTAGATGACCTGTCGAGAGCTGGTAAATTCATCCGAGTTGCTTACAATGGCGTTGCAGGGAACACCGAGCTGCAAATTACTGTCCAGGGGATTGGATATGATGTCAGCAAGCTGTGCGACAAAGCTTCCATTACCGTCGTGAAGTTCACCAGAGCCTCAAACAGCGTGATCCTTGATTTACAGTCGACGTACGAATACCTGCTCGACGGTCTGGAAGAGATGGCCGTTGATACACTAGGCGCTGTTTCAAAACTTGCCGGGGATATGGCGGTCGCAGCTAAGGAACTTGGCAAAGCGTTTCAAGAAGAGGAAGAAAAGATTGAAAAAACTTTGAAGGAAACCCAGCTCAAGAAGGGTGAGGAGGAGAAGTATAAACAAGAGAACGAAAAGCATAAACAACGCCAGGCTGAAGCAATAAAGACAAAGGAAGCGGCAGCCGCAGCAGAGAAAAAGTCCGAAGAGGCCTATCGTCAAGCTCAGCAGGAAGAAATAAAAAACGCTGGCGCATCTTCTGGTCTTACAGCTTTATCGGTGCTCAGTGTGTGTTTCCTCCCTTTCGCAGCACCACTGACAATCGCTGGTGCTGTTGTAACCGGCAAAAAAGCTCGCAAAGCTCGACAAGAAAAGATCAGGCAGTTAGAAGCCATGAAACACCACGGTGAAGAACGCAAAAAGGCCTTTAAAGAGATCGCGGAGTTTGCCAGGAAAATTCAGGAATACGATGCCAATGCCGAGATGGGATTTGGAGGCGACGCAGCGATCGATGCTCTTCATGAGGCGGTTGGCGCGCTGAAGTCTCTAACGGTCGTTATGATGCGCGCAGCTGACTTTTGGGGGAAGATGCAAGTACACTGCGCCTCGATCAGTGACATGAAAATGGACGAGCGGTTGGAAAAGGCCCTAAAAGTCGGAGAGGCGAAGCGGAAGGCAGTCTGGGCCAGCCCGGCCTTCAAGCGAGGAGCCATATACTACTTTGCACAGTGGGTAGCCCTGCAAGGCGTGTGTGTCACGTACTCAAAAAAGATAAAAACAATTCAGGAACAGCTATACTCCAGCATCCAAGAAAACCCCACACGCGAGCAATCACGTGCCAGTATTCGGGCAATCGCGAGCGATCTCCTTAAAGAGATTGAGGAAGCAAATAAGACCATTGCAGAAGAACAAGCTCAAAGTGATAAAAAAATCAAAGAACTCGAAGAAGCGGACAAAGAAGGAAAGTGATTCATGTTCTGCACTGTTGACACTGTAGCTACAGTGGTATAATAGTAGCATACTTGTAACTTGCTGATGAATTGTTAGGATTTTTTCTTTAGGTGTTTATGCAGCGTGTAGTAGCAGTGAAACTAATTAGTATTAGTATTTTTTTCTATTGTGGCTTTCAGGAAATGTTTATGCAACTATTATAACTTTACATTTATTTCCTGGGGTACTAACTAAGGCAGCATAAAGTTATCTTGCCGAATTATTGACGTATAATTTGGTGTACTGTGTCTGCGCACTCAACACGTGATAAATACAGACGCAGCTTTAGTGCAGAGCACATACACAGTTTCAAGGTACATGAATAGCCATAGGCTAATATAAACATGAGCGCCCATTAAGAAGGCATAATACAAAGAATTTAAAATGGTGGTTAATTAGATCTATTCCAAAATTAGATAGGTAACACTCAGGAAAAATGTAATGAATGATGCATGTAATTGGCTATAAACGTATTGTCTAGTAATACTGCTGCATATGGATTAAAATACAAAAAAGATCCTGGCCATTAATAACAGCTTAGCTACTATACTACCAATGAGTAGCTAGCTACAGAGTTGTATGCTTCTTTAAACACACCTTCTGATGATGCAAATTTTTGAACTGACTCAACACTGAAATGTTATTGTGGGATCCTACAGTGTGCAGGCATACCCTAAGTGTGGGCAGACACAGATAGCTGCATGTACAGACTGAGCAGTAGCTACTGTAATAATTACATAATTGCTGTGTCTGCCCATGGAGATGATCATCTGTAAAGCATACCAATGAATCTGTTTTGATGCTCACTTGCTCAGTGGTATAGTCCAGGTCAGTTTGGATAGCTACCAAGGTGTAACTAATAGTAACTATTAGCTTGTTCCTTTTTGGTGGTCTTTGAGGTGCACACAGATCAAGAGTAGATAAATTCCAAGTTAAATAGCACCTATTCACCCACTGGTGGACGGCATCAATGTCCAGCTGCAGGCTAGGTGAGCATAGCTATTCTGCTTGACTTGAACACTAAGATGTCATCAGCGTATGGCATCTTGAAGCGCTGGTCATTTTATTATGAGTAACAGGTAGCTAGTACGCTTGGCAATAATTATGATATAATAGGTGGGATTCTTGAGAATAAAGTAAGTGTCTTGGAAACCACAACACACTGAGTGCACCCACCAGTTACAGATCCATTCAAGGATGTGGCGGAAACCAATTTGTCCCTGTTTCTTCGACATGGACAGGAGTTTGACAAGACACAGTGTCAAAGGCTTTACACAGCCTTTCTTCTCCCTCCACACTGGAAATTAGGCTACAACCTGCCATGTCTACAGCGATTGTATGTCTTTCCAGCTTCAGGAATAAAAGGAACGGATTCTTCAATTTCAGTTAAGGTAGCCAGCTAATCCCAGCTGGCTAGTATTTTGAAGTGAATGTTTTGGCCATTCGGTTGCATGCAATTAGCTTTGCACCAACCTCATGGCCACTCGCTAGTTGTGTGGCTGATAGTACCACCTGCATGATGGCCCTTGATTGTCACACCATGCATGGGTACCATTGCATCTGACTCAAGTATAACAGCACCTAAAGAGAAAATAGCTAGCTACAAGCTTGGTTATTGGAATTTTACAGTACTACAAAGGAAGCTAAAGAGAAACAGTAAGCTATTTTATGATTGGTAGCTAGCTAATCGTGTTCTTATGACTCAAAACGTTGACCAGTTTCATGGTAGCTACTAAAAAAATTTATTACTAGGAGTGAAATATTCATTTATTGCCACCATCTATTCTCAAATTCTTTATTTGCGATCATTGTCTTATAAACCCTTTGAAATTCTCTTTACAAGAACCAATCATAATAACAAAGATAGGTTGATAACATTAACGCTTACTGTAGCATAATCGAACTTTCATTGTACTAATACTCTTGTAAGGCCATGCCCTGCTAGTCACTACCACCTTGACTGTCCAGAGTCTGAACAAGGTCTTTAGCTTAGCTCTTCATCTGAGCTTAAACTGATCCAGGTAGTGTCAGTGTAAATAATTTGCAGGTGGCCTCAGGCACACCCCATGCTAGCTGGCTCTGCATGTCTGGCTTCGCTACTATTCCATTCTCAATCTGGCATAATAATTATTATCTCAAGCATAATGTATGACCAACAGATTGAAAGCATACAAATCAACTTCTTATTATAGGGTAGCTACAACAAATGTGCATGTATAAAAAAACTCAAATGTGAAACGTGGGACTGGAATCTAGAACTAGAATAGTGAGTTGGCTCCTCAATCAATGTCAGAAAATCTAAACAACTCCTATAATAAAGAACTAAAAATAGATGTAAAGTAAGTTACTATAATTATGTACACATTTCAAACTTCCAGTGTTGATGTTAGACCTTTACTTTACCTTGACTACATCTAAACACCTGTAAGTTTCACCCTACATCTATAAAGCAGTTCCTGCTACAATTATAGTATAGAAATATCCTGGTATTGGTCCAGGAGCCAATTCTTTATTCTAGACCCTTAGTCCAGGCCCACCTTCCGGGGGAGAATCCAGTCCAGTGTTTACTGATACCCAGATAGCCAGCCACTATATATCTATACAGCCATCTGTTACCAAATAGCCCAGCCTGTTCACAAGAAACACAATTAACTATCAGTGAACTGATAAACCAGCTTGTAATTTCACTTTTAGTTTCCCATGTAGCACTGTGACCACTTTCCATTCCTATAAGCCTAGTGGTCTCACTGCCCTGTCATGCATGCATGCATTATTCTGAGAATCTACCCTGCAGTGTATAGTCTAGGTATGGCATTGCTAATTAAATTTTATTCTACATGGGAAAAGATGGCTGCTGATACGCTATAGGCACTATTTTGAAACTAACTGAGGATATGGCAGACACAGCCAAAGAGCTTTGCAACCACCATGGAATCTATATGCTATATAGCTCCCAGACTCTGCTATGCAGGGGGCTTTGATGAAAGGCTTCCCACCCCCCAAAATAAAAATATTAACTCGAAATCCTAGATAGCACACTGACACTCCATGCTGGCACGGCATGTCTGGCTTGGAAAGATTGTACTGTGTTGCATCTTTTCAATATCCTAGAAGGTAGCCTTGCTCAGTTTCAGGGAGGTCGGTAATAAATATGTAAGGAATCGCATAAGCTATGTCAGGCTGATGTGCATGGCCAGTTAGAAATTATATTAGCTAGCTAATAAGGTAGTTCACGTTGCTGGATGGTCTGGAAGAGATGGCTGCTGATACACTAGCTATAGGCACTATTTTGAAACTAACTGAGGATATGGCAGACACAGCCAAAGAGCTTTGCAAAAGAAGAGGAAGAAAAGGATGAAAAAATTCTAAAGGAAATCCAGCGCAAGAAGGGCAAGGAGAAGAATAGACGAGAATGAAATTCTAAGTCACATTCACAGCTAGTGTCACTGCATTAAAAACAGTAAGTACCCTGCATATAAGTTGATGTAATACACATGCACATACGTCAATCTGTAGCTGGCTGCATGCATGTGTATAAACAAACTTGTGGGAGTCTCTAAACAGATTTAAAAGTCTCGGCAGAGAATGTTAGGTACACATTCTGGAGTGGAACAGGTAATATGTAAAAATGGATCTGTTGGTTTAACAATTTGAGTGGTTACTGCAATTGCAGGTACTGGGAAGGTCACCTCATATTATGCAATAACGAACAGTGGTCAAGCTTTCCTTAAACTACATGTAGCCACAAGGGAAGTACATACTAGTATCAGGTTATATGTGCAGCTAGTGGCTAGCTCCTGGCTCCATTAGACACCTGCTAGTCTGATGCCCACATATAATATTCCAAGAATAGTATATTGGTTGGACTTTCCTTGTAGCAAGGGAAACTACATTAAAGCTAATTGACTTATAATTACTGGAACCATGTGTGGCTACATGTGGGCATCAGATCATTCAATCAGCAGATGTCCAGTAGAGCCAGGAAGCCAGCAACTAGCCACACTAGTGCCTAGTATGTATTTCCCTTGTACGTAGCTGGAAGGTTTGACCACTTTGCTATTCTTGCAACAGCATATGAGGACGTCTGCTGATTGACTGATCTGATGCCCACATGTAGCCACACATGGTTCCTGGTAATTATGTCACTTAGCTTAAATGTAGTTTCCCTTGCTACAAGGACAGTCCAGCCACTTGCAATATGTGGGCATCAGACCATAGCAGATGTCTAATGGAGCCAGCTAGGAAGATAGCCACTAGCCACACATATATATAACCTGATACTAGTATGTACTTCCCTTGTAGCTACTTTAAGGAAAGCTTGACCACTTTGTTATTGCATAATATGAGGTGACCTTCCCAGTACCTGCAACCGCAGTAACCACTCAAATTGTTAAACTAACAGATTCCTTTTTACAGTGAGTAGCTATGCCTTGATTGCCATATGCAAGAAGCTGGCTGGAGGCATTTTGGAATCAATATGCTATATAGCTCCCAGACTCTGCTATGCAGGGGGCTTTGATGAAAGGCCTCCCCCCCCCCCCCCCAAGTTAACTTGAAATCCTAGATAGCACCCCGACACTCCATGCTGGCACTGCATGCCTGGCTGTGCTACTATTCCTTTGTTACTATTCTCAATTCCAAATGCCACTGTTCCATCAAGCATAATAAAAGCATTCAAATTCAACATCCTATTACAGGATAACTAAAACTCAACCAATTTATGTGTGCATGCATGGAAGGGGATGAGCTCGAAGCTAAGTTAGATAATTAAGCGCATAGCTACTAAAGTTCACTCTTAGCAGTACATTGCCTACATCATCTGAGCTCACTGGAACAGCATTCCAATATTCATCTCATCAGGTAGCATCTGATTTGGAGGTATGACTTTTGAAATAGCATACTCAACTCTGGCTCCAATTGTACTGGTAACATGGTTGCTCAGGATTCTCTCAATGCCGTCAACATCTGGTCCTTCTGTTCGAGATATTTTCTTGTTCCAAGTGCCATTAAAGGAAACCACTTTAACCCAACCTTTCTTTTCCAATGCCCTTCCCAGCGACGCAGCATCATGCCCTCCAGTGTACCTAAAGAAAACAACACATTATAGCTCTAGAGCTTATTCAGCATACACTTTTACACGGTTTCGTTACCTGTACATGAGGAGATATACATCCATATCCTCAGTATCTGCTTTGGTAGATATTATGTCAATTTTCGTCTTTGTCTCACCAATGCCAGCCATCTTGTATAGGCACAATAGTGCAATTCAGTACTTTCAGAGTCGGTCTGAGAGGACGGGTACTTATAATCAGTTGTATTTTTTGCTGTATATGTGAAACGAAATACAAACATACAGTTTCACGTATACACTTGGGTAAACAAGAAAACAAAATTATAGCTACTCAGCACATGCACAGCACTGCAGCACTGCATACCTGAAGTTATTTTTCATACAGCTAGCAACTGCTACAACACTTGGAGTCTGATTTTACTACACAGATAGACCTATATATACACTGTTATGCATAGCACAGCACAAGGTGCAAGGAGTTCGGAGGTGGTTACCATGGTTTCAGGAGTCCAAAGTGGTCACCATGCCAGCATGAGAACCGAAAACAGCAAGTACAAGGTAGCTATAATTACAGGAAATAACAGCCACAAGCTTATAGTAGAACATGTGGGTAACTAAAAAAGAAATTCTGTGACCTAGCTATGATCTTGTGATACATAGCATAGGTAAGATTACATTCAAAATAGAACATTCTAAATTTGTTCCATAGTTCAGAGATATCCATCCTCCACAATAAAAGCTAGAGTTAAAAGGCCACCCTGGGTACGATGCTGTGTATATGTAGCCTCGTCTCCAGGCTCTCTGTGCGTTGCTGGACAGCTGCGCTAAAGTTAAAAGCGTACGTGGGCCTGGGAACAAGGCTAGTGTACATGTACAAAGTGCTGCCAGCTACAGCACACATTTCCACTTGGTTGTTGGAAGAGCCTGATCTGTCCAGGTACCCATAGTTAAAACTCTACAAGAATGCACAGACACTGAACAGATTCCAGAATAGATTTTATGCAGGTGATTTAAAGTGCGTCGACAGTGGATGGGTCACTCCATTCCAGTTTTCCCCAGTGTGAGTGGAGAACTTTCTTGTAGTACTTCCAGTTAGCTTTTGTTATATAGGATTGTGACTATAGCTCTTTTTTTTTTGTTAAGCCCATTAATTGATGATAGGCAACTTGCACTGTGTTACTGTAACAGTATATCCAGGGTCCTGAGAATTTCAGGTGACTGGACCAGAAGTCTCAGATGCATGTCCTCAGTGCTGCCTGCTTGTTCTGACATGGACTGTTTAGTAGCAGTCTTCTTCCACCAAGTCTGAATCCTCGAGTTGACCTGTGACCCCAGGTGGACACCTGCCAAAATTTACAAAAGGTTATACCACTACTTGACCCTATGACTCTATGTACACAGAAGGTAGCGCCAGATATCTATCCACTGTAATCATACAACAGACTGCTGCTAAATAGCTAACTCAGTCTTCATAAAAAAAAACAATTAGCTATCAGTGATCTGATAAGCCAGCTTGTATAGTTTCTCTTTTAGTTTCCCAGGTAGCATTGTTACAGTAACCACTTTTTTATTCAGCACAACATGCACATGTGCAGGTATATAGTGGCCTGTACTACCCTATCATGCATGCAATAATTTGAGAATCTATGTCTGCAGTGTATAGTCCACAGTATTTAACAATGGCAGTCAGCTAGACTAAGGCTAATACCACAAAGATGAAAAGGATTAATTCACCTGAGGGCTACCACAGTCGCATACTTCAGCTCCCTCTTGGATGCCATTCCAACACACTGGCCATGGGTCTCCCACTATCATGGTGGGCTAATTGTCGAAAGCTACAGTTGTTTAGTCCATTGTTTAGGTCGTCAACACTACATTGGCTCGACTGGGAGGGGGCTAGAAAACGGCTTAGCTAGCTACTCTAAGTCAATCTTCACTTTACTAGCTATGACTGTATCTGGTAAGTTTCCCTGTGGTGAGTCATAATAGCTATGCCACATGCTCCACTCCTGGTGGCGCCTTTCCTTTTACAGTCTTGCAACCACACCCTCAATGAAGGCTGCAGGGTGGGATGGGGTTAGCCCCGTTCCCATGCAGGACCCTGCTTTATTCGGTTGCACGAAGGTCATGCGGCTTTACCTTCGTGCAACCGAATAAAGCGGGGGCCTGGGAATGAGGCTAATAGCTAGCTATCATGGCCCATATAATTCTCCCCAGAAAATCTTTTATGGAATCAGTAAATGTGGGGGTCTCCCCTTAGGGACCTACCGTGATAACAGTATTCCTGATATTGGCTAACTCTAGAGGATGCAAACATTTTATTTTACACACAGATTCCTCTGGCACCTAGCTATATCATGTCTCAGCTATTCCAGGCAAGCTGCAGGGCTGTTTGAAACTCCCCAGGCCCAGTGCAGCAGCCGTTTCAGAGCTGACTCAGAGGCCATGCACCAGCTGATAGTAGCTAATTCTATTTTCAGCTGCCAAGAAGCTGCTCTTGTAGCATCTCAATTCACTGATCAGAAGGTGATGTACTAATATCCTGTATAGCTAGCAAGCTACTATTTCTCTCGGAGATCAAGCACAGCCAGCTTTTAATAATAACTCCAGATGTGTGTTCCAACCAGCCATAACCACCTATCAAACCACTGCTGTTGAAACAAGCACCTTCACTATGGATGATTTTCTGGGAATAATTTCCTTAGGCCTAGTCTCAGATAAGGGTTTAGGCAGGCCTCACCAAACCAGCAATTAAACTATGACGACAAAGGTCAGCATCACATGGGTGGGTGTCAAAGCATGTGAGGCACATGCCCAAGAATATGTCTTAGCAAGCATAACCCAGATGTCATGTGATACCTTTACTCCAACAACATTTAACAATCATCAGCTGTGTTCTCACATGAATAACCTTTTGGCACAGTACAGATCTGGATTGTGCCAAAAGACATAGCTAGCTATGACAAACTGGAAAGGGAGGTGACTGTTTGCATCTACAAAATGAGGTGCCAAACATACTAGCTAAACACCATATGTCACGTGCTTGACTCTGTTTTTTTTTTAGGAGTGGCCCTGCCCTTTCTGTAGACGACCACAAACCAGGAGCTTAAAAGAAACCTGTGGTTTTGCTCAATGATCTCCCCTGATAGGCTAGCCTCAGAAACCTATGGCCCAAAGACTCTGCCGGGAGTAGTAATATCCATGAAAATTAGCAAAAGAAATCTCCTGTGCAATGTTTAGCTAGCTAGCTAGCTACCTGTTAGCATTCAGTTTTTGTTTGAGAAATTGCTGAGATGTTTTAATTTAATGGACTGAGATGGCCATCATATCTAAATAGAGCCCTACAAGTGTTGCAATTTAGATTGCTTACAGCAGTTAATACATGTACGAAATTTAGCTAGCTAGCTAGCTAGGTGGTCTCAATACTGAGATACAGAGTGTAGAAGTTTTGAATATTCTGGTTGTATAATACGGCATGCAAGTGAACCTCAGTGATGCATGGAGATCAATAATTGGTACTGAACCTAGTATAGTCCTCCATAGGGAAAGTACTCGTCTGTGAACCGAGACTATTCCAAGAATGCCCTTGTGAGGCTGCCCCGGTGCATCTGGGTAATAAAATCAATTTTGATTTCACTGTATCAGGATCCTTTGTAATGGAGGGTAAAAGGGAGCACTAAATGGAAAAAATACAGGAAAACCTGTCAACAACAGTTACTAGGCGGATATGACAGTACCTTTAGCTTTGCGATTCGATTGTGGGCAAGAAATCATATGACTTCCGGGTCACGCCTACTCTGGCAAGAGTCTGGGTACGAGACTAGTCCTGCGCAAGCGGTTCGGGATCGAATTAAATGCAGGCTTTTGTGCCTGCCTGAGGCAGCTGGGCAGGCCCGGGCCCAGCCTAGCTGCCCCATAAGAATTTGGCGGTTAGTTTTCCTGGCGGGGCTTAAAATACTTTCACTGTTCATTGGACAGAGTTGCAAATTGAACCGAGTTTTACGCGCGAAACTCGTACGTACAAAACGGGCTGTAATTGTTCGCTTCTTCACTTTTGAGTGTCACGGCTCTGCGGATTTTCAGACGGCTGTCCTATCCGCTGATGTAGTTACTTCTCCTGCCCCCTTCCAGCCATCGCAAGACTGCGAGAGTTCCCACAGCAACCTCCACCGTCCTATCAAGCCCTACTCTGACATCTCAACTCCGCCCTACTGACCAAGTACCTACTCAACTCCGCCCTACCAAGCACCTACCCCGACATCTCAACTCCGCCCTGCCAAGCACGTACTCCGAGTTAAGTGCATGTGTATCGTGCGTAAATAAGTGCATGGCAGTGTAATAAGTGTGAGCAAACAACGTATTAGTGGTCACAAAATGTACCACACAAGTATTATAATCGTTTACTGTACTATAGGTTACATCATTACTTGTTGCAAACCCAGAGCGGTACATGTACATACTAGAACCATAGATAGTATCTATGCTAGAACATTGAGTTCAAATTCAGGTTCAATTCCTACTGTTACACCATAGATAATTACATCATTACCGGTTGCAAACTCAGAGTGTTGCGCGAACTAGAATCATGTGTTTCAAATTCATCTATGACGAATTATAGGGAACGCTACTCGTAAAAGAGAATTGCTGAAAAACGGTTTTGGTGGATTTTCGTGGTTTTGGTGGTAGCTAGCTAGAAACATAATCCTACCTGCATCCCTGAACGCACCTTTACAGTAAATCACTGTTGTCTTCCTATTTTCGTCGAAGGAGAAGCGGTTGTGGGGACGAGACGATGTTTAATGAAAAGGGTGGGGCTAGAATGGTTCCACGGCTGTAACTTGGAACTGAAACTTCAACGCGTTTAATACGCATGCGTAGAAGCACGTGGCACGGGCGGGAAATAGGCGCCAACGTTGTTTTCTGTATTTGTAGGATGCCTTCAACTACAAGTCCCAATGCCTCTCCCGGTAAGAAAGTGAAGAGCAAGTCAAAACCAGCTTCTAAAGGTAGAATAAAAGGCGAGAAAGCCGTCTCCCCGTGTGGGCAAAAGCAGAAGAAGACGCGAAGGGCCCCGCTTGGCCCCCGCGGGCAGAGCCAGTCGTGTCACCAATGCCGGCAGTCCATCCACAGCAGCAAGGGTGTGTCAGAGGTGAAGAGTGGCCAGGAAAGGCTCAAGTGCAGTACCTGCACTCGATACTGGTGAGCTAGGGGGCTTGAAAAAGGCAAAGGGCCATACGTTGTAGCTACCGCCATAATTATTCCATGTCACGTGCTACCCTAGCAGAGGGCGGCAGTGTTTGGCAGCTGTACTGTCAGTAGGAGAGAATGTTGGAATATGATCCTGTGCACAAATTTGGGTTAAAGCGAGGGGGTCCGACACAAGCTCTCACAGTATACGAGAGTTTGAAGATTATTTCAGCTAATTTCTAGCCAGCTGAACGTAGTGTACGTACAGAGTGTGTACAAGGCAATTGGGCAAATAAGGTAATTTCTGATTTCTTTTACTCGATTTCAGCTGTGATTTCAATTGATTTCAGAACGAGGCGTACAAGATTTTTTCCGTATCGGACCCCTTGAATTAAAGGGTGTATAGATTTGATGAAGCATTATATAATAGTGTGTTGCTGCAATGTATTACTGCCACTCAAATGGCAGCTGCTTCACACAGTAATAGTGTGTTGCTGCAATGTATTACTGCCACTCAAATGGCAGCTGTGTGTTGCTGCAATGTATTACTGCCACTCAAATGGCAGCTGCTTCACACAGTAATAGTGTGTTGCTGCAATGTATTACTGCCACTCAAATGGCAGCTGCTTCACACAGTGATTTGAATACCTAATGGTTGGGTCTTTACACTCAGGAGCGCATCAAGCTGGTGAAACTGGCGAGGGAGCACATGACTATTAGCGGCATATTACTAGTTTTATTAACACCTAATATGTGTATGTGTATGCTTAGACAACACAGAGGATGCCAGAGATGTAGTTGGTGAAGGTATTCTGCTCTCTATTTAGGCCGGGGAGGGTGGGTGGGGCTGTAACCACACCTTCATGTAATAGCTAGATGTACAGTATTTGAAACTAAGCAGGGTTTCATACAGGATTTTAAGTTAGGGGGGGGAAACAGTGACCCGTGCTCCTTTGAAGCACGAATCACTAGGAGGGTCTGGGGGCATGCCCCCCCAGAAAAGGAGTTTTACGTACTCTAAGGTTGATTCTAAAGCCATTTTTGAGTCAAATTAGGAATCGCCTGTCTGATTGTAACCTATCTCGTTTAATGAAGATGGCTGTGGAAGGACCAGAACTTAGTAGTGTTCCTTTTGATGAGATTTTGGACGTATTTAGACGTATTGAGCTGTAATTAATACCTGTACTAACAATATTTGTTTTAACACAGAACTAATTATAGTCTTGTCTAAAATTTAGGGGGGGGGGGGGATTTCCCCGTATGAAACCCTGCTAAGCCTATATTAATAATTAAGTTTAGCTAGCTTATGCTGTGGAAACATTCATACTATGGTAATTTTGGCTTTTACCTCTCTCCCACCTAGCCAGGGTTATGAAGTAACCTTTAGGATTCACATACCCAGTGATAGTACGTAGTCGATCATCACACTGCTGACGGTGAAACTCCATTTTTTTCTCTCCTGCGGATCTGAATCCCGATCCTCGTCTTCCGCTACAGGTGTGAGCAGTGTCTCCAGAACCGCTATGGCATAGCCCAGGGCTCGGTGGAGCGAGACTCGTGGAGCTGCCCAGTGTGCAACAAGAACTGCAACTGTTCCATCTGTCGGAAGAAGGTACGTCACACCACAGGTGTGTGTGGTTGGGAACCTGGTGCTAGCGGCCAGCTGAATGCTCTGTAGCTAGTGATAAAACTGTAGTTTGCTCCTATATATATGTGAGCATTCATGTATTCCCAGTTGGTCTGCTCATAAATACGTGTGATCTCTTAAGAAAGAGGTTGTCATCTTTTTGTCATATTCCCAAATAGTGTTATTTGTGTGGAATGCTCTAGTTTTATTGCAATTGCACGTGCAACAGTTAAAGGAGTTTAGAAACAGAAGGTAAAGTCTTATTCACCCTTTTCTGAGACTGAAGAGTAAGCCAGAAGGTGACTAAAAGCATGGGCTTGTTTCAAAAATCTGGGGGGTAAATCTAGGTAGGGAGTTGTGGGCTATGCCTCTTCAGTTTCGGCTGCTCCGTAATGTGTCTTTACCCTGGTTATATTCCTACACACCAACCTCTCGTGAGAGTTGCACTCTATGTTCATGCTTCCTCTCCTCTGCAACTCGATCTGTTAGGCTGGGAAACTGGCCACTGGGATCCTGACCCCTCTGGTGAAGAACGCCGGCTACGACTGCGTCTCGGAGTTTCTCACAAAGGGAACAGATGACATCGCCAAGTGTCTACAGTGGAGCTCTCCAGATACCACACAGAGGTATGTCAGCTTCCTAGGGGAAGGTCTTCCAAGCTTGTGGGAATGCCTTACGTGTATGTCATTAGTCAGGAGTCCATGAGCGTTAAACTAGTGATTCCACCTGTTGTCGAATGGCACAGCTCCATATACATGTCTGGAATGCCTAATTATAGCGCTTACCATATAGGGACCTGTGGTCTAACTAGTGCAAGTGCCATTTGACAACAGGTGGAATCAGCAGTACAGAAGTTTAAGCTCCTTCCCTTTGGGCTAGTGTATCCTGGGATGGCCATCCTCCTGATACCACAGTGTGGTAAGGAAGCCTCACAATGCCCAGCCACACTGGCCAGTGGTGGTCTGGTCTGACTGCCTCTCAGAACATGTAGTGTTACTAGCAAATGTCATCTGCACGACATCATGGGGATGAGCCTTCGTGAGAATTGCAGCTCCCGGGTTAGTAGGGTTGGTGTAGCCTCTGTAGAAGTAAAGGTATGAGGGCTGGAGACGCCATGATCGAGCGGTGCAAACGGATGATGAGTGGACAGTCATCAGTCAGAGTTTTCACATTCTCCCTTAGGCCCAGTGGAGGGGGACAGTCTCAGAAGCAGCAGAAGCCGCCAGCAAAACCCACGAGTCCATCCAGGAAGAGAAAGAGACGTACCAGCCAACGGGAGAATACGGAACTCCAGACTGACGTCTCTGACGAACCACTGACACCTGCTGTATCCAGAGACTCAGAATGCAATGGCGGTCCTGGTAGTGCTGTAGCTAATAACTGTGAAGAAGGGGCATCGAATCATCTGGAAGCCTCGTGTTGCCATAGAGACACTGGTGGTTGTCATGGAAATAGTCCCAAGAGACGGAAGTTGAAGCACTCTAGTTACTCAATCACAATGGAGGAAGAGGAGCTACAGTTGAGGGAAGCTGCAGTTACCAAGGTTACAATCGCTCTGTGTTTATAGCTGTTTTGTTTACATTCTATTTGCGTGTGCAAGTGTGCAAACTCATTCTATGTGTATGTGTATAGTGTATTCATTTTCTCAGTTGTCACCACTACAACTTATATACATACAGAGTACTCACGTTTTTAATCTGTTGTATAATTGCATTGCCGTTGGTATAACAGTATAGAGTAACCTGCTTGTACTGCTTGTGTATATATGTGAATCTTTTGCATTATAGTAAAATGAGCTTAATTGATACTAAACCAGGGAGCCACGGAGCTGTTTGTTTCCAGTGTGTCTGGGTATATGGACCCTGTATCGCTATCTTATCACTTCATTTATCATTCATTATGGCTATCAAATTTCATGTTTGTGACCTAGCCTAATGCTGTGTTTAAATTTTTTTGTCACAGGAATTCGAAGATGCTACACCCAGCGGACAAACCGTTCCAAAAGAAGTAAAAGAAGACTCCCCTCCATCTGTGGACGATCTGATTGCTTTCGGAGATGCCCTGAGAAGATCGCCGCGAAGGAGAGCCAAGACGGTGAAGTTTGCAGCTGAAGACTTTAAAGAGAAGCCGGATAGTCCCAAGGGCAGTCGAAAGAGAAGAAGAAATGGAGAAAAATCAGCTCAACAAGACGACACTGAAGCTACACGGCAAATGCTCGATGAGCTTGAAGTTCTAAAAGCCACACAACTTGACACCATTCGCTCCCAGAAGATGGCAAACAGACGAAAAACAATGGAGGCAAAAGCCGAGCGTAGAGAAGCCGAGAGACGCCGCAAGGAAGAGGCAAGACAGGAGAGAGTCCGGGAGATGGATGCCCAGCGTAGGCAGAGAGGAGAGGTGAGGCAGCAGCTACGGCTGGCCCGGAGCATCGTGCGAGAGGCCCAGAAGGAACGGCTTCGGAGGGACAGAGAGAAGACTCGAGTGAAGAAGCAGAGGGAACTGCTGGAGCTCAAGCAGAGGAAGGCTTCAGAGAGGAGGAGGAAGCAGGTGAAGGGAAGGGGAGAAAGGAGGAAAGGGAGGGGGAGGGGAGGAAAGGGAGGGGAGTGAAGGAGGGAGGGACGGAAAGGGAGGGGAGTGGAGGGTGGAGTTGAGGGGGTAGGGGAGGAAAGGGAGGGGAGACAAGGAGGGGAATGGAATTGAGCAAAAAAGTGCCTCAGGTACATGTACACATGTGGTATTATCCCTTTGTTTAGGGTAGGACTCTGTATATAATCTTGTGTAAAGTGAAAGATTTTCCTAAAGTAGAGCTTGGAGATACATGTAGTTCACTGTATATTAAACAAATGAGTGAAGTATTGCCCTTCCCAAATTTGCAGTGGTTGTGAAGGGGACTACATGTACCTGTACATGTATGTTACATTACAAAAAAATTGTGGTCAATCTACATGTGACTCCTCCCCATTGCTCTGTAAATAGGATATCATTATTACACCAACACAGCTTCTACATGTAAATAATATGTTGTCATGTGGCCATACCGCCACTTCTCCCCCCAGGAGCTGGTGAGTGTCCCTCCACTCTCAGCCCCTGTCTCCACCGTCCCTGCGGCCGCAGACGATGACTCGCCACAGGCCTGTGAGGACGCTGGGATCCCTGATCTCCCAGCCCTGCCTGGACTGGACTTCACCCTCCCTCAGTCTCTGGTTCCACAGCTGCTGTTTGTGAGTGAGTTCTTGCGGACCTTTGCCGAGCCACTGAGACTGAAGAAAAAGACAACTGCAGGTTTGTGTGTATGTGTGTTTGTGTGTGTGTGTATGCATACAAATGCATATATGAGTGTGTGTGTGTGTGTGCATGTGTGTGTGTGTGTGTGTGTGTGTGTACATGTATGTGTACATAACTACCCAGTAGTGCATATACCTAACACTGTATATGTATGATTGCTGTATGTATAGGGTTGAACCGTTGAAAGGTATATAGCTAACTACAGTACAAGACCAAATATCAGTAGTATTCAGTACCTACTGTGTATGATGTCTCATTTTACATTGCACGTTTTTCAGCCCTATGGCTAAACTACATGTACTAGCTGTAGAAGCAGAGCTGCTATAGATCTTTGGCTGTAATGGAGTGTAGTATTTTCTTTTTCCTCTCTTCCCTCCCTCCCACACTCCCCTCCCCTCCCTCCCTCCCTTCCCCTCCCTCTCCCTCCCTCGCTCCCCTCCCCTCCCTCGCTTCCATTCCCGTAGGAAGCCTGCTGACATCCCTCTCCAGTGGGCGTGGTCTCTCCATCGTGTACCAGCGGCTGCTGCAAGCCACCAGGGATCCCGAAGGTGACAGTGAGGCGGGGCTTGGCTCTAGCAGGAAGCTGAAAGCACTGGAGGGTGTGGCCAAAGAATACCTGCACCAGGCTGGGAGGAACGTGAGTGCAGTGTACTGTGTCAACCATGGAACAGGAGCTTATACAGTGGCAGTCATGAAAAGCCATTAGTAACGCCATTCTGTTGAAATTTTAATTCAGCCACGAGTACATGTACATGTTTACTGACCATTGCTTGTTTGTACCTCCTGCGTGCTGCTATCCGAGTGGGGGAGATGTATAACTTTTCCATGAGATCAAAGTAAATTAAATGTTCCAATGACCACATCAAAGGAAGCCGATTTAGGAGCATCCTGATACCTCCCCGTGGGAGAAACTCCAAGTAGGGCATCAAACACACGAGCAATGAAGTAAAGTGCAGACTTGCATCAAATGTCGTCAATCAAATGGATACACTGACATTGTAATATTGAGAAGGCACGATAACTTCATCATTAAATTTCAGTAATATTAAAAAGTATCCGTTTTCAACCATTTATTGCTCACCCATTTCCTGCCATACGTTATACAACTTGATGTGCAGATAGGCTTGGGCGCATGCAGGTACATGATTTGGAAAGTAAACCACTTGTAACCAATCTATTAATTATCTGTCTCCCCCTCCCCCCTCTGCCACCCATCCCCTCCCCCCATCCCCCTCCCCCAGGGCTTTGCAGCCCCCTGTGGTGGAAATCCAGGTGATGGCTTGTCTTTGGAGGGGTCTCTGCTGGTACTGGAGAACTTGTGTCTGGAAGCACTGGACCGTGTACGTCACACCCCCCAGGCCTACCTTGCGTTTTACTTTAGCTATACACGTACCTGGTACAGTGTACATAGTATATCTGCTCACATGTGTCACATGTAGGGTAGAAGGGTGGTAGAAGGGTTAATTTTTGTGTAGGAGACGACAGTAGCAGTTCTCAGGCAATGAAGAAAGTCAGCGAGTCTACACTTTCTGTTTAGAGCCCGTTTGAAGGCAGAGAAGCACAGCTGTCTGTCAGTTACATGTAGGTAGTTAATAGATATGAACCAGGCAGTGAAGGGATTAAATTGTTTTTCCCCCCGTTATTATAGCAGTTTAATAACCTCTAGCTTAGTTCTCGGTAGTAGTATTTTCGCCACTCAACACCTCAAATGCACTGTATAGGTAGTGATTACATGCAGCAACAATGGTTAGGCAACTTTCAGAAGTTTGGGTGCATGCATGTATGTAGTATATTCCTATTAAAGGGGAGCATTAGCCTCGTCCCCAGGCACTCCCCTTGAAAAATCGTAAAATGGGGAAGAGCCTGCTGTCTTTTCTCACCTGATTTAACTTTCCACGTGATACGTAGGTGGGGACCCATTGAAAGACGGCTGCGTTCCTCTACCTTTCACCAGTGACACCACTTCAGCACTCAGTCTGAGGCACCAACGGGGCCTAAAGATTACCTACAAAAAGTATTATTGATTCACTGCCTTTCCTCGGTGTCGGAGAACTGCAACTGTGCTCACCTACGCACAATTAAGTTCTTTCTACTCTCAACGTCACATAAGAAAAGATACCAGGCCCTCCGCCGTGTTAGGGAGTGCCTAGGGACGAGGATAAGATACCAGGCCCTCCGTCGTGTTAGGGAGTGCCTAGGGACGAGGATAAGATACCAGGCCCTCTGCCGTGTTAGGGAGTCCTAGGGACGAGGATAAGATACCAGGCCCTCCGCCGTGTTAGGGAGTCCTAGGGACGAGGATAAGATACCAGGCCCTCCGCCGTGTTAGGGAGTGCCTAGGGACGAAGATAAGATACCAGGCCCTCCGCTGTGTTAGGGAGTGCCTAGGGACGAGGATAAGATACCAGGCCCTCTGCTGTGTTAGGGAGTGCCTAGGGACGAGGATAAGATACCAGGCCCTCCGCTGTGTTAGGGAGTGCCTAGGGACGAGGATAAGATACCAGGCCCTCCGCTGTGTTAGGGAGTGCCTAGGGACGAGGATAAGATACCAGGCCCTCCACCGTGTTAGGGAGTGCCTAGGGACGAGGATAAGATACCAGGCCCTCCGCTGTGTTAGGGAGTGCCTAGGGACGAGGATAAGACAGCATGGCATACCTTAGGCTGCCAGTTTGTCTGGACTTAATATGCCAAACCTCAGTAGCTTGGGCTGTTAGAAATTCCATTTCTGGATACCATATACTCTGGAGTCATAAGTACTCATCATTTACAAGTACCCCATGAATATAAGTACCTATCAAAGCACTTACTACCCTTTTACTGTATTGTTCGTACCCACACAAACATAAGTACCCAATGAATATAAGTACCCATTCAACCACAAATCATCAAGTAAACTGGGATGTGTAATAGTGCAAGTGTGAATGACGTAAACATGAATAGTGATATAGGCATGATAATTATAGTTAAGCAGTCATGCTCAAGCACTCGGAGATTCATCATCAGAGGAAAGAGCGCTCATCCGTAAGAACAGCCCTACTACAGTATTTTTAACCTCGATAAAAAGTACCCCATGATTATAAGTACCCCATGCAGTCGGTACCGCGAAAATGTGCAATTTTCCAATAGAAGTACCGGTACTTATACTCCGGAGTATATGGTATGTGTATACATGTGTATAATGCATATTATTGTGTTATGTATGAGCAAATGAAATTACATTTATGTGTAGCAGATAAAATACTTTCTTTACTACACGCACTCATGAGCAGCCCTGTATAGTGGAGCACCTGGAGGCGATGCGGGACCGGTGCGAGGAAGTGAGGAGGGAGGGTCGGCTTCGAGAGAGGGAGAAGACCAGGGAGATAGGGTGAGTGTCAGTTGCTGATGTTGGGACCATAGCAGGGTGGTTTTAGAGATGGCATGGGTGGGTATGCCATGTACTGTTATATTGCAGCCCTAGGTCTAAATAAAGCTCATCCCATACCAATCCCCTATATGTTTCATTGAGCACAGCACTTAGTGGCTGTTGGATACTAATTTATATTTTGTAACCAGATGGTAGAGTAGATACCTCCCACAGTCCCACTGCAACCTGTGGACATTGTCTCCCCAATGATAGAGATCTGGGGAAGCCGAGACTATATGATATTCATTCACTACTTTAAGGCTGGGGCTCCAGTATGTGCATGTAGCACGCTTGGGATTCTGTCGGCTGACTGTGTGTGCGTGTGTTGTTCTCCCTCGATCTGTCAGGGAGCGTCTGAGAGGGCTGTGTGAGCAGGGCTGCTCCATGGAGGAGCTGGAGGAGAGGAGAGATGAGGTGACCACAGAGCTGGCCCAGATCAGGAGTGCAATGCAGGTGGGAGCCTGTCCGTCTGCCTGTCTGTCTGTCTGTCTGTCCATACAGTTGTTCTACCAATGGCAGTATAAAGACAAGGATGGAAAATGTATACATGTACATAGTAAAATCTCAATGTTTAATTAGCAACACAATGGATGAGTTTATTTCTTCCTTCGATACTCAGAGAGAGCAGTATGCCCTCAGCCTGGGCGTGAGGAACCTGTGTCTTGGAGAAGACAGGCACGGCCGCAGCTACTGGAGACTCCAGGTAGGTAGGCTAGCATTGTTAGGATACAGTGGTTGGCTAGGGCAGTGGTTGTGCTTATGTTTGAAAATGTGTAGTGTGTACGTGTGTGTTTGTACTTGTAAGGAACCGTGTTCTATTGCTTCACAAGTATCAGAACACTACAGCAAAGTGACTGCAGCTTAGTTGCTACCATCATTGAAATTATCAGTGATAGATTGTAGGGCACAAAAATATGCATGTGCAGTCATGTACATTCAAGGAAGTATTAGCGTTGATATTGATATACTGTGCTATACTAGCCTCGTCCCCAAGGTTCTCTGTGCGTTTCACACTGGTACTTTTTCTCACGTGATTTACTTTACGTAATTGTGTGTGGGCAGGACCGCTCGAATGACTGTTGCACTTCTCTACCTTTTGCTGGTGACATTGTTTCAGCGCTTGGTCTGTGGTACAAACGGGCTCCGAAGAGTAGCTACAAGAAGTGTAGTTTCGCTGCCTTCCTTCGTTGTCTGAGAACTGCAGCTGTCCTCCCCCATGCAAAATACGCGTCACACACATGAGAAAAAATACCAGGCCCACAGCTAGCTAAGTGGAACATGCACGTGGGCCTGGGAATGAGGCTAGTGCCATACTGCATGTATCATGCTGTCCTTAAAGATTCTTGAGTCGCTAACACTCCAGAGAGCAAGCCTTCAGTGCTGCTACTAACATGCCCAGTGCCTGTGACCATGTCCCACACTCCCTGTCTGTCGCAGATACTTGACATTTTGTGTCTCTAGTCTGTTCCAGGTATTGTGGTCGGTCCCCCGTTGGCCAGTGAAGCAGACGCTCTGGGGGACAGCCAGTAAGTGCTGGTGTTCTGTATTAGCTAGCTGTACTTGTCAGAGGATAGACCAGTGGAGCTGTCATTAATCTTTCTACCTTGCAGGGCTGATAGTGGCAGTTGGTATGTGATCAACTCTGAGAAAGTACTGACTACTCTCATGGTGAGCTTTGTTTTGGGCAGTGTGTAGCTATCTCCACTCCTACACCTCTGGAGGATCTCCCTTTTGGCCAATGCAGCAAACTCTGTCATGTATCTCCCTTGTGATACAGCAGAAAGGCCTCATTTTCAGTTCATTGCTGCTGCATCACCTCTTTGTAAAAACCCATTTAGATTGTGTGTACTATTGCAGAGTTATGGGTCTTTGAGGTGCTGAGTGTTCACAGAGTGTGTGACCCATTGTGCAAAAACTCAGCATATCCAGTTTTTAACCAAAGGTACTAACCCTCAATCCATGCTGGAAGTCTCCATTCCTGCTATACATGCCTCTGTAGGATGACCATCTTTGGAAGATCGGCGTGCAATCAAGAATGCTGTAACCTCCGCCCCATATCTTCCTTGTGGTACAGCAGAAAGATGCGTCAATAACACTCGTAACAAGATTGATATTTCGTATCTAAAAACCAGCTGAGTATTTTCACATACATCATCCAGCTGAAGGTTGTACTCAGTAACAGGTCAGTCCAAGCTAAATGCAGCTGTAGTTTGTCTCATCTTGCACAGATTCCAGTGAAAGTGCTGACTTGGGAATTTGTAGTACGCTTCCTGTCAGTGGCCTGTACTTACCAAAACAGAGGTATCATTGCTATCTACCGCTTTTTCATTATCTAGGCAACATTAAAACTAAGCTAGCTTGACATACCTTGGCCCTAAAAACTTCCAGTAGCTTCCACTACGCTCATTGCTATAGTGGTATAGTAACTTGGCACACTCGATAAGCATAGTGTGGCGGAGCTGCGTATCTTTGAAGTCTGTGCATTCAAAAGTGTAGGTATTGACTTGGCGGGTCACATGGTGCAAGAGAATCCCATATACCACAAATGTCTGTTCTTCCTCTGTAGGAATGTCTGCACCCAGCCGGGAGGAGAGAGAAGCCGCTGTATGAGGCACTCCACTTCCACCGCAGCGATGTCCTGGCCACACTCGGCAGAGCCAAGAAGGAGGTCACAGCCCAGCGGTTTTATGGGAGCAGTGCATCACAGCAGTAGGACTATGTATACTGTAATGAGCATAGTATGTCCTGTGGACATAATACACGACATCCTGCATCTTCAGTCATGATTCAGCTCCATTCTCTTAACCCCAAACAGTGGGCATTGTAATAATACGAACAGTGTCTTATTTTCAGTTTGTTTCTTGAGTTGTCTTATGTATATGTATCTGTATTCAGTTTTGTGTAAGGGTGAGGTCATCTTTACAAAGTTTGGCATTTAATCCCTAGCCAGCTGTAGTGTTAGGTCGTACCTCTGGACTGACAGTATGCACTTGAGGTGAGCACACGAAAGTAAGTCAATAATCAATACGCAAAAATAGAATTTGTACCATGGATATGATAATAGTCCGACGTAGCCGGCCCGCCCAGGCTACGCCGGCGCGCGTCGCGCCAGACTAGATAGGTACGTAATAGCCCCCCAGCCCACGGCATGCACGAGACTACAGTACGCTACGCTCAGGCTCGCCCCCCTGCACTGGCCTTTTGAGGTATCAAGCCTTTTTCACAGTCAAGCTGAGGCTAGTGCGCAGAACAAAACAGTTCGTGAACATGGCCACCTCTCCAGCGCATACTTTGGTCACCGGACTTCTTTGGAAGAGCGCAACCGGAGGAACAGTTCCGCAGGGAGCTATTGAGGGAGGCTATCGGGGTAACAAAGAAGCCTTATACGTAGCTCGTGTTCTGGCTCAAGATGGAAAATACCATCCTGCTAAGTTGGCCAGGTCCAGAGGTCACAATGCCCACTACCACTACAACGGCCTAGAAACGACCAGCTCGGTATACGACGTTTTGGTGTTGTCTGCTGACGATGTGGTAACACTGAAGTGGGTGAAAGCGTCAGATGGGAATGTTCCAGCGTACGCAGTGCAGGTAGAACGAAGCGACTTGTACATTGGTCGGCATTTTGTGACTCATTCTAATGAGCTTGTGATCGGAGAAGTGAATATTGCAGAAGGCAAGTGTGTTGCGGTGACCTGTAACTCGGTTTTCAAGTACTCAGAGTACGAAGTGCTTTGCGCCATTCCACACGCTTCGACGACAGCCACCCAGTGATGAATTCAAAAACTCAACATTACTAACACTTATAAAATGCTGATTTAAATGTGAGTTACTTTAGTAGCATTGTGTTCATAATTCAATACATGTCAGCACTATAGGTAGTAGATCCATCAAGTCATTGTATGAATCTGCAATTTTTTTGAATGCTATCTCCCTCACTGAGAGAGCTGTACCTTCTGATCCATGCATGTATACTGTAATGCATGAGCATGCTATCAGAAATTGTCTTTGTGGACAGAACACGACATCATGCATCTCAAACAATGGGTACAATAATATTACGGACAGTGTCTTGTTTTCAGTTTGTTTCTGGAGTTGTGTTGCGCTTCGAAATTCTGTAATTGGTCTTGTGTAAGCTAGGGTGAGGTCACGTGTTGTTTACAGAGTTATAAGCTTATTGTGTGTGGAATTCTTTACCACATGTTCCTTGCTACAGATCACCAGTCTCCTATAACAAACACAATTATCGTATGAATATAATAACCCATCAGACAACTCAGAGACTACAGCACTTACAGCAACAGAGACTACCAGGAAAACTGCCTTCTACAACTGGAAGCTTCACAAGCACAGCAAAGTGTGTGCAGAACAGTGCATAAGGTCAATAATATTCATATGCTAGTTGTTGCTCTAGCAGTATAGCAGGTGCTCCTTCACAGCAGTTGACATTGTAGTGCTTCTTGCTGGCTGTGCTCAGAAATGAATATCTTTCCTAGTGCCAAACCCACAAGTGTACATGTAGTGGTCGTATGTGTAGTATAAAAGGCAGTCACAGCGCCTACTACTATATATGCTATACCGTACTCTCTGTGCTGCGGTTTTTAACCTCATCATAAATTACCCCATGATTATAATTACCCCACGTAATCAGTACCGCAGAAATGCGCAATCTTCGAATAGAATAACCGGTCCATTATTCTCCCGAGAGTACGGTAGCTACTTCGAGCGCATACTAGTAACTATGTGTGCAGTGGGCCCAGAGGTACATAGCAAGCAAAAAACAGACCTAACACTATAGCTGGCTAGGCATTAAATTAGTCTGTACAGCACCTGATACAATGTACTAGTCTCGTGCCCAGACGTTTGCCCCTCCCCGGCAAAAGAACGTCTGCTGTCCTAAATGAAATTCTTGTCACAGACACCTTTCTGCCTTGGAATTCCAAAGGTCCAATCAGATTGCAGCTTTTAGTCCTTCCGTAAAGTTGCTATGACATTAGTTTGATAAATCTTCAATACTATTGGTTTGATGAATTAGAATAATTTTTTTTAAATGTACCGCATATATAGCCTCGTTCCCAGTCTCTCCGCTCCAGTTTTTACATCGCTTGCAGCTAGTGAATGTCAAGGCTTAACGTATGCTTGAGACTCAGAGTCCAGGCTTGTACACAGAGACATACATCTGAATACATGATTCCTGTTTGCAACTAGTACTGAATTTGAAAACCACCAAAATTACCAAAACCACGAAAACCATGGAAATCACAAAAAACACCAGAACCACCAATTTGAAAATCGTTTATCAGCAATTGGAGTAGCGTTCCCTATAATTCGCCATAGATGAATTTGAAACACGATTCTAGTTTGCGTAACACTCTGAGTTTGCAACCAATAATTGTATAACAATAAATTGTGTGGCACACCAGGAATTGAACCTGAATTTGAACTCAATGTTCTAGTGTACCGCTCTGAGACTCTAAGTAATGATGAAATCTATAGTCCAATTATAAATTATTACTTGTGTGGTACATTTTGTGACCACTAGTTTTTGAATGCGTTGTTTGTTCACACTTATTACACTGTCATGCACATGCACTTATTTACGCACGATACACATGCACTTAACTTGGTAGGGCGGAGTTGAGATGTCGGAGTAGGTGCTTGGTAGGGCGGAGGTCAGATGTCAGAGTAGGGCTTGATAGGGCGGGGTTGAGATGTCGGAGTACAGCCATCGGATAAGACGGTGGCAGTTGCTGTGGGCACTCTAGATGTCGGAGTCTTGGTCAGTAGGGCGGAGTTGAGATGTCAGAGTAGGGCTTGATCATAGTAGGACGGTGGCGGCTGTTGTGGGAACTCTCGCAGTCTTACGATGGCTGGAAGGGGCAGGGGAAGTAACTAGGATAGGGCAGCCGTCTAATATATAAGTTTGA
The DNA here is from genome assembly GCA_963921505.1 of Phakellia ventilabrum. Taxonomy (NCBI): domain Eukaryota; kingdom Metazoa; phylum Porifera; class Demospongiae; order Axinellida; family Axinellidae; genus Phakellia; species Phakellia ventilabrum. The sequence continues at coordinate 5,053,351 of OY997395.1, read as the reverse complement.
AAACATGATCCGCACAGCCGTGACACTCAAAAGTGAAGAAGCGAACAATTGCAGCCCGTTTTTGTACGTACGAGTTTCGCGCGTAAAACTGTCCAATGAACAGCGAAAGTATTTTAAGCACCGCCAGGAAAAATAACCGCCAATGTTTATGGGGCAGCCAGGCTGGGCCTGTCGGCGGTAGCCCAGCTGCCTCAGGCAGGCACGAAAGCCTGCATTTAATTCGATCCCGAACCGCTTGCGCGGGATATCTGGATTTTGGACTAGTCTCGTGCCCAGACGTTCACGCCCTCCCGGCGTGGACGTCTCACGAGACTAGCCAGCCAATTATATTAACTGTACTGTACATAGTAGGCGTGACCCGGAAGTCATGTCAATTCTTGTCCTTACGTACGTTATCGCGTGAATAAATTTAACCCTTTCGCAAAGTTACTGTTATTGTACAATAAAACTACATCAAAGCTGTGTTCTCATGTATTTTCTCCAATAATTAGTACTCACTTCCCCCCCCCCCCATTACATCGTAATGGTAAAGGGCCTATTGACATGTGACATCACTTAATTGTCTTTTCCCTAAACCATAAGCTAATCGCATAATTTTTGTAAATCCCAATAAATAAGCTAGCATACTATGTCTAATGGATGGAATAGTTAGCTACTGAGTTACGGGCTGTGACCATGAGGGTAGTTAGCTAATCTGGTTTGGCGCCAAACCATGGTGTAGGATCAATCCGTCCGTGTTCCTCCCAGTTTCGTGTTGATTCCCAAGCCTGGCACACTAAACAGGTCCCGATGATGATTCCTGTACCATAGCGGACAGGCGCCTGAAAGGCTGAAGGCTCGGTCAGCTGGAACAATCTGCCCGTTTGCCCCTTAACGTGGCAGTGTCACTCAGCCTAGCTAGGGTTCCGTTGGGAGAAGACAGTTGTTCATTTTTTAGTCTTTAGGACTAAGGTGGTGGTGCAGGTGGTGGGTGGCCTGCTGTATGAAGAACTTGCTAGCTAAGTCAAGAGTTAGCTATAGCTAGCTATTTACCTTTTAGCTGATGCATAACCCCCAAAGGAGCTATATAGCTAGGTCTGGAATTTGAATTGAGAGTGATAGATGCAAGGGTTTTTAGCCTGTGGTGAAGTAAGGTTTTTTATCATGAAAAGTCAGCAGCCTTGTTCCCAGGCTCCCCTCCCATGCACTCACAAAAGTAGCCTGGGGAGGGGGAGCCTGGGAACGAAAGGTACGCATATACATGTAACTACGACTGCATGAGTATCACAGGCTTCTAAATCTGTAGTTATATAGCTAGCTACTGGCTTTGTATCTTGCCTGTTATTCAGTATTATTATTATAGTATCATAAGCAAAGTCATTGACTGAAACCTTATTATCCAACTTACAAGAAGAATTACACAATTATAATATGAGATTCAGTAACTAAGTCACAGTAAAGTTTGCAGTGTATAGTCCAAGGGCATGACACTTAATTATTAGAAATTATGTAGCTGTTTCCACTGTTGTTTATCCAATAGTTTGTTTTTTTAGCTCGGTAGCACACATCGAATTCAACTCTTCCCTCATGAAGAGGCAGTTCAAACATGTATCGTTCGCTAAAGGAGTCAGGACTGTACACATACGTTGCTCGAGCGTTGTGGTGTGTGTTCCAGCCATCATTACTGTATCTTATGATGATCTTCTTCTTTTGAGCTAAGTTTAAGACACGTACAAAGCCAAGTACTGTATCTGGCATGATTTGAATGCAGTGCTCCATGCACACAAACTGATGCTGTACTCTATACTCGAGATCTTTAGGTGGCATCAGATGGTACTTGTAGCTTATTACGTGTTCAGCAGCCTTTCTGGGTGCAGCTGTCTGCTTCAGGTTGTTGTCGACGACGTCATTTCTGCAGGTACTTGATGTCTCATCTGTAAAATGGGCCTCTGAGTCAGTGTTAGGACCTGCAACTTGAGCACTGTCTTCACAGTCAGAGTTGGCTTTCAAGGTATCTTCTGCATGGTCTTGCAATTGAATTGACTTAGAACTCTCAAACTGAGTGTAATCCACAAGTGTGCTGGTGCTGTCTGTGCTGAATGTATCAATGGATGTAGATGATCCAGCAGTAGGCTGAAAATGGAGTCTTGTTTCAGCCGAAGAACTATCATCCGACTTGCTACTGTCAGTAGTGTGAACTGGCACTAAGGTATCTCCACTGCTTTCACTGAGATTGTCAGGCTGTTCTCTAATCTATTAAATTCAAAGTGATAGAATAGTACCTGTCAGAGCTACGTACTGATTATAGCTACAAATAGGCAATGTCTGGCTACAGAGAGCTCTGGTCTAGCTAGTACAATTCATGAGAAATTTTGGCTTATAGCTATTACTACCGCGGTTAACTTAGATTTAGACTTTGAATGAATGAGTAGCTAACCGAATTCATCCCAGTCTGAGTACACTAGTATTGCATATAGTATTGCATATATTATGCACAGGCCATAACTAAACCTATCCGAGGCAGTTCATTGGGTAGCAACTGTAGCCAATGATTATGCGTACTAAAGCGCATAATGTCTTGCCCAATCGCAAACAATGTTATAATATTATTATGATAAGAATGCGTATTATATACAGTGGACTCACCCCTAATGCCAAGGGAGAGAGAGGGGAAGGAGAGAGTGAGACGGGCTCAACAGGTATCGCGTTCTCGTCTGCCTTCGGGGCGTAGGCGTGAGGCTTCCTCCAAATGCACAGGCACTTGGCCACCTTACAAACAGTCTTGACAGCGGACGAGAATCTCTTGGATAACTTCATTTTGAACAATACTCTGAAGCAAGCAGAAGTATAAAATTGACAACACCCTGCATATCGTATATATCGTAGCAACGTGCGTCGCGCGTCATATATACGTAATGTACCATAGATACTACAACGGGATAACTTGGGTCAGCTGATATCGAAAAGCAGCAGTGCACCTTAGACTGTATGTGCATGGAGCTGGTTCTATGAGCATATACACTGGTTTGAGGTGGGTGTTGGAGTGTGTGTAAGGTTGAATTTGGTTTCCGGTGCGGCGCGCGCGCGGCCTCCTCGAGGGGGAGGAGCCAAGGTCTGGGCAGGCCAGGAGGAGGAGTATCGATGCGTTGGTAGAGTGAAGATCATGACGTTTAGGACCTTTTTTACCTCGGTTTACCAGTCAGTGGTTCAGTGGCAGCCCACGTGGGGTTGGCCGTGGGGCAGCAGAAGACAGATCATTGCTCCCAGCCCTCTGGAACATGCTACGGATATAGGTGGGTTGGTTATGAAATTAAGCTTATCGTGGGAATTCCCTCTGCCAGACTTTACGGATGTGGTAACTTGTAACAATAACCTTAGCTGTATGCCTAAAGGGGTAGGTTTGGCCTGACCACCACCACCACCACTGTGCTCGGCAGGCTAGCAAGCCAGCCCAATAAATCAACCCTGTGCCTAGTCAGGCATAGCCTGACCTTTCAAATGAAGTTATCAGGTGGCATTAGCATTGATGACTTGTTGCTCAGGAATGTGACTGTTACTTCCAAAGAGCAAGTGAACACGGCCCAAGTGCATTGTCATTGCAGCCGAAACATATAGATGGATTGCAAGTAGGCGTGGCAAATGACGTAATCACACTTTTTGGAGGGCAAACGCGTGAGTTCGCAGATGCATAGCTGCCAACTATAAAAGACACCCTCAGATATCAGAGAATCTCGGTAGGTCATGTCCTATAGTTCTTTCTGTTTCGGCTGCAATGAAAACATGCTGTCACCGCATTCACTTGCCCTCCGGAAGTCACATTACGTAATTGGACACGCCCCTTGCAATCCAGCTATAGGACATGACCTACTGACATCTCAGGTCTCTTTTACAGTTGCAGCGATATTGCGAGCCTGTGCATTTGCCCTCCAAAAGTAGAATTACTTCATTTTCCACGCCTACTTGCAATCCATCTGTAGCCAAATAGGCCATGTATCCCAGTTGCCGTACAGCCATGGTTGCTGCGTTCTAAATCATACACTCTGTGACTGCCATCTTCTGGGGTCTCCGGATACTACGTTGTTACCTAGCAAGTTCCCTAACTGTGATAGTATCTTCTGCTGTCTTATCTTCTTTGAGTCCGCCTTGCTGACGGTTAGCCATCGAGGTTAGCACGATCGAAGTAAAGCGCTAGTGCAAGTAAGCTTGAATACGCACATCCAAGCAGTAGGTGCATGTATCCACATAGGGCCACAGTACAGTAGACCATATTCTACTTCTGCTTCTACTTCTGCTGCTATGGCAACAATAATTACTTGTATCTACTGTTCAACACACAGAAAGGTTTGTTTCAACATTTGAAACTAATTGGATTATACCTATTTTGGTCTGAAGATCTGCCTCCAGTGCAAATCCCTCATATGGGTCCATATAATATGTGCATAGGTTTGTGAGGTCATACTACTCCATTTTATTGTCCAAATTTGGCAAATGACCTTTTTTTGTGATAAATAGCCGTGTACATGCAATAAACTACTATTGCTATAGCAGCAAAAATGCCCAAAAATCATCTTGTGCCAGCAATTTTTCCAGCAGTCCTATAAAAGTGTATTTATTTGTTTTCAGCAAATGAGTACATGTAGGTGAGGTGAGAGTCTACTCTTGTGAGGGTATTGCCTTCAGGGCCAATGTCAGCATTCAGAAGGCATGCTGTAATATAGCCTATAATGCTAGTGCAATGTTAATAGTGAAAATTTGCTCTCGTCTACAGAGGAGAAAGTGAAGAAGGACTGGGAGGAGAACGGTGTGTGGATAGACAGGGACTGCTTCTTTGGCTGTTGGGACAAGATCTGGGAATGGATTGACGTGGGTGCTCTGAGAGGCCAGATGATGAAGCACGGCCTGCTTCGTAACCAAGACGATCTCTTCTGGATCGATGGTGCCAAGAGCCCGCGAGAGAGGGCAGACAACCTCCTGCACAGGATCACCCCACGGCTGGGTCAGTACGGCTACTACCTGCTCTACATGTGCATCCGTGATGATGAGGAGAACCCTCACGGACATGGTGATGCCGTCAAGGAGCTAGTGAGATGTGGTAAGAAAAGGCTAGAGATTTTATTTCATTAGTCCAGCCCATTCCACTAGTCCAGTCCACCGACCCTGAAGGCAGCTTAGTGTCCATGCAGACGTTCACGCCCTCCCGTCGAAAGAACGTCTGGTGTTCTAAACAAACTTTCTTGTAATAGACTCCATATTATTTGCTGATAATAAATCTCGTATGTGATTGGCCACTGTACATGTATATACGGTACATTTCAAATTTGCATTCTAATTCATCGAACTTACTAGCATCATGGCAACTTTCTGGAAGGACTAAAACCTGCAATCTGATTGGACCCTTTGGAATTCCAAAGGGGAAAGGTGTCTGTGTCAAGAAATTTTGTTTAGAACACCAGACGTTTTTTCGGTGGGGGGGGGGGGTGAATGTACTCCCCTTGTGCTTAGCTTCTCGGCATTGATGGTTTATATTGGTTACCTACCATGTTGTAACAAGCTCCACTACTATCCCTCTATTAGCCAAACAGCATTTGACACAGCCAACATGGTTTTCCACTTGTGATCGTCCTACATCAGTTGACGTCACTGTCAGTGATGACAGAGTTACTACTTGTACAGATGGGTCTCATTCAAGGCCGACTGTCCATACTAACGGTCATATTATGGAATCTATGACACCCGAACAGGCAGTTCAAGATCCTTCACAAGACACAGCAGCCACCTTACTTGAAGGTGTGTCCTCTCCCCTACCCCTCCCACTTTTCATGTACCATATAGCAGAATTTTTACCAGCCAAGCGCGCGTGAAGCGCACGCTCGGCTGGTACTAAGATAGCTTTACGTTCCCGCGTCTGTCTGTGTGTACGTGTTCGTCCGCAATTATCACGTGCACTAAATACATCATTGTGTTACTATGCCACCATAGCCACGAGCGCAGTGGAAGCTACTGCCGAGTACTGGAAGTTTGCGGGCTCAATAGGCCAAGGTAGATTAGTTTTGTGTTGCCTAAACGGTGACAGAGTAGTAGGTAACGATGATAATTCTGTTTGTGCAAGTTCTGATCGCTAACTGGAAGCGCCTACGAATTGCTGTGTCAGCACTTTTGCTGGAAGCTGTACCTGATGAGACTGTCTAGCCAGGCTGATCCATTCTACAGCTACATTTAGCTCAGACTGACCTGTTGCTGAGCACAACCTTCAGTCGGATGATTTATGGAAAAAAAACCGGCTGGTTTTTAGATATGAAATATCAGTCTTGTTTTTCTGATCATCAATACCATGGCTTCCCTGTAGCTACCTTTAGAATTCAGAAGCCCGTGTTTTGATGTTGTGTAGGATTAGACATGTGTGTATGTGTGCTATCCAATTTACTTTTGCTACAATGCAGTAGATTAGAAGCATTGATTCGCTATATGGGGTGCGTAACCTCTGCTGCATCATCATGCTCACAGGATATATTTACCAAAAATGGCATGATAGCAGCAAGCACGCACCTCCATGGAAGCGCTTGACAATCCAACTGCTGAACAGTTTGAGTTCTTTGAGAACACTATGGTATGAGTGCAATACCTCATACATTGTGTCAGAATCATTGTAATTCCTTCAGCCATTATTGCTCTAGCCTCAATGAAGAAGAATCGGAAGAGGACAATTTGCCTATTTCGTAACTTAGTACTTTAGCAATGCTCTCTAGCAATTTTATCAGCAACTGTATTAGTTATGAAAACACTCGAGAATGACAGGTATCACTCATAAAGGCTTATGACTATATATATATGGCAGATGTTTGAACATATCGATATTGTATCAGTTTATACATATTTAATGGGGCAGTCATTTTTTTCTGATACGATCCCTATATATGGAGAACTACCGCATTCCATGATAACTTTCATACTGTTACAGGGCCGTAGGAGCAGGTCCGGCAGGTGCGGCGGCCGCCGGACCAAAGTTTGGCGCACCAACCAAAAAAAAATGGCTGCAGCAGATAGTCTTCCAACAAATTTAGCAAAAATTCCGTTGCTTCCTTGACTTGGTAAGCGAAAACACTGCTAAACGCTACACTGATAACTTTTAGTACGCCATTTTTTGTAGACACTAACGCGTAGTGCGCACGTGCATGGCATCGTGCGTGACGTACTGATAACTTTTAGTACGCAGCGTGAGAGCCACGCCTTAAATTCTGCGAGCGTTAAAGGCTTCAAGCGTAATGGCCAGGCAGGGTTTGGCAGCACGTCCAACTCTTGCTATTTCACCCCAAGCTTGCACCAGAAACGATCTCAGATGGTCTAAAATCAAAATCCCAGACCCCCCTAGAGGGCGCGCTTCGCGCGTTTTAATATGCGGCACCTACATCGATATCGCAATAAAGCCTTGCCCCGCCAGACCAATCCAAATTTGCTTCCTACGGCCCTGTGTTATACTGTACTTTGAGTGTATGAATACTGAATCAAATACTGAACTGTTCTCTTACCCAATAGTTCGTGAGAGAGAACCAATTGCTAATTCAGTTGTGGAAGCACAAGTTAAAGAAAAAGAATCAAAATTTCGTAATCTAGTAAGACGCACTTACCGCTATCTAGAAAAGGCACTGACTGATTTAAATGATTTCAAAGTATCTGTGACAGTTCTTCCTGCGTCTTATAAGAAGGACAACATTATATTTGCCGGTGAGGATCTCCGTTCGATTGCTAATGCTACCAAGCTTGTTCAAATATTTTGCATTCTCAACAAGTACTGGGATTGGTTTCACTATGAGCTCTTGGAGGCCATTGTGAATGACTATGGCAGTGTTAGGCTGAAGAGGAAGGTAGATGAATATAGAAAAGAAATGGAGAGATTTGCCAATGCTCTCCCCCTGCGTCATTTCTCACGTCATCACTTTTGCAATGATCTAGAGAACTCGATACCACTTTCGGTACGTATACGAGGTGACTTTTACAGCTACACTCTGGAACAGGCCCGACAGCAGCAAAGAGACTTGGCGAAGGAGTATGACCTTCAACCTTATACCCTGCGTCTGTCTACTGCTGAACCTAGTTCTGTACTTCTGACATTTTTGGTGCCTTCAGCAGTTGTGGGAGATATGATAATCAAGTCTCCATCCATGTATGGTTATTTCAGTGAGCATAATATTTTCCAACTTACAATTGGAGAAATGTGCATCTATTCCAATAGCAGACATGGAAACACAACAATACAATCCCAGGTAATTTGTACTGCTTGAAATTTAATGTATCTTGGTTGTGTCTGAATATCTGTTTGCATTACTACTTGTAAAGCCATACACGTATGTCAAGTTGCTCATGAGTTGTTGAAGCTCAAGAAGGACACCTGAATACCAAAAAACAAAATGCATGACACGATTGTTTGGTTGCAGTAGCAAAACACATTGCAGTAAATCTATGTAGGAGGTATCTTTGCAGCTAGTATATATCATGGTATATCCATTTGAGTTTCACGTGTGCATACTGAATATCAGAGAGACGTACATGTAGGTAAGGGAAAGTTGTTCATGTGAGAATGGAGAGTTTGGACTATTGCTTCAGTGATTGTTGCATTTTTCGTTTAACAGTTATTCAATCATTCAAGAGTAGTGATTTTGTTTGTCATACATAGCTACTTGCTAGAAATCTAACCATAGGTGAGTGCTAATTGTGTCAGTTATGGTCACAAACATGATAGCCGTACTCTCTTATTCCTACCTTTCCTTTTTGTTATCTCTAGTCTACATTAATTGTATATAGGATACAGTAACTGCACAGATATTTACTGCTCCCACTTCTACTTTTAATTGCAGCCTGAAGACTCTGAAGTGGATCAGCTAAGACAGGAAAATGAAAGATTGGAGGCAAAACATGCCGAACTTGAAGCAAACATACGTGAGTCATGACATTATTGCTCTATTTAGTACAAAGGGGTAGTCTCTGAGTTATCGAGATAATTTTTTGAACTTCTGTTGTACAAAGATTTTCGAGCCTAACCCACCTGTAATTTATTTGACATGCAAAATGGCTTTCAAATTTGTAAGACATTCACTGGCTGAAATGCACCGTTGCATTGTATTAAATGTTTAGTACGGTGCTTGATTCTTTAACTTGAGTCTTCATCAGAGTCTTCATTACAGAGTCAAGAATATGCAGACAACCAGGCAGAAATCTAATACACACTAGCAAAAAGCTGAGCTCATTTCCGATACAGTTTTGGAGAGTTGATTATGGTAGTACTACAAGACTTTGCAGCAACTGGACAATGACATTAATTCCAAGTCTTGTGGGAGCATGCCTTCAATTGGTCATGTGCCAATGATAGAATGGGCTAGCTGGCGAGAGGAACAGATTTTTATAGAAATTATAAATAGGAATTTCAAAGTTATGAGTATTGTCCTTCTTTTTATGCAGAGCTATTTGAGCGAGAACGAAGTGTGGAAGGAAGCAGCTACTTTGAACTGGATGCATACCAACTACTAAACGAAGATGAGCATTTGCAAATGAGAATAGGAAACTTCCTGGAGCGGATGAATAAGGATGGTGTGTTGCCCTTAAAGGATACGTTTGAAAATAGACATGTGTAGCCATTCATAATATAGAGGCCATTTGTTTGGGTTTCTGTAAAGGCGTATACCAAAGATATTCAGAATTTCATCACGTGCAGAATGCAGTTTTCGTCATGTGATTTTTGAACGACATAATAGCCGCAAGCAAGCCTGGGTCACATAGGAAGTAATCTAAACCCAAAAGTGGAATCGTCCGTACGTAGTCTAGTCCTGGGTCTGGTCCAGTCCCGTCCATGTTCCAGTCACTCTAGTTTTTATGGACTCCCTCTTTGTTTCCCTATTGGGGCAGCTAATTTGGTATTAAATAAGCTGGACCTAAACTTACATTCAAACTTGAAAGTTTCAGTACTGCATTCATCTGTATCTTCTTAGATTAGGGTTAGAGAAATTTACCTAGCTACACCGAGCGTGACCACTCTGCCAAGTGTAAGTACGGCAGGCGAGCAGACGGTGTATAACCCGGCCTCATGTTCTGTAAACATGAGGATTAATTATCGTTGCTACCTACTCCATAAATCACATAACACACTCAAAGTGCACATTATCTAGCTAGTCTCCATTGATTCTGATCACTGATGAACTGTAGTACATATTCTCTTCACACAGACACTCCATATTGGGAGCTGCTCCTACAGCAGGCAAAGACTGATATTGAGATGGACTCATTGCTTGGAATGACGCCAGATCAAAAGCTTCTGGCGGTTGTGAAGTCATGGAGTAGTTCAGCCGGCACAGTGACTGTCATTATGTTCTGTAGAGCATGCTGGAGGGCAGGGGCCTTATTGGCTGGTGATGCTCTCGAAGAAATGGCAAGGAGGTACATGTACGAGGGTGAATCATCTCAGATTTCGGATGAAGAGCCTGAGCAAGAGAATCATACTTTCATAGACTATTTTAGATTCAGTGAGCATCAGAGCATTTAATTGTCAATAATTTGTCCCGCCCTTATTTTTATATAATGGAATTCTAATTCTAATAATTGTTACAATATTTTCACAAAATGTAGCTAGGGATGGAAGTGCCCAAAAGCATTCAAACAAGGTGTAGGGATAGCATAAACACAAAGTTAAACAGAAATAGTCCCATGATAAGCAAGTACATCTTCCAACACCACCGACAAGCCTATACCATTGTTTTACTCCTGTATATGTATGTATTGTTTGAGTGGACATACAATGCTCGATCAGGCTTGCCCCTCGATAATTACCAGCATATTACTATATTTGCTTGGATGTAAAACTGCCGTGAAGGTGGCAAGTAAACATGTGCAAGTTGCAACGCATAGGAACGTATAATATACCCAATACCAACTCGTCCCGTGGGGAAGTAAGGGGAGAATAGTTTCCATGCTAATAACTAGCTGCGGACCTGTCCTTTGCACTTAAACAGCCTGCTTCAAATCATTAGCACCTTGCGAGGATTTCGCTCAGGCATCTTGTTACCATCACACATGATAGGTGTCCACCTCCTGTAGACACGTACGTTCACCCCTCCGGATACAACCCGCTCCACTGGAACCAACCTCACTGCCTATAACCCCCATAACTAACTTAAAGGTTGGCTCCAAACTGCATTCTCCTCAGGTGCACCTCCAAGCTCCTTACTGGAGCTGAGTTTGGCTGTTCTCTCAACCCTAGTTCCTTCTGCTGATATGAATAGCCTCACCATGGCCAATTGAGTTAGTTGGTAAAATATTGGTGAGTTAAGCTATATAGTACATGTACATTGTAGTAGCCTGCCACTAGCTGTACTATTAGTGGATCCACTAAACCTCAATTCGTTTGAGCGCCTCCCCGAACTCTCACCGTTTCAACTCAGATTTACTATTACTGAAAAAAACTCCTGCACAACTGATATACATTACAAATATAATTATATAGAGACATGAACAAAAGACAAGAGAACAATAATGCAGACAGATAACACAAAGTCTTTGTCCATACAACAAGTCGGGGGGCAATGCTCTGCAGGGGTACTAAAATAGCACCCATACAAAAACCTAGACTATCAGGTTACTACTACATGACTGGGTGGAGGAATGTAACAGATTAGAACTGCTAACTGTGTTAATGTGTTAGTATTTACTACATAGCTAGTCCCTTTGTTCTGTCCAGTGACTGTTAATAGGTGTGTATATGTTGTTATTCTGTTCTTAGGTGTAATTTTGGTTGCTATGGACTTCAGTATAAATAAGAGTTGCATTTTTGTCACTTGGAGTAGATTGAAAAAGAAGATGGCTACAAATGGTAAGTATTGTAGTGTGTTTGGACACAGGTTAGGTAATCCTGTATGATATAGAAAACCAGGCTACATAGTGTATCTCCAGAAACTTATATTTGTGAAGAAGGAGCCTCTGGCATTGGTCACCCTGATGACCAGGACATCTCCAAGCCAATCAAGGACGCTGGAGATGGCCACACAAACATTGACGATGTCGTGGAGACGGATGTTTCATACAGAAAGCCACCCTATTCATCAATTGAGGAGGGACAAGCCATTCTTTCAGATCACAGTCACCTACTTTCTCAACCTAATATTGTCAGTATTGACATTGGGTGGAAGATGGTAAGAATTCTTCAATAACTAAATTTGTGAATATCTTTATATAATTATTGGGATGATTATACTAAGACTGAATTCTACAATGCTTATAGCTAGACAGTAAGCTACCTGATAATAATCTTTGCAGATTGGTGGAAAGGAAACTGACAGACCTGCTCTGGTTGTGGGAGTTATCAAAAAGAAGCCTTCTGTTCAAGTAGCAGTCCATGATCTGCTGCCATGTAAGGTGAGGATAATTTACATCCATGCAAGCTGATGTCAAACTGCAATAAGACAAATATTGCCACCTTCGATAATCAGCACAATAGTAGTAGGACTCGTTTTACCACAATCTAAAGGGACTTTATAAAAACAAATTTATATTTTATATCTTAAATAACAGCCAGGGCACTTTTTATGGGAGTTATCCAAGGAAATGGCTACACAGCAATAAGATAATTAACCCCACCAATGGAGCAGGTTATGGAAGTCTTATAAGCTCTGCCTCTGCTTGTGGGTGTATGGTCAATGGTGTAAGCTGAACAACATCAACACGAGTACAGTAGGCAACACACGAAGGCATTGATTCACTTTCTCCTTAGAGAATACATGTATAGGCCAGAATGTTTGCATACTAGCAACCTTATACAAATGACATGCACATGATAGCTATACTAGCTGTCAGTCCTTAATTAGTCATAGCTTGCTGATACAGTAAGCCACCAAGCTTGAAACTACACATAAAGTAGACTGCCAGGTTTCATACAGTGATGAGGGATCCCCCACCCGAAATTCAAAAACTATTCAGCTTTATTGAGGTCCCAGAAACCACCTTAGCTAATGCTTTCTGGGGAGAGCATAACCCCCCGACCCCCCTAGTGGGGTCTCGAGAGGGTTCACCCCCTACCAAAAGATCCTGTGTGTAACTGTAACTGAACTTTAACATCCCGGATGGGTCAGTCATAGCTGTGCATATATAGCTTGCTAAGGGGTGGACACATGCCGGGCCGGATGAGCCCGCTGTCTTGCTAGCCCTACTTTTCTCTTACCTGATCGCTTGCTTGCTTATTGGCTATGTATTGAGATTGGGGGCGGAGAGTGAATGATTATCTTTCATCCGGCCCAACACTGATCACACCGAACCCTTATGGTAACCGGGTATCGGCGGAGTTAGTTTATAGTCTATGAATATTGGGAGGGAGTTCGGGGTGGGTGAGACGCGGAGCAGCTAGCTGCCTTCCAACCTGTAAATCTCTGCTTCCCTGCAAACTGGCAAAGGCGCGCTCTGATCACGTGTCCTTACTGTGAGCATGCGCCATGGGCTGGCTGAGCCCCTCCGTGCGTTAACTACGTTTAACTCCCTTAAACTACGTATACATTAAAGACAGAGACAATTACAGTAAACATTTGTGCTTTGGGCTGGTACTGCCATTGCAGTATTAATTGGATATAATGGTAAGCATTCCGTACCCTATCCGGTAACGAAAGTCGTGTGTCTCCGAGGTGGCAATGTTGATCCAGGTCTTATTAGTAAACCACATTAATGGAAGGCACCTTCAATAGCAAAGCAAAACATGTGAGGAGAGAGGCTACAGTAGTCCAATTCAAGCAGCACATCTTTGTTCCTAAACTAATTCTATGATCAAACAATAATTCTTAACTAGCGGTATTATTTGTCTCACGCAAGATGATGGAGCCCATGCAGGCTATATTTTATTGATTATCCAGTGACACTGTCGGGAATAAAATGTACTCTTTTTTACTAGGTAACAGGTATAGTCAGGACCAGCAGTGGAGAAGAAGTCCAGTATGAGTTGGAAACTGATGTGGTAGAAGAAGGAATAATAGAAGACGACTAATGCACTTTGATGTTGCTGTGTATTATGATACTCTTGTTTCAGCTCTTCATTTGAAAGGTCCCTATAATTTGAGATGATTCACCTTCATACCTCTCTTACCTTTCTCCACCAGCCTATAAGGCCCCTGCCCTCCCACGTATATACTACAAAATTTGTCCTCAACCTACTAGTATATTATCTATGGTATAATGGAATACTCAACTCTTAACACATAAACATCTGGAAATACTCAAAACATTTAATTCGGTTATAACTAATTCATATTCATGTATTATGTACCAACCTTTGTGACTATCAAACATAATACACTATAGCATGCAGAACGATATGATACTGAGTCTGTACGCCATAATAAGTTAAAATTAGTGTTAATACTGAAAGAATGATTATCATAAAAAAAAAAGTATAATGTATAACACTGCATAATTATGCACAAAAATTGTCCATTGTCTAGCAACAAGCATAGTCTGAAAGCATAAGTGTAATACTAGCGTAAGTGGCCCATTCTCGCGCAGTTTTTGTACCTGGGTCCACTGCTTCAAAACGGAACGGCATATGAACTTCGAACTTTCGCTGCTGCATTGAGTCTACAATTATACTAAATGGACTCCAACGAAGTGTCCAGTAGCACGTCCAGCTGTCAGAGTATTAGTAAAACAAATAATACGTGGCAGTTGCCGAACCAATTACCTTGGAACGCCGGAACATAATAATTGAAGGGCTCAGAACCAGAGTGGTCTAACCCCCAAAATAATCTTTCAGGAATTAGTTTCGGGTTTGGCGCTAGTTTTGTGCCTGACGTCATGTAAATGATTTCTGCGTTAAGTTAATTAAACCCATAAGCAAAACGTACCTTTTTTTTAAACTTAATAAATGCGCTAACATAAGTATAGTGGGTGGAGCAGTTAGCTCCGGGCTGTGACCATGTGTGTTCAGGTAGAGGGTAACGTGGTTTGGCAACTGCCACGGTGGTCTCGGACAGTACGGCCTAGGATCCGTCCGTGTTCCTCCCTTGATTCCCAAAGCCTGGCACACTAAACAGACCCGATGACGATCCCTGTACCATAGCGGACAGGCGCCCGAAAGGCTAAAGGCTCGGTCAGCCGGAACGACCTGCCCGTTCACCCCTTAACGTGGCAGTGTCACATGGCCTAGGGTTCCGTTGGGAGAAGAGGGTTGCCCTTTTTTTCCCTACAAATATATGTATACTCTGGGGGAGGGTAGTCTCGACTCCGTGCGGGGAGGGTCTGGAGTCGAGACTAGGGGGAGGGTGGGGCAAGCTCAATATCTAGCTATTAGAGATCTAGACCTTCAATTATTAAGTGACGTCACACATTGAAGTTGCGATCGATTGCTGAAAAGCAGGGCTATGATAGATAGACCCTTGCAGCATAGATGCTTCAAGCAAAGAAAAAAGAGAACGAAGAAAGAGGGCGAGAATCTTGTCAGCTGAGCCGGTACGAATTAGCTACTGAGCATGGACGCAGGGCTGGCAGCAACTGCTAGTAAGTACATGTAACTTAAACTTAGCTATGCGGGTAACTAGCTATAGATGCTGCGGCGTATTAATTGGTTTGGTTCCCAGTCTTTTTTTTTTTCCCCGTACGTAGTACGGAAAGCTGTAGAGAAAATTTAGAAGGAGGCAACTGAGTAGGTAGTTGCTATTTTAAAGTTAGTGCTTGATCTCTTATCATTGGTAGCCTCTAACCTAGGCCTTCCTCGTCCAGATTTTATCTCGCAGCCGTGGAGAATAATCGGGCTGGGAGTTACTCCCCGATTTTTCTCCACTGCTGCGAGATAAAATCTGGGCAAGGAAGGCAAGGGTCTGAGGCTACTCTTATGGCCCATAGCCAGAAATACCATTATAGGAAAACATTCAATAGTACATGTTCAAGCGAGGGGTCCAAATTTCGAAATCTCAAGATTTCATTCAGGATTTCACAATTTCAGTTGAGATTTCAGAATTCCATTCAGCAGAAGTGTATGGGATTTCATGTATGTTACATCATATGGCAGTGCGCGCCCCTAATTTATTGCAGCACATGATATTCAATGTGTATATAGTAACGATTATGGAATAATAGTTAGTTAATAAGATTCCAGATTTCAGGCAAGATTCCAGATTTCAGCCAAATTTTGGTCAGTTTGAGATTTCACGTGCATTATTGGCCCCTTGTGTTCAAGTACAGTGCACGAGCCATGTAAAGGTAATTTCTATGCTATGATCAGTAACAGGAGCCAATGAGTGGCAAAGCCTCTAAGGAGCATGTAACTGTGGTGTCATCCAAATCCAAATTACCTGCATAGTGATACATCATTTGCTGACGTCTTGGGTCACTTACTTAAGCTGACCTACCTGCGTGTGAAATAAAATGGCAGAAGCCACGTTATTAATAGATGCTATGGACTACCAAGAAGAATTACAGGTTGCAACTGAGCCTCCGCCAAAAAAGCAGGCGCCGGTTACGCAAGAGAGAAGTGATAGCAATTTGTTGGAGCACAGATCTTTCATTACTTAGCTACGTAAGTACTAGTAACGAAAGATTTCTGGTCAGACTCTCTCAGCAATCGAACCTGCTGACATTTCAGTTTTAGCCAGCCTTACCTTGTGGGCTGAGATTCAAGGGCTCAGATGCCGTCAAAGTTTTGATATCGGTGACAGCCACTTTGATCAGCTTTTAACACTGTCATCCTGTTCTTCGTCGCTCAGCCTTTTTGCTGCACTAGGGTTACTGCCCCAGACATCGCTCTGCCTTTTGGCCATGAGTACCACATGACACACATTGTGACATCATAAAGCCCATTTTTTGGAGGGCTCTGCCCCCCCCCAGAATGAAATTTGGAGGGGTTCCAGCCCTGATGCCACCCATGCTCCGCCGCCTATGGCATAAGAGCTGAGTGAAAAAATCGACTGTCTCTAATATCGGCCAAAGCTATTTATTTTGAGACACTGCTGCCTCTCTGAAGCAACCTTCGAATCCATTGACATTTCTGCACCATTGGAAAGCAGCCAAAACCCATCCACTCCACACCAGTTACCATAACTATATGTATGTACCTCGAACAATGAGACAGCTATTATCTGCTAGAATATGGTATCCACAATGAGTACCAGGCACTCCATCCCATTTGGCCTCTTCTGCATGGAAGAGAAAGCTCATGGAGGGAAAAGAGCGCAAAGTGGCAGAGGCCAAGACACCGGACGAACAGAGAGCTAGGGAAGAGGCCGAGAAGAAGGCCCGTCTCAATGCCATGCCGGAATGGAAGCGAAATTTCCTCGTCAAGAAACAATACACTCAGCACTACTGAAAGAGTTCAGTATGTATTGGCTTCCGTGCATTGTCATAATCATTATGAAAGTCAGGTAAAGCAAACTGCCTTTACTGATGGCCTGACCCTGATCAGTGTTCAGCCACACTCATCAGTCTAGAAAGGTGGAATAAGGGTTACTAAATTGTGAGTAACAAGCTTCCTTCCACCCCTCTGAGTTCATACTGAAAGTATTTTGACAGTGGGTCAAAGTACGGAATGAATATCCCTTTGGGGGCATACTATTGGCACTCACTGCTGATGGAGGTATTGCATGATTGTGAAGCTACATTGTGACAGGGTTACATGCAGAATTTTTTTGGTTGGGGTGGGAGCGGTGTTGGTCTGGGAGTATCTTTCAAGAATATGGAAATTTCTCTAGTTTCTCGCTGATTGACCTGCTCACTTGTACTACTGCCCACCCCCTTTTTTATAAATAGCAAGGTCAAAGCTGCATGTAGAAAGGCTGCTGCTTGTGACTCTTGCATGACTCCGGTCCAAGTGTTTGCTACCCTAGACAGAACTTACAGTAATAGTGTGTGACTACTGCTAGTCACTGCTGGCTAAGCTTGTCTTTGCAGTATACATGATCCTCAGGAGCAACCATCAGAACCTGGTAAGAGCCTGGGATACACTGACCCAATGTATTGGTAGCTGATTAAGGTTGTTCTGAGGCACTTCTATTAATGGTCTGACTGTAGTATAGCAAATGTTGGTGGCCACACTACTATACAAATGTTGTTTGCTCGCTTCTCCACTGGTGTTTACTTCTGTAGGAGCTGTTTGGTTAATTCACCAAACAATGACTACCAAATCTTCTCTCACTTTTTTCTGCGGCCTCATTCCCAGTCTCCGCTCCATTATGATAGCTTGTTTCATATGTAGTATAGACAAGAACAGCAATGTTTGTTTTACTACATACATGCTATGAAGTGAAGTCTGGGAAGTATTCATTCAATAGACTCTAGACACGTGCATGCAGGCCCAGAGGAAGCAAAATTTGAGTGGTCAGGCAAAGACTATGTGTGTATATGTATAAACTGTGCGCTTTGGGCGCAGTTTCTGGGGGGGTCTGGGGGTAGTCTCGCGTGGCCAGACTAGTGTGGGGGCATGCCCCCCCAGAAAAGTTTTGAATTTTAGACGTTCTCAGATTGATTCTGACGCATTTTGGGACACTTTATGCATGGACAGACAGACAGACAGGTAACTATAATTGGGGCGAGCCTGAGCGAGCCCCACACTAGTCATGTCAGCGGTGCATTTCCTCTGAATGTAATATCGTACGTACGTCGTGCCGCATATTCCATGTTCACATAATTTAACGCTTTGCAATCTGTTTGCCTCACGAACAGTATGGGTACCGTGGACATGTCACCAATCTGCTGCAAGATATAGCCTCATTCGCCAACAGCTCCTTCACATTCACAATTCTCGCGAAGGCTCGCCCCACAATGCCCTGCATTTGCCTAGTAATTATATAAAATTACAAAAATAAACTCATAAAGTAATGCATGCATTAGTTTAAAAAAAATACTCACTATGAATGAATGCACGTGTTCTGCGCGCGCGCGCTGTGGTCTCGAGCTCATAGCCGGGTACCCATGCCCAAGCCATGGCCGGCCTAGGCTAGGTGTAAATACATGTAGCCGAAAGCGGCATTACGTAATTGGACATGCCCCTTGCGATCTAGCTGTCGCTGTACGGCAAGTCGCGCAGTACTAAGCTACAGTACTGCACTTCGATGACTTTTCTGTGAATCATTGACGAAAACCTACAAGGTACTTAGTGAAAAAGTGGTCCAGCCAAAACCGGACCGGCCGGACTGCTTCCGCCGGCCCTGGCATGTCCAAAATTTAGCGTTAAAAACTAAATCGCCTGCACTAAACCTGGATCAATCGCACAGAGTTTGGCTTACAGGTTGGTTCTCTGTATTCATGTTGATTGGGGTTCTCTTTCTACCAACCAGAAATTGGCTTCACAAAACATATCATCAATATCACCAAGGCATTGATGATATGTTTTGTGAAGCCAATTTCTGGTTGGTAGAAAGAGAACCCCGATCAACATGTATATTCACTGTCTTCCAGGAGATGTGCCACAAATGAGTGACTGCATGGACTTTAGAAGCGAGGCTGGGGTATCTGTAAAAGCTGGACTCTGGACTCTGGACTGGACTATGGACTGGACCATGGACTGGACTATGGACTGGACTAGGTCTAGATTTTGTTTTAGTTCTGCCGCTAATAGCTGCTTAAAGTTCTGAGATGTTAGTACCTTCAAGGAAATTGACTGCATCCCACCGTTGTGGCATCGAGGAGGCCGCGAAGCTGGAGGCTATGATGTCAATCCACAATTTCATTCCGCACGTGATAGAATTCTGAATATTTTGGTATACGCGTACGTAAATTAAAGCAGCAGTGACTATGGTTTCACGGTCTAGGATCACCTGTAGTGCTCGCTAAGAGTTTCTGTAAGTTCATTAAGTCGCCAAATCTTACTGTGCCATGTTTTCCAGTGTCCTTTGGTGGCTGAAAACGCTACAGACGCAGAAGCAGTGTTGAAAGCCGTTCGATACTGGTAAGCGGGTACATGAAGGCTGATTCTAGCCTTTATTTTTAGTGCTTTTCTATTATAGATTCTTATCTGGAATCTTGCAGTGTTGACATATGTTATGCCTACTTGCTTACAGGTACGATCTGCAAAGCCAGTAACAATAGTGGACCAACCGCTAGCATTCTTACCTAGAAAAATGGTGGGATGCAGTCAATTTCCCTGAACCTACCCCACTGGTACTAACGTTTCAGAACTGTAAGCAGCTATTGGCAGCAGAACTAATCAAAATTCAGACCTAGTCCAGTCAATAGTCCAGTCCACATCCAGTCCAGAGTCCAGAGTCTAGCTTTTACAGATACCTGGTAACCTGATACTAATTGTTTCCGTGTTGATGTAACAATCTTGCGGTGGAGGTCTATAAAAACATTCCTTTCATTATCAATGTGTGGTCTTTGTGTGGGTTTTCAGGTGAACATTAGGACAGAAGGTGGCTCATCAGTCTCTTGTGAACATCAGTGGTTCTCAGTGACCCTTCCTTGATCCGACATGCAGCTGCACGCGCTGTGGTGGGATGATTATATTGAGACCACACAAGAAAGTGCTCATGGACTCCTGTTAATGTGGATCGAGCAATTTAGGGAATGATTTAGACAGGAGTCAACGGTTAACTTTTAAAATATTTATCAGTACATCTACCACTCCCATCACTGTACTTGTTCTTCTATGGGAGAGTCACTCAGGCTTCATCAGTGCAGGCTGCTGCTTGGGCAAAGCAGCAGTAAGGATATGTAGGCACTGGAATGTCATCTCCCCTGTAACTCATGCCTCTGGATTTTGGCTCCAGGCTTATCAAACTGATGCTGAATGCGCCAACTATTGACGTTCGGTACGTGTGGAACTCCAGTGTCAAACCACAACCATAAAGAGCTACGTGTATACATGTACACTCTTGAGAGCTACCATAGTATCGACATGCAAGTGTAGCTACTAGCACTCCAATACGTACATGTACTGGTCCGCTACGGCACATAATATACCTATCGTTGACTAGCTAGGGACTACTCTGTAGTGTAGGGTCAGTCATAAGACCTTTTGGTACTTCTAGCTGCAGATTGCGATACATGTGCACATAATCTGGGACCAACCACTTCCTTCACCTTAATTAACTAATTACCTTTTCCATCTGTGCTAGTGCTAGAGACAACTTGTCTCATGCTGAGAGGGAAGAGGAAAGGTCTGGCCATGAGATTATAAGACAACTGTTTTGCAATCTGTGGTACAGCAAGAAAGTGTTTTGACTGTGGGTCAAAGTACAATGATTGTGTTAATCTGTGATCTTTTATTTTGCATCAGCAAGTTGCTAAGAAAGGCCTTCGTTGTTGATGTTGTATTATACCACATTTGCAGATCAAGAGGTGACGGAAGACTTTGGGAGACATGAGGTATTTGTTGGCCAACGTGCCTTCTACCAATGTTTTGATACAATATGGCAGTGGATTGACATTGGTAGTCTCACTGGACAGCTGATGAAGCATGGGCTAGTCTCCAATCCAGATACCTTCGACTGCATTACCAGTCACTACCTACCACCGAGGAAAAAGGCGTTCAACCTTCTGACGGTGATTGCTCCTCAAGCCGGCAACTACGGGTTCCACCTCCTCTACATGTGTATTCGAGATGCACGGGAAAACCTGGGTCACCAAGATGCTGCAGACCTGCTGAAGCAGTATGGTAATTGCACTATTTTTCAGATACCTCTTGTCTGTTTAGTGTGTGTCCAGCCATTTGGTGTGAGCTACTTGATTTTCAGTTTCAGATCGGATTTTCTATGCCTTTCAGACGCAAACAGGATCGATGAATCGAACTAATAATCACTTTTTAGGCTTCTACATGGCGAAAAACAATCAGTACCGGGCGCAAAGCATACTGTCTTCGCTTTTCACTTTCGTGAAATGAACATACACAGTTTTGTATAAGTAATTAATATATGGTAAATGTTTTATGAATTTGCATACAGCGTGTACCAGCTGCAGGCCACCCTTTTGTGGGCTGGGAACAAGGCTAAAAGCTTGGTGCACATTCTTTTGTTGCATGCTCAGTTCTCCCAGAATTTGAAAACTCATCAGTGGGTATTACACTGTACTGTAAGTGCTCTAATTATGCGTCATTTTTGCAATGCGACACAAGTTAGAAATTTGGTAGTCACAAAGATGACACGTAATTAGAAATATGGTGCACTCTCGTGGCTGTGACTGTAAATGGAAGCACAAAAAAACAACAACAGAATACAACGACAAGGCACCTGTTGTGTTTTTACTGCTATAAAATCATGATAAGACAGCTGCAAATTTGGTATAAGAAGCTTGATTGAAGTCCAGACGAGCTGGCCTATCTGCCATATTGATCGGTACCAGTGCAGAGTGCATAGGTAAATTTATGTGCGTCATATAGCTAGCTAGCAAGCAACAAAGACCATTAAAGCTGGTGCAGTAAGAGGAAATGAATCTCCAGAGAGCAACGGTAGCAACATTGACGCATAATTATCAGTTTGAAAAATTGACTTTTGATGCAGAATTAGGACGCATAATTAGCACCTGCTCTGGATATATTTACACTTGTATGGCTCATGTGCCAAGATGTCAAGGGGCCTACTAAGCCATGCAAGTGCTATAGGCCTACTAAACCATGCAAGTGCTATAGGCCTCCATGTACGTAGCACTTGCATGGCTTAGTAGGCCTCTTGAAGTCTTCATGAGCCATACAAAGGTAACTGTTGACACAGCTCTATAGATAGTGGGACTGTCCATTATTGTACACCCATTGTATTATCATTCATTGCCCTAGTGTGGGAACAAGACTAAGTCAGTAATTGTTTACCATAATACATGTCTAGAAGTGGTTGATGAGTAGTTGTGTTCTTTGATCCTGTTTGCCTCTGAAAGGCCTAGAAGGCCAGATCTTGAGACTTAAAATTGAGCAGCTACTAGCATGAAAGAGGCACTTCCTAACTTGTATTGTAAGATAGCTATCATAGTCCTAGTGGATAAAAAATTACATATCATTTTAGAAGTCTTTCAGTTGTATAAAACCAGAATTAGATGATTTCTAGTACATGGCGCCTCATATGCCAATTTTCGCACACGAGTTGTGGTTGAGCGACATTAGGTACTGGTGTGCGACAATTGGCATATGAGGCGCCATGTATTTGACCTCATCAGTTTTGAGAATACGCATTTTAGTTGACGATTGCTTAATATGACTAGTAAAATTTTAGACTAAGTGAGAGTTCGAAGTTCATCGGCCATCCTGTTTTGAAAGCAGTGGACCCGGGTACAAAATCTGCATGAGAATTGGCCACTTACACTACTAATGTAGCCATTGGTAATTATTGGTCATCTTCCATTGTTACAGTAGTTGCTGGGACCAATCAGTCGGCATAATCTAATGTTGTGTTCTGAAAGTCATGTATGTTCCTCTTGCACCTGTAGGTGACACCAATTTGCCCAATCCTACTGCTGCAACTGTACCCCTCTCAACACAACTTCCAAACACGCCAGATATGAGCAGCGGAGAAGCCTCCATGCAGAGCAGACCCACTATCGGAAGTAAGCCAGACTAATTGGCTATCCGTGTGTATCTGTATGTGCGTTTATGTGTATGTGTACATATGTGTATGTGTGTGCGTGTGTGTGTGTGTGTGTGTGTGTGTGTGTGTGTGTGTATGTGTGTGTGTGTGTGTTTGTGTGTGTCACGCGTGTGGCTCACTGGCAGTAAGGCATGTCCACTACAGTAAAGCTGAATAATCAAACTTTGCAAAACAGAAGCTTTCTTGGGAATACAAACTTCCCAGATAATGAAAACAAAGGTCCTTAATTAAGACCACCAGATTCGATGTCACGCGATTCGAGATGGCAGTATGGTAGATGTGAAATCTTTGATGTAAATGTCGGAGGTTAAGGAGGTATGGAACAGGCATCTGAGTAGCATGGCATAAGCATATCATAGTGTACTAAAGCACCATGAAATGGGAAGAAAGCCGTTGCATAGTTTTCAAGATGCACTGCATTTCCAAATAATACCCACCTCCAGAAGCCCCTTTTACATGCAAATTTCGAAAACTACACATGAAGTGGTTTGTCTTCCCATTTCATGGTACTTTAGCTTTTTAGCTTTTACTGTACCTGGACATCCTTTGCTGTCGTGTGTGTGTATGCAAACATATAGCGTTAGTGGGCATATGTCGCACAGTACCTATTGTCATCGCGTAGAGATGATGTAACTGTAAAAGTTTGAAGTTCATACTCCATTCCGTTTTGAAGCTGTGGACCTGGAACAAAATCTTAATGGTCAGCAACAATTGGAACTGCGCGACATTTGGTATTAGCAGAAAGTACGGTAAGCGACATTAGGCACTCGTGCGCGACAATTGGCATATGAGGTGCCTTGTTTTTGACCGAATCAGTATGGAGAATTCGCGTTTCAGTCCATGATCGCTTAATATGAACAGTACCTATTCTACATAATATCTGCCCATGGGTGGGCCACTTAAGTGCTAGGTGAAAAGGAGGGTGGGTGAATAATACATAGTTTGTATAATCACAATGTAGTATCCGCCCATTCGAATGCATGGTAAGATTAAGTCTTAAATGCGCAATATGCAAGCCTTTTCTAACGCAGTATGGATGCAAAATGTATTTAAAAAGCTATTATCAAAGCATGCAGATAACTATTATCCTAAATTAATGGCTAGCTGACTTACTGGCATTATTCCAATTAAAGCACGCCAAAGATCGAATTTTGATGCTCAATTCTACTCACTGTCTTGGAGTCTTCAGTTTTTAGTCATAGTTTTAGCTCACATGGATAGTATAAGGGGTGGGCGGATACTGTACATGTAAATTGGTACTGGTTACTGAGATATATGACATTCAGACAATAATACTAAAACCTAAAAGCACGGTTTGTTACATGTATGTACATATATGTGTGTGTGAGTGTCACCAGTACATTATAAATATTATTATATTTAAAATTGCAGGTGCAAACCAGGGTGGAGGATTGAAGAAATTTAAAAAGAAGACAACTACAACTATAAGTGGTAAGTTGCAATTGCAGAGATGGATGCAGTGACATTGCTCACAATGTAAGATAGGGATGCAAAGTACCGGTAGTCCTATCATGAATAGTCTCGTGCCCAGACCACCGAACAATCTGGTTACGTAAGTTCAAATCCTGGGGCTAGCGTCAAGATCTTGATGCAGCCAATCCGATTGCAGGATGTGGTTAATTGCATTAGTACAGCCAATCAGATTTCACAAAAGTAAAATATTGCATAACACACCGACAAGTAGCTGCCAACGTGGATAGTTTGCTGCATTCTATCTTCGCTCACAGATCAGCTTCTGAGAGGGGACAACCACCAACAGAGTCAACGATCATTCTTCCAAGTATCCTCCAGATCTGAAACAAAACCACCTGGAGAGAGCTTGAAGCTTGTAAACAGCATTTTAAACAAGTAAACAAGTGTAACTTGCCTTTTTCTGGATGAATTTTCTTCAAACTTGGATATGTTCGAATTAACTAACAACTACTTCCGTTGGACATGTCTTACCTTTCCAACTACTGTCGTAGCAAAAGCTACAAAGGCTATGCCATATTTAAATCTTACCATTTATGACGTAATCTTAGCAGTCAAGCCCCAGGATTTGGACTTACGTAACCAGACCACTCCTTGCGGGGGTGAGTCTGGGCACGAGACTAATTACGACTGTGTAAAGCATGAAAAGTGCTTTTGTTGAAATAAGTTCTTATTGGTTTTCAGCTCTCGAAGAAGACTCAAACCCGATTGTTATAGTCAAGACACTCCTGAGACTTGTCACTTGTTGGTAGCCTCGTTCCCAGGCCTTCACCTCAGCTTTTGTCGCTTGCAGTACAAAAAGCGGGGTGAGCCTGGGAACGAGGCTAACCTATTGGTTCAGTTCAATACTGTAGCGTGGGAATAATAAGTACCCATAAAAACTAAGCACCCTATGAATATAAGCACCCAATTGAATTATGCAATAGCCACATTCCATTTATAGGCACTTACACAAAAATAAGTATCCTACATGAAGAGGCAACCAAAGCCAGCATGGTAACAGATTCTATAGCACTTACCAGGAAAACTGTTCCTTCTACAACTGGAAGCTTCACTATCTACTAGAACCTACAGAATACATAGCAGGTAAGTGCTACAAACGCGGTTGATCAGTAGCCTCGTTCCCGGGCTCCACTCCCCAGCTTTTCTCGCGCCGTGTGCAAGAAAAGCCGGGGAGTGGAGTCTGGGAACGAGGCTACTGATCAGCAGGCTAGGTCAATGGAAATTGTGTACACAATGTACATTCATTGCATTGTAATGAGCCAATCTAGAATGAATCTTTCCCAGTGCCTAATCCACAAGTGTAATGGTCGTACGTGTAGTATAAAATATAGCTACCACTACGCTTTAAGTGCACACACGATTAAAACACCCCATAAACATAGCCACCCCATGAATATAAGTACCTACTGTAGCTGCTTATTTGCACCAGTTCTTATTATTCCAATTCTACGGTATCATGCGTATGTATGGAAGATATCACGTGTACCGCACCTTTAGATGATGTAATGTAACACAGCAGCTCTACAAATCATCTTGTGTTAATTTGGCGGACACTACTATAACAATAACTGAGCTCCTTGCATAAGATGCCGATCTCCATCCTTTGGGCTCTGTTCGTCCTTTGGGCTCTGCTCAATTCTTCTTGTGACATTGTTAGCTAATTTCTGAGTGATGCACCTATATAGGTTAGGTATGATGTTCATTTGTCTACACTTGTGTATCTCTCTTCAGAAACGTATCTTTATGAGGAAGGAGCCTCCAACGTTGCTCCCCCTGAGGACCTCACCACACATGCACCAATCCAGGAAACTGGAGGTGGCCACGCAAGCACTGATGATGATGATGATGTGGAAAAGGATATTCCTGTGAAGCGTCAGGGTAATGTGCTGTATCACATTCAATCAGCTGAAGAGAAAGTGGAGCGGGTACAAGGTAAGATGTTATATAGTCTAATGCTACATTACACTAAACTTTCATGGCATGCAGATATACATGTAATGCGTACGTATTATAGGGACACAACAAACATTTTTAGACTGAGGAGGCAGGGGCTTCAAAGCAGCCGAGTTTCTGCACAGAACGCAGAAAATTTTATGTTCAGGAAGTGCTATCATTGCTCAAATCTTAAGGCGTATTCACATAATAAATTTGTCCATGTGTAATGCTGTATAGGCCGGGGTGCAATGGTGGGCGGTGCCCATCTGCACAGCAGCAGTTGTCAATAATACAGCCAAGAGAATGAAGGGAGCTGTAAGCAAACTGTCACTCTATAGATGCATATCAAGGTATGAAGAATCCCTGCATGAAATATTAAACTCCAATTCAGTGAGCATCTCCAAGAGCGTTCAAAAGTTTTTCCAAAACTCTACCCCCTTAATAGCTACCTAGCCTGGGAACTGGCAGCGAATTATGAAGAGCTGGAGTTTGGTATCTTAGGCTAAGATTCTGCATATTCCTCCACAGTGATGGCTGGCTCACAGCTCCCTTGTTTTCCTGCTGAGCATGGATGATTCAATAAAATTGCCTAGCTGGTTTTCTTGAATGAAATTTCATTTTATTAGACTGTCATATCTCAATAAACAATAATAGAATTCCTGGTAAATTACAGGTATCATCTAATACCAACCACACTAGAAATCTATTCCAAGGATGCCTCGTAGCTTTGCCATTTTCAGCAAATTACTACACGATCAAGATTTCCGTGAACTGTGTTCTCCACTTTACCATACAATCACAGCCATCAAACAGAATACACAAGTTACATGTTATAAACGGAAAACTAACAGTGCGTGTAAATCAGAATACTATAGCCGAGGATAAACTTGGTACGTATGTGAGGGGCAATGAGGCTATGCTTTTAGCTGTCCAGCCTTGGGAATCAAGAATGATGGTTTGAAGAGCCAGGCTAACCACTCCCTACTCATCTAATGCTCGATCCTATCATCTTGCTAATACACTATATAAACATGAGATTACCTATGAAAACCAAATGTGTCAGTTTAAAAAAAGACTATGTAGTGCACTACATAGTTTTTTTTACAAAAAAAACCTCCTGTATTATAACTATCCATGTAGAAAATCGGGTTTGTAAATTATACCCATATACAGATTTAAAACATGCTTAGTGAAAGTCCATAGTAGTCACCTGGTCCCATACATGTAACTGTATAAACATTGCACAATTTATTCTTATTATCTGAGTACCTACTATATAGCCCTGTTTACACATGTACAGCTTCTAAGCCAGTTTAGAAATTTGATTATATTGCTATAACAACCTTGGAAACTGGTTTACAGAGGTGGTTTCATATTTTGTTTTAAGCAGTACATGTCAACCAAAGAGTTTTGATATTATGTTTGGCAGAAAGGGGATACAATAATGATGTCTCTGCTTTGTCCTCTGGCCATTCAGAACCCGATAGACCTGTAACAGAGATTGAATTCTCGGATTTGGACTTTGGAGATGAACCTCCATTAGCATCAGTAGGCACACCCGTTTACAAGGGATATTGGAAATCTGGGAAACGTACTGTAGCTATCAAGCGAGTAGACGGCAAAATTAAAGAAGAAGAGGTTAGTTTATTCCAGAGAATCTTATTCTAGAACTATACACATAATTCGACGAAGTACATCTTTACAGGTTAAGATACACAGTCAGTTGAGTCATCCCAATATTATTGAGTTACATGGTGTGGTCAAGAGAAAACCAGAGTGTTACCTCATCATGGGTATGTTAGTAACCTCATTAACCTGCAAAAATCGTTGTAACTTCTCTTAGATAACATCTTTTCTATTACGGAATCTTTTTTAGCCTTTGCTGAGGAAGGCTCTCTGCATGACCTCATCTACAAGCGGCACTACCGTCCTGCTTATGGGCTGCGTTTGAAGTGGGGTGAAGAGATTGCCGAAGGTGTGTGCATTATGAAGAATTTGATAGCTATACATGAGTGTTCAAGCATGCACATTTGTCTGTCTATCCTTTAATGTGTAGGGATGAATTACCTGCATCAGAGAAATATCATCCACAGGGACCTGAAGTCGCCAAATGGTAAGCATCACCACTAATTCCAGAGGGAGATAAAGGTTGCTACTTCATTTTATGATACATAATTGTATACACACATTTTACTGAATCTTTATGGAACAACGTGGCTATGAGTGAAATACTAGCCTTCAAGTAAATTAAATAGCAACTCACGCTGCAAGTCTGCAGATTATTTGTTCCTGAGATATGTTCCTTGATAGAATAGTCATTCTCAGAAAATCGCCACGCGATTGAGAATAGCGCAAACTCTGCCCCATATCTCCCTTGTGGTATGGCTGAAAGGCTTCATTTCCAAGTCAATAGTGCAGCAATACCTCATGTATAAACAGTCCATGTTTTATTTAGATTATGCGTAGCTTTGCAGAGATATGTGTCCTTGTTGTCTACACATTCAAAATAGTGAGTTAAGGTTCCTTTTCATTCCGACTGCATATTTAGTCACCTTTCTTCTGTGCCCACACCTGGGTGGGTTTCCATGACAATACATAATAATTATAAATTGATTTCAGTGCTGGTACAAAATTCCGGTGGTAATCATTGATAATAATTATGACCCAGAATCAGTGAGTTTAATGTAACAACAAGAAGGTAGTTTGCCTTAACTTTACTGTGTACACATATACGTATACGTTCATACGAAGTATATATCTTATTCTGCAGTGCTGCTTACTAAAGACCAAACTGTGAAGGTACATTGAATGTTGCCTTTTATGCTTCATATTGTAATGTGTATACTTATTGCTCAATGTACACCCTTTCAGCTTTGTGACTTTGGTGTATCAAAGCCGTTTGATTTTACTAGACCAGGAACACTAGTTGGAACATATAGGTGGATGGCTCCAGAGGTAGGTGTGTTGAATCCGAATGGAATTGTGTATGCAATATGGTATTAGTGAGGGCTTTTTATTTTTAGATTTTGATGGAAAAACCGGTCTCCCTGTCCTGTGATGTGTTTTCATACGGGATGGTGTTGTTTGAGCTCTTAACTTGTGAACTTCCATTTGCAAAAGTTGCTAATTTGGAAATGATGCAGAAGATCAGGAATGGAGAGGTTACTTAATAATGTACATCCTAGTGACTACAACATTGCCCATGGGTGTCCAAAATAGAGCTACAGTAGGACGTATATTAGGATTAGGATATAATGTGGCAGAAACAGACTGTTGTGTAGATTGTGGTAAATCACATGTAAAGACTTGTGCAGGTCATTAAATACATAATATGCTATGAGGTAGCTTCTCATTACGTACATTAGGGAAAAGTGCAGCTATGGAGGTAAACATGTAGCCATGGTAAATATATCATAAACACTTGGTACTTTTTCATTTGTTCCCTTTTTATACGTATAATATTATGCACTCACACTTTCAACATGTTCACGCTCGGCCCATGATGCCCTGTATTTGATCTATAGTAATATTCACTAGTCTAAGTACCGGTTCAGTCCCGGGTAGAAACTAATTATATTTCATACATAGCTACATGCTTTATCATACAGACCCCCCCTATTCCTGATCATTGTGAACCCTATCTTGCACACTTACTAGAGAGTTGCTGGAGCACCGACCCTAAGGTACACAATAAATACATTGTACTACTAATAATGATTGCAATGATATAAGAATTATGAATTTCTTGTATTGCAGTATCGCCCAAAGTTTTCCGAAATCTTGACAACATTGAGATGCAAGAGTTAAATGTATACTTGACATAGATGTTTTTGATGATCTATATAGCATAACTTGAGTTTATATACTTTGTATAATATCATCCCGCATACTTTACATATTCTATTCTTGTAATATTTAAAAATGTCATTTCTGTCCTTTAAGTTAACTAAATCATGCCAGTCTTACAAAAAACATTCTGCCTGTGACACCACTTGGGGTGCCCAAAATTCTAGCAATGTAGTGATTTTGTAGGGGTTTATAAATTCCTAGTGTTTATTGATAGGGGCGTCATTTATCTTAGGATCTTTAGCAGGCAGTGCTGGAAACTTTTCTGGATGAGGTGTGCCAGTTTTCCTGAGGGGTCCAATTATACTAGGCAAGGGCAAAAGTAAGGGCATACAACTATCTATGTGAACTAATGTGCTAAGGATTGCACTATAATTACAATGCAGTCTCTTTGAACTTACTGGAATTGGTGACAGTTAAGCACACATACGATGTAGCTACAGCGGTACTAGTACACAATTGTGAAACAAAGTACAGTGATGACAAGTAGAGCGTGATACCACTGTAATATTATAGGGCTGTACTGGTCTAAAAACAGTACAAATCCTTGGCATGTGAATTTGTGTGGATAGCTATAGTATAGAGTTGTAGGCCCTTACTCTTTTCATCTGCTCAAAAATTGCATGGGGTGCCGAGTCACTGGTGTCAATTTAAAATGGAGCCCCACCCCCCTGAAGTAGGCCCCATCTTACAAGTATTGGCTATGGGGGCCATATATGTAGGTCTCATCTTACCGCAATAATGGGGTGAGGAGGGGGCTACTTTAATTTACTGGTAAGATGGGGCCCGTATTTTGAAAATAATACCCCCCTAGGAATTTGGGAACAGCCCCTCCCCCCGAATAACCACTCGTTTGCCCCCCTTGTCTAAAATTCTACATTGCACAACGGTATGGTTGATAATTACATGTAGCTAGGTCAGTCAAGGCCTCCATCCACAGATTTTCTTGCAGCCGTGGAAAGAAATGATCGCAACAACAATCCACTCCCCAGAAACCAAACGTTTTGGGAGGAGTGGGCATAGAGTGCCCCTTCCAGCAGTGCTGCCAATGATATTAATGAGCTCATGAATATCATTAACAGTGAGATCAACCATGGAGTATGTCCCCATTTTCATAACATGGTATGCCAAACTTGGACCTTTAAGAAATACATCTGAACCACAGCACCTCGGACACTCACCATGTTAGTGGGAGGAGGTACTAACTACCTACCCAGGGCCCTTGGTGAGGCAAAACCTTTAAACCTTTTGTGGTGGAAAGCATATGATCAAAATAAGGTTCAGTTTTTTGTTTTTCCTGTCCAAAAAGCCGCTTGAAAGAAAGGGCTACTTAGCATTTCCTGTTCCCAGGAGAGCAACTACAAGACTGAATTCTACAATGCTTATAGACAGTGAGCTACCTGATAATAATCTTTGCAGATTGGTGGAAAGGAAACTGACAGACCTGCTCTGGTTGTGGGAGTTATCAAAAAGAAGCCTTCTGTTCAAGTAGCAGTCCAGGAGCTGCTGCCATGTAAGGTGAGGATAATTATTTAGCTACATCCATGCAACAATATCATTAGCAGCTGATGTCAAACTGCAATAAGACAAACATTGCCACCTTCAATAATCAGCACAATAGTAGTAGGACTCATTTTACCATAATCTAAAGGGACTTTATAAAAACAAATTGATATTTTACATATTAAAAAAACAGCCAGGGCACTTTTTATGTGAGTTATTCAAGGAAATAGCTACACAGGAATAAGTAAAGCTTTGTTAATTAACCGCACCAATGGAGCAGGTTATGGAGGTCTTATAAGCTCGAGCTCTGCCTCTGCTTGTATGGTCAATGGTGTAAGCTGAACAACATCAACACAAGTACAGTAGGCAACACACAAAGGCATTGATTCACTTCCTCCTTAGAGAATACATGTATAGGCCAGAATGTTTGAATACTAGCAACCTTATACAAATGACCTTATACAAATGGCATGCACATGATAGCTATACTAGTTGTCAGTCCTTAATCAGTCGTAGCTTGCTAATACAGTAAGCCACCAAGCTTGAGACTACATAAAGTAGACTGTAGCTGCCAGGTTTCATACAGCAGTGAGGGACGCCCCACCCGAAATTCAAAAACTATTCAGCTTTATTGAGGTCCCAGAAACCACCTATTTTAAAGCTTTCTGGGGAGAGCATAACCCCAGACCCCCCTAGTGGAGTCTCGAGAGGGTTCACCCCCTACCAAAAGATCCTGCGTGTAACTGTAACTGAACTTTAACATCCCGGATGGGTCAGTCATAGCTGTGTATATAGCTATATAGCTTGCTAAGGGGTGGACATATGCCGGGCCGGATGAGCCAGCTGTCTTGCTAGCCCTGCTTTTCTCTTACCTGATCGCTTGCTTGCTTATTGGCTATAGCAACTGTATTGAGATTGGGGGCGGAGAGTGAATGATTATCTTTCACCCGGCCCGACACTGATCATGCCGAACCCTTATGGTAACCGGGTATCGGTGGAGTTTGGTTTATAGTCTATGAATATTGGGAGGGAATTTGCGTGGGCGAGACGCAGAGCAGCTAGCTGCCTTCTAACCTATAAACCTCTGCTTCCCTCAACCGCAAACTGGCAAAGGCACACTCAGATCACGTGTCCTTACTGTGAGCATGCGCCATGGGCTGGCTGAGCCCCTCCTTCCGTTAGCTACGTTTAATTCCCTTAAACTAGCTGCCTTCCAACCTGTAAATCTCTGCTTCCCTCGTCTGCAAACTGGCAAAGGCGCGCTCTGATCACGTGTCCTTACTGTGAGCTTGCGCCATGGGCTGGCTGAGCCCCTCCGTGCGGTAACTACGTTTAACTCCCTTAAACTACGTATACATTAAAGACAGAGACAATTACAGTAAACATTTGTGCTTTGGGCTGGTACTGCCATTGCAGTATTAATTGGATATAATGGTAAGCATTCCGTACCCTATCCGGTAACGAAAGTCGTGTGTCTCCGAGGTGGCAATGTTGATCCAGGTCTTATTAGTAAACCACATTAATGGAAGGCACCTTCAATAGCAAAGCAAAACATGTGAGGAGAGAGGCTACAGTATGAGCCCAATTCAAGCAGCACATCTTTGTTCCTAAACTAATTCTATGATCAAACAATAATTCTTAACTAGCGGTATTATTTGTCTCACGCAAGATGATGGAGCCCATGCAGGCTATATTTTATTGATTATCCAGTGACACTGTCGGGAATAAAATGTACTCTTTTTTACTAGGTAACAGGTATAGTCAGGACCAGCAGTGGAGAAGAAGTCCAGTATGAGTTGGAAACTGATGTGGTAGAAGGAATAATAGAAGACGACTAATGCACTTTGATGGTGCTGTGTATTATGATACTCTTGTTTCAGCTCTTCATTTGAAAGGTCCCTATAATTTGAGATAATTCACCTTCATACCTCTCTTACCTTTCTCCACCAGCCTATAAGGCCCCTGCCCTCCCACGTATATACTACAAAATTTGTCCTCAACCTACTAGTATATTATCTATGGTATAATGGAATACTCAACTCTTAACACATAAACATCTGGAAATACTCAAAACATTTAATTCGGTTATAACTAATTCATATTCATGTATTATGTACCAACCTTTGTGACTATCAACATAATACACTATAGCATGCAGAACGATATGATACTGAGTCTGTACGCCATAATAAGTTAAAATTAGTGTTAATACTGAAAGAATGATTATCATAAAAAAAAAAGTATAATGTATAACACTGCATAATTATGCACAAAAATTGTCCATTGTCTAGCAACAAGCATAGTCTGAAAGCATAAGTGTAATACTAGCGTAAGTGGCCCATTCTCGCGCAGTTTTTGTACCTGGGTCCACTGCTTCAAAACGGAACGGCATATGAACTTCGAACTTTCGCTGCTGCATTGAGTCTACAATTATACTAAATGGACTCCAACGAAGTGTCCAGTAGCACGTCCAGCTGTCAGAGTATTAGTAAAACAAATAATACGTGGCAGTTGCCAAACCAATTACCTTGGAACGCCGGAACATAATAATTGAAGGGCTCAGAACCAGAGTGGTCTAACCCCCAAAATAATCTTTCAGGAATTAGTTTCGGGTTTGGCGCTAGTTTTGTGCCTGACGTCATGTAATTGATTTCTGCGTTAAGTTAATTAAACCCATAAGCAAAACGTACCTTTTTTTCAAACTTAATAAATACGCTAACATTAATTTCTACGCTCACGTTGACCACTTGCCTAGTCATGCTTCATATCTTTGGGAGTAATGCAGGGGTTGCCTCAGGCATACTTAGTTCTCAAGCTAAGTATACTATTATGTATGGATGATGCCATCATCCGCCCACCTGACCAGGGTGCCTCCCTGGTAGATTGTGGCTGAGCGCCCTCAGCATTCTCCTTTGTTGGTCCTTGTTTCGGTGTGCCATGAAGTGGACCTCCTCTTCACTTTGGGGCTGGGTGACCTCGCCCAAAGTTCCCATTTCCCTCTAATCTTTAATTGCATCTATAAGCAATTCCAACCCAGCCCAAAGTTAATTAGTTGTCATTCAAAAACACCATATAACACTGTTGGGAGCCAAATAGCCATGATAAAATGCATAGTCAAACCAAGATATCAGTTATATGAAAGTCAGGAAGGTGTGCCATACAATGTAGACTGTAAAATGGTATAAGACTCCTTACGTTGTAACACCGGCCAGCACTTTGGAGATGTTTGCTAGTTGCTGTCTCGGAATTTTTACGTACTCCTGGTACGCCTCACTCGCCCATCGGCCTAGCTGCTTAATTATAACGTCCTGTACCCCAGCTGCCGCTGCTGTTCCTATTCTAAATGAATGTCCATTGTAGAAGGAGGGGTCGAACCCTGCTGTCTGCAAAGTTGCTCGCAGTAGAGTCACCAATTTTTGTTTCGTTAGGGGAGTCCCATTTTGTAATGTGAAGAGGGCGCCCGGGGATGGACCTCTGACTGCCAGGTACGATACAAGAGCCATTACAGGGCAAAGTTCTGAGTCCGTTCGCGACAGGAAGATAAATGATCCTTCCCCGAATTGGTCTGTTTTAGATCTTTTCACCCGAATGCTGATAGTCTGTGGGTTCGAGTGACTGTCTATTGCCATATCATAGATGGTCATGTGAATTTCTGGGTTAAACTCCTGCACTGTAGGTACTGTGAACTCTCCAGACCTCATGAAGCCGTGAAATCCAGCGCAACACGCTGCCCATAGCATGCGACTCCCATATGTGAGTGGCTCTTTATCGAAGACCTTCTTTATTGCCTGGAGTATGAATGGGGTTACCGGTAGCCTTGTCAGCTTGCCCTTGGTGTAGTATCTTTTGGTGCCCTTTAGGACGAGCGATAGTTTAGGGGTATTCTGTAACGGGTTACTGAGACTGTTGATGATGTGCAGGTGGCGAACAGCTGCTAGGTACGTCTGGATTGATGAAGGAGCCAGGGTTTGGGCCATTTCTGCTACAAACAAGATTAGTGTTTGCTCCGATGCTGGTAGAGGTGTCAGTTTTAGTCGGCTGCAGAATGCCAGGAATGCTCTTTTCCCGGAATCATACACTCTGGTGGTGGATGGGGCAATACCACCTGCAAGTAGTACTTCAGCCTTGGCTTCCAATGTGGCGATGTCCAATCGATGTCGTTGGTGAGGATGTCCCATAATGGCTGGGGGATCTCTGTTGGGGTATCTGCCACTTGTGGAGCTGCCATTCTGAGAGCCTGCAGAGAGTTACGAGAAATTGCATCAGCTGCATGGTTTTCGGCCCCAGCTATATGCTTAATCTGAAGGGTAATTTCCCAATGTGCCTCCAGAAAATGAAGGCAACGTAAAAGATGCATGATGGTTTTGTGATGGCTAGTGCGAGATCTAAGAACTTCGACAATGGCCATATTATCGCAGAGTACTTGTATATGTTTATGGGTCCATAACTTTCCCCATACCCCCACCGCCAGGACTATCGGGAGGAGTTCTTTGACCGCTATACTCATTCCTTCCCAGAGGCCTCTCCAAGGGCACTGAATCCATAATGGAGCCCAGAATGCGCCGCATCCCCATGAGCCTGATGCATCAGTGTACACCACCTCGTCTGCTTGGGATGGGACATGGGAGTACATCCAGGACACCCCGTTCCATTCCTCTAGGAAGCAGTCCCACCACTGAATATCTGATCTTGCATCTTCATTGAGCCTGACCCAGTGGTCAAGATGCTTGGGCTTGCATGATAGATCGATTAGCCGCCGAAGGAAGGTCCTCCCTGGCGCAACCACTTTACAAGCATGAGCTAGCTGCCCGATTAGTAATAACAACTCCCGTTTTCTTGCTGCTCGTTTTTGGGTCCATTCTCTTATGGTCTTTTTGAGGCGGTCTAGCTTCTCACGGGGGAGGCGCATTTCCATCTTTTCCGAGTCTAGCTCAATGCCGAGAAAGATAAGGATTAAAGACGGGCCCTCTACCTTTACTATTTGGACCGGGAAGCCTAGTTCGGCACATAACCGTAGCATGGTTTGAAGGTTGGCCTCACATTCTGCTGCATCAAGGCCATTAGTCAAAAAATCATCGAGATAGTGTAAGCAGTAGGTGACCCCTTGCTGTAGCTTGATCCATTCCAAAACGTCCGCTAAGGCTGAGAAAATTTTTGGAGCTGATCTAAGCCCGAAGGGCAAAACAGTGTCAATGTATAGCTGTCCCTGCCACTCCATGCCGAGTAGTGGTCGGTCCTCAGGGTGTATTGGTACATTTCTGTACGCATGAGCAATATCGAGTTTTGCTAATGAAGCCCCTTTTCCTAAAGAGTAAATGATCTTGGCTGCATCGTCGACGGAGGCATAATGCAGGGAGCATAAGTCCGAGGATATGCCGTCATTTACACTCGCGTTGGCGGGAGACGATAGGTCTAGTATGAGTCGCCATTTGTTGGGCTGTCCCCGCTTTGGTATGACCCCGAAACGACTGATTTGCACTGATGGACATAATACCCGGTTCAAGGGGCCGATAACTCGCCCAGCCTCTATTTCAGTCTGTATTCCCATGCTGGTTCAGGGTGGTCCCGGGCTGATGACATGTTCGACTGAGCTGGGCGGGTACTGTGGGTATTGTGCATGAAGCCGATTCTGAAGCCGTGACTGATTCCATCTAAGATGTACTCTTGGAGCTTGATGTCTGGGTGGCTGCCCATGGCCTTCCTCCAAGCTTCTACCTGCAGAGGTGTTGTAATTTTGCAGCAAATGGGGGGAAGTGTGGTAGGAACCTGTGGGCGACATCTTTGTAGCTGTAGTAGGTCTGGAGTGTAACGTTAGAGGGTTCCCTGTTCCGAGCCCTGAGAATACGGTACGGCTGGATGTGCGGTGGGAGTGCCAGTGTTTGTGGTGTGTCATGAGGGTCTTGTGTAGCTGAGTTGTGAGTTGGACTGCCTCTAAATACTACTGGAGAACTCTGAGTAATGCGGTATTGATAATATGAAGGTTGGTCGATCGCCGGTAAACTGCATGAATCTTTTGTACAAAGGTTAGCTAATTGTATGTCCTTGCCATCGTGAGGGTGCGTGTGTTCTTGGGAGGAGGTGGAAGCAGCCTCAGCGGCGGCCCCCACCTCGAGCCCCTCGAAAGGGAGCTCGGTAGGCCTGGAAGCTGCGAGTGGGCCGGTCGGTCTTGTAGTAGGGTTTTGAGCGCTGTCTGCAGCATAAGGTCTCCGGATGTTCACCGTGGCATTCCATGCAGACGTGCCTATAATCACATGTGGCCGAGCCGCACCTGCCCTTGTTCCAGTCCCTGCATATAGGAACGTGAGGCTGGTTGGGAGCTTTCTTGTCTTTTTCTGCTTTATCTCCCGCCTTTTTGCAGTCTCCTGATTTGTGGTCAATGCTAAGGCAGTGGGAGCAGTAATCACTGGCTACTGCATTGCTGAATGCCATCGTCCATAGGGAAGGATTGACCTCGGCCCATTTCGAGACGCCCACTGCTGCAGCCTGTTTGCGGAAGTTTGCATCGTACATTCTCCATTCCTCCCCTTCGTACCGACGGGCTGCGTATAGGATGACGCCCATATATGCCAGAAGGTCAGGGGTGCGGGCTGGTTGATGCATGGCTAGCACCCCTATGTAGGACACAAAGCATTCAGCCCACGCCAGTATGGATGGCACCGGATAAGGCTTTTGTTTTCCTTTCTCTTTGCCAGATGACAGCTCTCCTATTGGGAAGTTGTCTGGGAGCATCTCCTCCATATCTATGTATTCTCCATTATTGATCCTTTGGATCAAGCTGGCTGGAATCGGGGGTCGATTCGGTGTAACCATCTGGTGCGCTGATGGGGTTACAGCATGCCCTGTGACTTGGAGGGGGCCCTGGACGGTTGAGGGTGGGCCTGACCCAGTTACTGTACATGTAGGTGGGAATGAAGCTGGTACTTGAGCCAAGTGCACTTGGTTGGCCAGTAGGGGTATGAAGCTCAGGGATGACGCCGGAGGCAGGCTGCCCCCACCACCTGTAGTGTAGCACAGATGGTAATGTCAAGCAGGGGTTGCACTAACTACCCTTTGCCTGTTTCCACTTATGATAGCTCTTGTGAGTTGGGGCCTTTCCCTTGCCCTTATTTATTAGGTAGTTGACAAAAACCAAAGCTTGGTGCGCCTATTGGTGTGGCTCCCCACTCTGAGCCGCCTTCTGCCCATGATATGCCTGCCTTGGGAGCCTGACTAATACACGTGTGCCGGGCTGTCTCTCAGCTGTCCACACTATGCCTGACTAATACACGTGTGCCACAGCCCGCCGGGCTGTCTTTCAGCTGTCCACACTATGCCTGCCTTGGGAGTCTGACTAGAGGGCGTGTGCCACAGCTCGCCGGGCTGTCTCTCAGCTGTTCATGCTATGCCTGCCTTGGGGCCTGACTAGTACACGTGTGCCACAGCCCGCCGGGCTGTCTCTCAGCTGTCCACACTATGCCTGACTAATACACGAGTGCCACAGCCCGCCGGGCTGTCTTTCAGCTGTCCACACTATGCCTGCCTTGGGAGTCTGACTAGAGGGCGTGTGCCACAGCTCGCCGGGCTGTCTCTCAGCTGTTCATGCTATGCCTGCCTTGGGGCCTGACTAGTACACGTGTGCCACAGCCCGCCGGGCTGTCTCTCAGCTGTCCACCGTATGCCTGACTAATGCACGTGTGCCACAGCCTGCCGGGCTGTCTTTCAACTTGTTTATTACGCATCTTTCTTGAGCCAGGAGTTTTCTGCTATTTTTTGGCTGCTTGCTCGTGTTTTCCGTTTGCGTAATGGGGCTGCAGATGTGGTTGAGTTACTTGGCTTAGTTTGCACATGCCTATTCCTTGCTGGGTAATTTTTCCTGCTGCCACCTCATTATTATTGCCCCATTCTAGCCAGTATTGGGACATTAGCACCCCTTCTTTCCCCGTACATGGGCCCATTATATGCTGTATCCCCTATGACCCGCGCAATTATTTGCCTGCTCGAGGCCTGAGGTGCCCCTTTTTCTTGTTACCCTACTAGGAACTATCTTATCCCCGCCGTGCCTGACCTGTAATCGGGTTTCCCATCGGTTGTCCGAGCGGGAGGACGGGAGCTGTCGCCCTCGTCTGGGGAACTGTGTTGGATGGAGGTTGCGGAATGGTTGAGGCGCCGGGGAGGATGGGGGTGCGCCAAGAACATCTGGGAGGCCAACGTTGGGAGTTGAGGGTGGCCGCCGTGGGTAAACAGTGGAACAGTCGGTTGTTGCAGCCGCTGCGCGCCATGGGAAGGCTGCATGTTCTGTGGCTGTTGTTGTTGTTGGGCGGTCGGCAGTAGCGGCGGGTTCGGCTGTTGCTGTTGCTGTTGCTGGCCTAGGCTCGGTGGGTGGGCTGCTTGGATGGCTGCTGCAATCCGCCCATCCATGGCAGTGAGGGCTTGCTGCATGGCCGACTGGACTGACTCTGATACGAGGCCTTGCAGGATCCGAATCCCTGTAGCTGTTGCCGTATCGGTTGGGGTCGTTCTAGTACTGGTAGCGCTAGTACCTGGTCTAGTCTCGCGAGCCAGCCCACTTCCTTCCGCAGCACTGCTGTCGCCGTTCATGATCGCTTAGTAACGTCCCTGGTGACTTGCAAGACAGTCAGGCACTGGCCTATGCAAGACTGTGGTTACTGTTGGCGCCCAACTGCACGTGCCCAGAACTTATTAGTCTAACCCCAGAGGGGAACCCCTTTTACTCCCGCTTGAAATTAATTCTGTTTAACGAGCAGTGCTGCATAGCATTATTTTTAAAAAAATTGAGCATTATATGCCCAGGCCTACTGGGGACGAGGCTATTCAAGGCCTAGGCCGATAAGAAGGATGCCTAAGCTAGCTACTATATATCTGCACAGGTAATTACCGTTTAACCAGGTATGGGCGGGGTCGGAATGTAGTTATTAACTAGTTTTTGCTAACGTTTATAACGTAATCATGTGCGGATCACGTGAGACTCTCGGCCCACGTGAGGACATTTTGATGTACTATACTATACACCTAGTTTATAATTGAAAGTATCACGCGATAGTAGTTATGTAATGCAATTGCTTGTACGAGTTCGCACTTGTGACATTGTCTTCTAGTAAGTTCTACCTCCCGATTGATGAGTGACCGTCATGGATAATGGTTAGTGTGATTTATAAATTCCGTCGACTCTGTCCCAAAAGTATGTAGGCTACGCTATAAACATGGGTGGGGCTAATCTCGCTTTATCAGACCCCGTCCCACAAGACTAGGGTAATAGGGTTTGGATAGGGGATAGGGGCTAACCATTGGGTTTAGAGCTCCCTGGGTTGCAGCACAAGCTAGTGCATGCCATGCGCGTGCTGTAATCATAGATACATGTAATAGAGGCCGTGCATTTACGTGATCTGCATCTAGCAACTGTTGCTAAGGCGCCATCTTGAGAGGCAAAGTTACAGCATTGCAATGTGCAGTGTACCCCTAGCCGTAGGTACAGGACTAGGTATTGCTGTAACAAGACTAACAAAATTACATGGTTGAGAGGGCGGGTGCAGCTGTTGTCGTAGTGAGTCTTCCCAGGAAAGTAGCTGAATGGCTAATAGTGACCACAAACCATGGGAAAACTCCTCCTGACACAACTCAAGCAGAAAATTTGGGATTACCACC
Organism: Phakellia ventilabrum; assembly: GCA_963921505.1. Lineage (NCBI taxonomy): Eukaryota > Metazoa > Porifera > Demospongiae > Axinellida > Axinellidae > Phakellia > Phakellia ventilabrum. Next base: position 5,011,436 of record OY997395.1, on the reverse strand, counting down.
TCTCAGTATCTCCACAGTGCATGGGATTACACAAACGATATCCAAGTTGGGAGGAGTCCTGATGGCACTGCAGCTGCATGCGGAGTTTCGCGGCTCTCTGAGCCTTTGCTCCAAGTTGGGTAAAAATTCGAAAATTTGCTTTTTTGCTGCTACTGAAAAATGAGAAGTCTTTGCTGGTACGTATCTCTGGATCCAGGTAAGCTACGAACACCGGACTTTTTGCATTCTGCAAAGCTGTTTTAGTACTACTAACTAGCGTTGGTCTGGGGTTCTAGCGTTATGGCATGCCTGATTTGCATATTAGATTATCTAGCCCGTTTTTGAACTTTTATCAAGCCTCATATCTCCGGTGTTACTGGAGCTATTACATTCTCGATCAGATATATTGCAGATCCATCTGTTAAGCAACTATACCTGAAAGATCTTGGAGATGGCAGACTTTGTTCCAACTTGGGTTAAAAATTCGAAGTTACCTCGCTCTGTAGAATAAAAACACTCGAAATTCCTGCTCATTCTTACTCAACTTACCTTGATTATCCGCTACAAACTGTTCTGCCCCAGCTAGCTATCGTTTTCTCGAGATACAGACCTCGGTAGCACAGGCGTTTTCTGTCAGTAAAATGTCTTTGATGTTAATTAACATCCGGTAGCATTTCCTGTTTTAAAGAAATTTCGACGGCTGCGGGTTAACTGTGTGTGCAAGTACCGGAAGTTGTTTTAGAATTCACGCTGCAGACGGCAGATTCACTAAATTGTTCAAAAGGGCTGAAAACTGTTTCATAACAACAGATAATATACTGAAAGCGTAAGTTCCAAGCTGCTCTTGTTTCTGAGATCACTGTAGAACCTAACATTCTAGCCGCCCACGCACGAGAGGCAATTATGGGCGAAAACGGAAAGTGACACGGTTGCAAGCAGGATGTAACGTCAAATGCATAGCCTCTATAGGGGGCGTCTCCAAACCAAGCGGTGTGGGCCACGTGAGACTAGCACGTGCTTTCCCCCTCCCTTTCGTCACTTAAATGTATTGACTTCCTGCCGGACCAATAGCCACGTCCTTTTGAATTGGGTATGTTGACCCGTTTCAAAGCAGGTGAGGTAATGTCGACCAGCAGGTCAGTCAAAGTAGACCATATTATATAGCCTGGCTCCACCCCTAACTGTAATTACCCCTTATAAGGTACTGGAGGTATTCCTGGACGTTTAACGTTTCTGAGCTCGCACAGCCAAAGCACAGAGACCCTGGAGTGATTTTCTGCTGAATCAGAGCACTCACCATTGTCACAAGTGACCCTTTGTAGAACCCCCGAGATTTGCTTTGCAACTGCATCGAAAAGTAAAAGCCATGTTCTGCCATTGACCAATATACCATATGACACCCTGTAGAATTTTGTCATGATTCCCTGAAATGTGGCTGGGCTTGCATGCATGCTAATGCCATGCAAAAACATGTAATTACCAGACCTTCAAGTGATACCGTAATTATTCTAAAAATCCGGCAGAATTTTAATAATTATTGTTGCAGATGCCGATTTTTTAGAGTAAAACATGACGTAAACGGACATAATTTTGACCGCTTTTCGAATACTTAGAGGTGCCGTATTTTTATAGAGTCGGAATTGATGAAAGGCAATCCTGGGATGCGATTGTCTCTAAGAAGTATCAGTACCTATCACTGAAAAGTGTATAAATGGCGTGTGGACTACTTGGTGCGCATTCGAGTGCAAAAGGAGAATGGCCGCGGAACCAGAAGCAACACTGACCATCGAAGCAGCTGTGCGTGGCTACCACGTGTACAAACAGCAATGGCCGACACCACGAGTTGGAGAGCGACTGACCTGGCCCACGCTTAGCCTTTTCCTTTGCTTTCGGGATTGGCTGGAAACGCGTGAGAAATCCAGGAAACGAAGTACTGACTTCGGAAACTCTCTGAAAGAAATCGGTCATCTTAGCTGGCCTTTCGTTCACTGTTGTCAAGGTGAGCTCAGAGACAACCTCACTGCACTCCTTCTCTTCGCTTGTGCGCTCCATACTTGTCTTGAAAAAGACAGTGACTAGGTGCCGAATTCTTAGAGGTGCTAGTTAAAAATTACTTGCGTACGCATGCCGAAATTAGAGGTAAAAATCTATAAATACGGTACTGTTTTTTAATTTTTGCCGAATACTTGGAGGTGCCGGATTTTTAGAATAATTACGGTACTACAAACCTAGGCCTTCACTACTTACATTGTAATTCCAAGTTTAGCATTCCTCCGTTGTTTGATTCTGTGAAATTTGGATGAAAAGCATACACTGTCAGATGGCAGCCCGGCTAAACCAGATTGGTACCGTGGCCGACAGGGTCGCTTTTTCCACTCCCACCGCCCCACTCGCGTTCCACCTCTTCCGTCTTTCCACTCGCGTTCGCCCTCTTTCCACTCGGCTGACAGGGTCGCTTTTTCCACGCCCATCGCCGCACTCGCGTTCACCCTCTTTCCACTCGCGTTTGACCTCTTTCCACTCGAGTTCGGTCTCTTTCCACTCGCGTTCGCCTCTCCCCACTAACCCTCCAAGCATTACAGATCAGGGTATGGACTTAATTCCGAAAGAGACCAGGTGCATCCGTCTCTCCAAAGGTCCTAACCTGTGCTTGGGGCACAACTTCCTCTGCTTTACCACCAAGTATTAAATAGGCAGCCCCACACTCGGCTGCCTATGCACAATCCTCATAGCTGTTAAACTCGCTTTTGGCCTCTTTTCACTCTCTTCCCACGCGTTTGGTCTCTTTCTACTCTCGTTCGCCTATCTGTATATGATTCTGACTACATGTAGCTACCTCTAAATTGTTTTGTTGTTTACCAGGATGCAGTTATAATTTTGCTTATTGTGTTTCATGTGTGTATAGGTCCATACATCAATAATACTAGTCTTATTATTAGCTACAAATTTCTAATAAGAAATTGATACAATATGACACAGTTTGTAGAAGTGATTTCACGGTATAGGTCTAATCCAAAATGTGCTGTAGCACCAACTGATGACACTGTAAACTAAACACTTGACTGTATGGTAATGGTGGCTCTTGAGCATCAGTTGTCATGTACTGCATCCACAGGTGAGCATCTACAGGTTGTAGATAATTTCACAACCTGCAGCAACAATACCATACCTAACTAGCTATGCAGTACACTACACTACTACACTACAATGCTGACAATGTAGCTAACGCCCTATATTTGACACGTTAATACTCATGCAGGAATAGAAGTATTTGAGAAGCAACTCTGCAGAGTTAAAACAAACTCGAAATTAAAACTACATACCATAAGAGCTATTACTATCACTTGCTGGGCCATGACTCGTAAATGTCAAAGTCTGATTACCTCAGACCACACCCACCGACGCAACTGAAAGGCACGTGGAAAGAGGTTAAACGTGAGTGGAAAGCATGGATAATACAACCTAAGCTGCGTGGGAAGAGGCTAGTAAGAGTGGGACGTTGCAAATTGGAGTAGTGACTCTGTCGGCCGAGTGGAAAGAGGGCGAACGTGAGTGGGCAAACGTGAGTGGAAAGAGGGTGAACGTGAGTGGGCGAACGTGAGTGGAAAGAGGGCGAACGTGAGTGGAAAGAGGGTGAACGTGAGTGGGCGAACGTGAGTGGAAAGAGGGCGAACGCGAGTGGAAAGAGGGCGAACGTGAGTGGAAAGAGGGCGAACGCGAGTGGAAAGAGGGCGAACGTGAGTGGAAAGAGGGCGAACGCGAGTGGAAAGAGGGCGAACGTGTGGAAAGAGGGCGAATGTGAGTGGAAAGAGGGCGAACGCGAGTGGAAAGAGGGCGAACGTGAGTGGGCGAACGCGAGTGGAAAGAGGGCGAACGTGAGTGGAAAGAGGGAAGAGGTGGAACGCGAGTGGGGCGATGGGTGTGGAAAAAGCGACCCTGTCGGCCACGGTAGATTGGTCTCTGGCATGTACCATTAGGGTAAAAGCTTAGCAGAAGCTATATCTGCTGTTTTCTTTGGAATGCAAGCTACTTGCAATGGTCAATTGATACCATGCAGCAGCATTCAACATGTTTACGTTACCACTTCTTTGCTCAATGCTTAACCACTCTCTAGCTCATTTTCCAAGGATCTTTGGGCCAAGATTTGGGTATAGAATCATTACTATGAATACTATAGCAATTATTCCATGCTAGGTCAGTGCGCAGTTACTGCAAACTTAAAGTACTCAAATGTCTGGAATATGAACATAGCAAACGTTCTAGCTATCAAGCATTCATTTAAGGACATGAGTAACAGAATCTGCATGCCTAAATAAATGAATTGAGGTTTATATTCTATGTTTATTCCACCTAATTAGCTCTGGATCTTGATTGTCTGGGTGATGTTCAAGAAGAATTGTTTGATGTGTGCTCAAAATGGTATAACATTGGCATACAGCTGAAAATATCAGTTGGAAAGTTAGATACAATAAGGGGAACCAGCAGTGACGACAAAGAGTGTCTTCGTGAGATGTTAAAGGCATGGCTAAAGCGAGGAAATCCTCTCTCAACATGGAGTGATCTTGTTGACTCACTGAGAACCCGTACAGTGGGAGAATGTCGTTTGGCTGGAAAACTTGAGAAGAGACGTTGCTCAACGCAACGAAGTTTAAGTTTCTCAAGTGAAGGTAAAGGTCTAGTAAATCCATTACTTTACAGTATGTGTAGTGACATTCTTAGTTGGTTGTTCATAACATTAGTAGAATTGTCTGTCTCTGTGCCAACTTATAAATAACCTTCATTTGCGATTGCCTAGGTTTCAACCACCATGCTGTGGTCTTCCTCAGGGCATTCAATGAGCAATAAATACAAAAAAGCATGCTAATACCATATACTCATGGAATTCCTCAAAACAGCCAGCCATCTGCTGAAACTAAAGTAATAATTCAGAAATTTAATTACTCTAATTAATTCTGTGAAGCCATTTTGGCACCGATAAGGTTTTATGCAAGTATCATATTCTACTAGGCACACCTGATGTGAGCCCACATAGCTCCTTGAGTTCTGCATTATTAAGTCCATTGGAAGGGAAACTCCACTACTCCATTGACCCTCAAGCAAGTGGAAGTACAAGGCTTGCTTTGGTCCCATGTAAGCTGTCCTTAATGTAATTATACTACCTGAGTTAGTAGACTGGTATGGACCGTTGTAACATGAGATATGATAACTTGTATTGCTATAATTTCCAATCGTACCTTTGTGATTGTGGCTGTGTAGTTTGCGGCTATGCTGCTAGGTACTTGGTCTGAAAAGAACGTACAGTACTCCTTCCAGATCCAGGAACTTCGACTTGAAACACTGTTGGGCAGCGGCATTCCCATACTCGCCCATATATCAGCTGATCTCAGTAAAATTAAAAGTGGGTTTATCGCTTGTGCTTCTAGGCCTTCTGTTGGCAGGTCTGCTTCTCTGATGCACGCTTTATGTTCTTGTTCACTTCGCAAGTTGCTGCCACTTTGATTGCAGTGTCCTTGTGGCTGGGAAGTCACGTAGTCACTTTAATGTTGGGCCTTTCCCATGCTCTCTAGCTAGCTCAATTCCTCATTAATTACTCATAAGGGTTCCTTTTTTGTATTACTATAGGTTATCGTGACCGAGAAATATGTGGAAGTGTAGAACTTGATGAGCTAATGAAGAAAAAGGATGAAAAATTTCGTAAATTTGTCATTAAAGTCTATAATTACTTGCTAAGAGTTCCAACAGATCTAAATGAATTCCGAGTGTTTATATCACTAATCCCTGCTCCACTGAAAATGAAGAATATTCTCTGGTCAAGAGATGATCTTCAAGCCATTCTGAAAGCAACCGAGCTTTGCCAAATATTTGGCATTTTAAATCAGTACTGGGATTTTCTACACTTTGAGCTTCTTGCAGTTATTGTAGATGAATATGGAGATGCCAAATTGAAAAAGGAAATGCAAGATTATTGCAAAGACGTAGAAGAATTTGAGCAAACTGTGAGCCTACACATGCTCAAAAGCCGACCATGCACGCGTTCTGGTTCTGCACTGATTGAAGCAGAAGTCAAAGGCAACCTTTCCGATCACACCCTTAAGGATGCAAGGCAATTTCGCTACAGTTTAGCTCAAGAGTATGGTCTACACCCATATACAATCAATCTTTCAACTGTAGATCCTGGATCTGTATGCTTTAAACTGTGGATACCAGATATATTTGCTCCACATATGATCCTTCAGTCAGAATCGAAGCACCATTTTTTTAAGGAAAAACATATCACCAAGCTAATGATTGATGAAAGATGTGTTTTTCGTGCTGAGGAGGTGTGTTGTATAGGCATGATCTTGTAGGCATCGTTTTTAGAGTCAAATAATGTGTATATACTCTATATTTAAGTATCTCCATAGAACTGCGGCTATGGTATACATATCTCTAGGGAAGCACTGAGTAAAGATTTTGTCATACAATTTAATTACAGCAAGTAAGCATTGTTATTCTAACCATTATCCTGAAGAGTTTGAGTTATGCTATGTCACAAACATGTAACCTCTCCCATTACAACTTTTACTGTTATAGGTACAGAATCTTGATGATGTAGAGAGTGAAGAGCTGCCACTTCTTACTCAAGGTGGTATGGATCAAGTTAAAGGTCAGTATTACAATAGATGGCGAGCATGAGCGAGCCCTTTAGTCTAGTCAGTTGCTAATTTTTGTCATGAACGAACGGACGGACGGACAGGGGCTGCCCCAGTACCGCAAATACGCTGGACGGACAGGGGCTGCCCCAATACCGCAAATACGCTGACTTTCCTATTTTACCTGCATGCGTGCACCGCGACTGAAAGTAATATTGCATACATGAGGCCGAAAGTAGTACAACATGAGTAGCAAAGCTCATAAAGCATTCTATAGCAGCTACTTCTGTGCTAGAGGTACCTATGGATATGCCAAGAACAAATTTGGAAGCGCGCAGGCTGCACTATTGGGATGTGGAAAGTACAGAGGAGATGGAGAGAAGGCTGGAGCATCGCCGAGAACTGCGACGGCTTACGGTGTCTGGTGAGTTTGCAGAAGCTAGGGAGAGAAGGCTGGAGCGTCACCGAGAACAACGAGGCGTTGTCTATCCAATGAATCAGCGGACTACAGGAAACAACGGCTTGTGAAGAAATTCTATCTCGGAAGCGATTACAGGAAGTTAGTTACGTCCCTTCGTGGGTTGTGCAGTATAGGAGTGTATGGACCTGCAAGACAGAAAAAGCATCTAGCCAGGAAGTACTGTTTATGAACCGCATGCTAACTGGTACTGTACATTAGCTTGGCTGAGAGTAATTCCTGAGATAGCCCCAGATCCTCAGTGCATACAAAAAACATGCCTTCATATACCACACACTACATCTGAGATTCTGAGCCCACCAAGGGATATAACTATAACTTCCTGTAATCACTTTGAATATCATTCCTTCACACCTCCGCCAACATGCCTATAATACAATGTATGTATGCAATTGTGTGCACAAAATCAATACCATGTCGATTATATATGAGTGTGTTGATAACACACACATGCATTACGTAAATTTTAATCTCACTCACCTTGACTTCGTGAAATGTTTTGCAACAGAAGCAACCAAGCAAACTAATCATGTAAAATAATTGGGGCGAACCTGAGCAAGCCCCAAACCTAGTACGTACGTCTTACCGAATCTAAGTGGAAAATTCTAATTTAGCATTTTATGTATTATGTATGCGAAGCGCATTACGTCACTACGTTTGTGGCATGAGCAGAATGGAAGTTACTGGAAGTTTTCAGGCCCAATAGGCCAAGGTACGTCAATTTAAGTTATTTTTTGCTTACATGGCGAAGAAGGGCTAGACAGTGATAATATTCCAGTTTTGGAATGTTTTGGTTAACTACAAACGCACTGTGAAATTGCTGAGTCAGCACTTTTGGGAACAGCTAGCTGTGCAAGAACAGACCAGCCCAACCATTATGTAGCTTTCAGGTTAGAATTACTACTTGCTGAGCACAATTTTCAACCTTGTCTTTAGACTTTAACACTGCTGGATATAGTCTTGTCTGCTACCATATAGTGGTTTGTAGTACAACAGGTTTCTATAAATTGTACAATATAATGCAGCCTTTTATAATTTGACGTGAAAGAAGTGATCGCAACATGATACAAGGAACGTAACCATACCTGATTACACAAGAAGATGCAGCATTGTCTAATGGATGGAGACTTGCCTTGGCTCCGTCCTGACCTCAACCTCACCTACTCCCTAGAACATTTAGACAACTAAATCCAAGAGTATAGAGACCTTTGTGACTTTCAATATGCTCTTGTGAGAAAGGCTACACCCAAACCCAATGCTTATGATTTCAGAACTGGCTATGAATTCGCAATTTGCAATTTAATTATTAGAACCTTGTAATTAAAACCAGTCCTACAATAGCAAGCTTGAGCATCCCTCAAGTCATTAGTATTCTCCTGACACCGGATATCTTCCCTTGACTAGGCCTGAGCTAATTAGAATTTGCCTATTATTCTATTCCTGACTTCTTGCTAAATGTCCCTCAGAAACAGCCGGTTATTCCCAAAAATTTACAGCACATAAACTTATCAAAATATATTAATGCTTATTGTATTGCATCATCAGTGATGCTTCTATGTAGTCCTGGAGGCTGCTCTTGTGTACCAAGGCTGCTACCAAAACTTATAATATATATGATAGGTGAGAAATGGCTTCACTATGACAGTACTTTCCAAATAAGGTAAAAAGCACTTAAGACGCTGCTAATTATTAGAATGAAGCAATCTACGTAAAAATATGCCGATTATTCTTATTCTCTTTAAGTCACTGAAAATTCTCAAAATTCTTCCGATATAATTAGCGCAGGCCTACCCTCGACCCTGCTCTGTCGACCTCGGCCACCCTTACCCTTTCACACTCATTTATCAGTAGTCATCTTTCTGGTGCACGGATATCCTTGTATGACGATGTTGTGGTAGAGCTGTGTAAACGTGGCTGTCCTATCACAATTTTATTACAAATGCAATTACCTTTCAAAACCAGGAAATTTACTATGCCGGTCCTACAGTAGTGCATGGTAGGGAGAGACATCCTATCTTTACACTTGGCAGTGTATTGTACACACCACTCATTGCTGAGCACAGCGAGGCCAATAATTGCGACCTATGGGCTCAGTATCTCAGCTAGCATTTATATATATGTATACTTGGTATGTGAGTCACATTTTATCCCGGGGATCACGGCACGTGTTCAAAATGGCTTCTCTGGCAGTTATATGGATGCTGTCTTCGAACTTGTAGTGCACGAAGAGTCAGAGAGTTGGACAAGTCTACAACAGTTTTACCAAGGAAGGCCTACTACAGCTCCCAGGTTAGTAGAGTTTGTGTACCCGTTGTATAAGCAGAGATATGAGTGCTGGACACGGACGGCACGATCGAGCGATGCGAACGTGAGTTTCAAGCACTACAGCCCCTCTGTTGTGGCATCCATGGGTGATTCTCAGAAAATCTTGTAGATAGAGACATAATTCACCTGGATTTCAGTCGTTTTTTGTACCTGCACCAGAATTACTGTTCAGCTATTCACTGACTCACGAAAATAGTCATTTTTCCGATATCGGAAACTGTTCCCTGACATCGGAAACCATTTTCCGATATCGGAAACTGTTCCCCGACATCGGAAACCATTTTCCGATATCGGGAAGTAGTTCGGAACTGTTTCCCGACATCGGGAATTGAATCCTGAGTTCGGGAATGATTCCCGAAGTCGGAAAGACACCCTCGGCCACGACAGGGGGCTACCCCAGCCCTAGTCCGCATCCCGCGTGCAACCCGGGGGCTACCCCAGCCCCAGTCCGCATTCAGGTTCCTGTGTGCAACCCGTGGTGTGATGATGTCAGGAAAAGTTCTGCAGGCATGCCTCCCAAGAAATAATGATGTTAATACACATGATACAGTTTACAGATGTACGTTTGAGGGCCAGTTTTTTTTCTACAGTCCTTTTTAAGTAGCGCGCGTAGCCTTAACACATAGCAACTACCTGTTTATGCATGCCTCTGGTAGCTATGTGACGCATATTACGCTTGCGTATTCCTAGTAATATAAATGACCAGTTCATCAAGTTGATGGAACCGGCCATCCAATATCACTGGATGGATATTGGACAATTTGTCTTAATACAGCAATTAAGTAATATACACAGTTATACGATGAGTATTATAATAATAACGTTGATTGGACATGTACTTTCGTCTCTTATTCTTGGATGGGAAGCTTGGGCTGTGTTCTGGTGGTAGGCATGAGTGCTTTAGTCAGAGAAATACATAGTAAATCTGTATATGGTGAGACATGCACTCGTGTGCAGCATTTTCTCAAACATGAGATAAATACTTTTATTCTATACTACATTACGTCACTATAGAGTTTTACTATAGTACGTGCGGTGTATAAATGCCGTATCCAGACCTGCATTGAGCCTATACTCGAGGGTAGCTAGCCAGGTCGACGAGTGCAGCAGTGCAGCGTAGCCTAGAGCGACTGTACGGCAGGTTTTACTGGAAAATCGTTCGACAACTGTTGTAAGAAGGTGTGACGCCGCGGAGGGCTAGCGTAGTCGTTTCCAAACGATTACTGGTATAGATAGTCAGAATGAATGGTCTGAATTATCAACACGTGGTTCAGAATGTTCTTAGAATCAATGACATCATGAGAATATATGACGTAATGGAAAAGAGATGGTTACATAACCAAACAGGAAATCAAAGTAATGAGTACCAACATTGTTCAGAGTCACAATACCCGCTCCCGTCACTCACACAACCTCAGGTGATGGGCGGTTTCGTAGGTTATATCTCAGTTCAACTGGGGAAGAGTCGGTTCTGGCTTCTTGCCTTCTAGTCTGTGCATTAGATCGTCGCCGGTGACGTCTCTTCTTCTTTCCTAGCCAGGAGATATCAGGCAACTCTGGATGACAGAGGGTCACTCGATCTTTGTTAACTAAGATCGGCTGTTCCTGGGGGCGATCTACTGGCCGTACTGACAGACCATTGGGAAGGACATCCAAGATTCTGTATGGCCCATGATAGGGAAGTGCCATCTTCCTTTTCTTTCCACTGTGTTCATGAGGCATATAGACCATGACACGGTCTCCAGGATGGTAAGCCTGTGCTTTAGCTTGCTTGTCATATTGGGCTTTCTGCTTGCGTTGGGCCACACCAATATTCTTCTTGGCCAGTTTCCACGCTTCCGTCAGTCCATGGGTCAATTCAATCCGGTAATCATCCAAGTCCACCTGGTAGGGTGTTCGTGGCTTGGTAAGGGCAGTCTCAGTGGGCACTCTTGGGTCACGCCCATACAATAAGTAAAAGGGAGACTCCCCCGTGGATGCATGAGGTTTGCTTCTATAGGCAAAGAGTAGGTGCTGTAAGTATAAGTCCCACTCTGGTCCAAAGGTTTTGGCGTGTTTGGCAACCATTCCTTGCAGAGTTCTGTTGAAATTTTCTACAAGGCCATCACCTTGAGGATGATATGTGGTGGTATTGATTTTACGCATGCCAAGTAATTCACAGACATTGTGTATCAGGGTGGACAAGAGATTTGGACCACGATCGGACAATAGTTGGTTCGGTACACCATGGCGGCAGACACTACAGTCAACTAGGAGACGTGCAATGGTCTCATTGGTCTGGTCTGGGCTGGCATAAGCTTCAACCCACTTGGTCAGATACTCAGCAAAGACAATCACGTACCGATTACCCCTGGTAGTCAGTGGCATCTCCAGGATGTCTACTCCGACACGGTCAAATGGGTCACCAACTGGAAGTGGCTGTAGAGGGGCCTTGTAACGACGGCCGAAGAGGTGTCTCAGTGTGCACTTTTTCTTTTGGATGCTTCCAAGAAGGCTGATACAGCACTGGGAGTTAGTAGAGTTTCCACTCGGCACACTGTCAGGGATGCAGGTTCAGATATACGGAAAATGGTAGGACGTATGCTGGAAGAAGGCGTCTGCAAAGAAGTCACAGAGAGACAGAGAAAAGACAGCAAGGTGTTTGAAAATCCACTTACCAAGGGTATGGAGAAAGTAGGCAGTGGGTGGATCCATAATTTTTTACACAGAGGTGATGTTGATCCTGAATCAACTGAGACTGATGAAACAGGAGAGAGAGAAGATGACGAGTTTGTATATGAACTATGTGATACAACTATATGAGTTACCTTGCCCTTTCCACTGGCTGTACTATCAACAGGCACTTACAGTTAACTTCACAACTCACATTGATGGCAACACAATTACAAATATGGTTTTTACTTACATATTACAATTCACATATAAACACACAACTCAATTATGTTCTGGTGGCAATTGGTATGAAACAACATCAGCAACTACACATAAAAATCTGGAATAAAATTCCGGCCGAACACCATGCATGCTTTTTAAGTTCTCAATACTCTTAAGTTCAGTGGCTCTATCACAGATCTCCTCAATGGTACTTACTGGGCATACTAAATCCACCCCCAACATTTTATACCCTGGCTCTTCACTAACTATTACTTGACGTTCTACAAGAAGTCGCTCCCTTAGGTCTTTTATTAAGTCATCAGACAACTTCCTAGAGTTGACAGTTCGCTTTCGTGTCATCTTCATTGGCTGCAGAAGGTCCACTACAGAAGGAGGCTTCAACTTCAAAGTACTACAAACATCGCAGCATAGACCACCTCCTTCTGTAATAGCTTCACTGCTGCCCAGCCCCCTCAACAGAAGCTTCCTTCGGCAGTTTTCCTTTTGAAGGACGAGTTGACCCAAGGCCCCATCCTCACTCTTCTCAGCTTCTTTTTTGGTAAAGAAGACATGAGCTCGGCACTGTAGTTGACCATTGCGACCTGCACGTCCAAGTTGCTATGGACCAAATTAGTAGTAAATACAAAATACTGTATATAACAAGTTGATACTCTTAGATACCTGGTAACACTGGCTCAGAGACTTAGGCAAACCATAAAGTAACACGATCTGTATGTCTGCTATGTCCAATCCCTGCATATATATAAGTATAAAATTAGTAGCGGTAGTGATAATGTGTATGTTACACTGTCTCACCATGCCAAATGCCACTGTTGACACAAGGCATCGAAGAGGTGACAATGGGGAGGCAAAAAGCTCATATATTGCCTTTTTTGTTTCCTCCGATAGTGAGGCATGATACATATTAATAAAGCTTCCCTGTACGTTATTACACTTAAAGAACGTTAGTATCTGGCAAGCCAAAGACTTAGTTGAACAAAAAATTTGAGTTTTAGGAAACGTCTCAGGAGCCAAGCACTCGCTCATCTTTGAAGCAAAACCAGCAAGGTCTCTCTGCAACAGAAAAATGAATTTACTAGTATATGAGTCATACATGCATTAACCCATGCATACTTACACGGATGCCATTTCTTTTACTGACAGACAAGTAGATGTTTTGCCTGTCTAATAGCCCTAGAACTTTCACTGGCTGTGAAAGTTCCAGGGAAGAAATGATGCATGCTTCGGTTTGGGATGGAGCCGAGGCAGTTAGAGCCATAATGGGAGCCCTGGCAAGCGCTCTCAGACCTCCCAGCTCCTGGAATGCCAAACGAAACTTTGCTCCCCTAGACAACAGAAATTATGAACATGACGAAAAGTTCAATTGTTTAGTAGAAGAGATAATCTAACCACTCTGCAATGCAGTGGGCTTCATCAACTGCAATTAACGTCAGCTTCTTTCTAAAGTCTTTATCCAAAAATACGCCACGCCAAGGAGGCAAAGTGGCAGTCTCAGGGGACATTAACACTAATGGAGGGAAGGGGGATCGAAGTGAAACGGAAACCGTACATCTCACGCATACTAAGTGACCTACCAAATGTATACTCCCCAGCAACAACAGAATCATATCCTCTCATGCTCTTGTTGCATATTCGAATAGCCTTCACCCCCGCTAATGACAACTTCTGCACCTTTACGATTCATAAAACATAGTCTAAGTTGCCTCTGTATTCAGTTCCAATCTTCCAACATCCATGCAACACATGTAGCAAGTGATATGGCTGAGATTTACATTACCTGTTCGTCCATCAGGGCATTCAACGGACTGATGACAATGCCCACTGAGCAGGAGCCAGATAATACACACGCAAGGGGGCCCAAAAACATACACATGGACTTCCCAGCACCTGTTGCTAGCCGCACAAAACAGTCTCGTCCATGCACCACTGGCAACAGGGCTTCCAACTGGCCTGGTCTAAAAGTTGCCAGTCCAAAGTAAAATTGGAGGGCCTCCAACAGTCGCATGTAACAGGGGTAGGACAATTCAGCTGCAAAGTGCAATCCTTCATGATCAGCAAGGGGACAGCTAGAAGAGCAGAGACTCTGGAACGTACTGACTGCCATGCTCACCGTGTGACAATTTCCCGCCACAAGTTCGAACCGATATAATCACGCGTAGGTCATGCATGCTCTTGATGATTAATTGATTCACCTTAGACCATGCTTTAACTATGTACACAGCCAGTGAAAAGTGCAACTAACTCTCAACCTAATAACTTGTACATGAAATAATACCACAAACAGTAAAACTAACCGTACAGAAAAGTTTTGGCCGGTCTCAGTGTTGCCACTCATAGGTAGCTTCATACTTCACTCGCTTGCCTCACACAAAATAGTGTTGCCACTCATAGGGAGCTTCATACTTCACTCGCTTGCCTCACAAAACAGACCAAATCATTCGATACTCGCAGATCAGGGTTCGCGTCTCTTGAACTTCTGTCCCGGCAAAGTCGCGGAGATTGGCTGCCGGGCTGGAGAGTTCACCAGTCGTAATGCGTGGGCACATTGCTAAGCTGTGCACTCAACCGTATAATCATGTCTACCCTACGTCACGGCACGTGATAAAATGTACCAGGCCTTCCCCGCTTTTCCCTCGCTCGCTCGAATTACGTCACACGGGGCGGGGAGGCCTGGGAACGAGGCTAGTAGCAGGCCATTGGTTTCTTCTCAAGGCGAGAAGCAGTTGTCTCCTTCCCTTCAGATGAACCACTTGGGGTTCGGGTCTTGTTAGGTGGCACAGCTTTCGAGGTTGTGGTATCAGGCCGCTTTGGTAACAAGCGTACTGCTGAGGAAGTGGGCTGGTGCATATCCGAGAGCTGCTTTTCTTGTTCCTCAGCTACTCTTGCCTGATAGAGGGCATCAGTGAAACTCTCTGCAGAGGGCAGGACTTTCTCTTGCCATTTTAGACATAGACCTTGTACAAACAGGTCTCGTTTGAGGATTTCTCTCGAATCGGGATCCATGCCTAGGCGGCTGCCATAGCTACGCTCAAACAGAGTTTTGAAGTTCTGTGCATAACTATCAACTGATTCACGAGCTTGCTGCTTCCGCTTAATAAGCTGGGCAGATGGGAGAGCTTCCCTCCTTACTGGTGTGAGGCGCTTCTTTAGGCCCTCAACTGCTGCTTCATATGACTGTCGACACTCATTGGGCAAGAGTTCGAACAGCCGCTCGGCTTTGCCTGTCAAATGTAGCTCAAGTTGGGCAAGCTTCTCAGAGGGACTCCAGTATCCAAGCTCAGCATGTCGTTGAAGCTTACGTAACCATCTGTTAAAAGCACCCTCATCATCTGCTATTTCTCCCGAGAACAGCGAGAGAGGTGGCAGTGATAGTCTACGGCCACTCCTTCGCCTCTCACTAGACATCGGGGCAGACTCCGTATCACTTATGTCTGAGGGAGATTCTCTGCTGGCCTGAGGGGACCCGCTCCCTAAGCTGGAACTCCGTTCCCCTAGATTAGCTGTCAGATCAGCCTTTCTCCCAACTTCTAGGGCACTAATCTTTTCCTTCAACAAGGATATGAGGTCCTCACGAGCCTCTAGCTCACGTTTGTGCGCTTCTCTGGCTTCATTCCAGGCTCGAGCTACCGCAAGCTCCGCCTCTTTCCGGGCCTCTTGTAACTGCCACTCCTTTCGATCAATTTCATCCCGAGCTTCTTCTAGCTCATCCATTAATCCCACCCCAGTCTGGTATTTACGGCTCACCTCGGCCAATTCAACTGCCATTAGCTCTTTCTCCGCCTCCTGAGCACTCGCCAGTTCCCGGACGGTTCTCAGTTCATCTTGAACGTCACTTAGGCGACTTTCCGTCTCGGCCACTTGCTCTACGGCTTCCTCCCTTTTAGCCTCAACTTGTGCCAGCTGTCGCTCATGCTCACGAGTCTGGACTTGGAGTTACTCTTTGGCTTTAAGGTGCTTCGCCATCAGCTCTTCGGCTTGCTGCCTCAGTTCCGCTTTTGTTAGTGGCATCGGAGGGCTAGCGTAGTCGTTTCCAAACAATTACTGGTATAGATAGTCAGAACGAATGGTCTGAATTATCAACACGTGGTTCAGAATGTTCTTAGAATCAATGACATCATGAGAATATATGACGTAATGGAAAAGAGATGGTTACATAACCAAACAGGAAATCGAAGTAATGAGTACCAACATTGTTCAGAGTCACAAAGGCATGGTAAGCTACCGCTAGTCTGTAGCTAATTTTGTTGCGTTTCTGTGTGTCTGTGCCTGTGGCCACACTGCCAATCTACCGTTTTGTGTCTTGAAGGATGTAAACTGCATGCCACTGTAGCTACTAGCGGTCACTCGCTTTGGCTGCAATTGCTGAGAGTTGATTTTGACTTGGCTTTTGTGTTTTGAGAACCTCAAGCCAGCCCGTGTCTTGCCCAGTTCCAGACTCGATGCAAAGCTCACTGTTGCTTTCAGCACTTGCATAGCTATTGTGAGATCCATTCTTTTACAACAAAAATATCAATAGCAATGCACTGTGACATAATGTAATATAGAATAAAAAGATTATGTCATGGCTTGGTCGGTGGATACGGGATTTATCCAACCCTCGGTCTCAGGTCTCGGCGTGATAGCCCTCGGGCTATCACTTCTCGACCTTCGACCTCGGGTTGGATAAATCCCGTATCCACCTCCCAGCCATGACATAATATATAGTACACAGTTGGGCAATATCTCACCATATTGGCCACTTAACCAGCTATATTTATAACCAATTAGTGATCAAAGAGGGTTGTGAATTTAATTACTTTATAATTCCTTTATTACACCTAGGATTAATCCCATACCATCCCATCATTTCTTTGGTGATGTTTATGTATTGTATAAATGTAAGGACTATCCCCCTCCAGATACAGACTCAGCTATGTCTTTAAAAGAAAGGCGAGCCAGCAGTTTAACAGACAGCATTTCTGAAGACACAATTAAAGCCCTTTTGCCTTTAAGGTATGTTTACTTTTTACTAATTCAGGGCACACACTTAGTCTAATGGCAAAATAGAAACTATTGCAGATTGTAGGGCCAAGCTAGTGTAGATTTATGTTGCCCAGATGACGAAAAAGTGACAAGAACCGTATTCTATGTATTATCTGCCCATCCCCTTCTTTGAACAATTGTGATTATTTCCTTATATGGTATCCGCCCACCCTTTATATATATCCATGTTGAGTTAAACCTATAACTAAAAGCTGAAAACTCCAAGAAGGTGAGCTGAATTCAGTGGCGAAATTCGATCTTTGCTGTATTTTAATTGGAATACCGAAGGTAAGTCAGCTAGGCATTTAGCTTTTTAATTGTTAGTAGTTATCTGCATGCTTTCTTTTAAAACTAGTAAGATGCTGGTAATCATCAAGGGGCGAGCCTGATCGAGCGTGGTGCATCCACTCAAATGAATGTACATATATTCACATTACCCATGCAGGTGATGTTGGTGGTGTGCATGGTTGTCAGTTCAAGCAGTTAGGACATAAACAGTGGTGTAGCCAGTTGGTGATAGTGGGATGTAATTAATAAATTAGCTTAATTTCACCAACTGAATGATATAATTGGGGCGAGCCTGAGCGAGCCCCACACTCGCGTGTTGATGCAGAAATTTGGAATATGTATGTCGTCGTCGTCGTACGTCCTGCTGTAAATTCTAATTTTGCGTATTATGCAATACATATGTGAAGTGCATTACGTCACTACGTTTGTGGCACGAGCTGAATGGAAGCTACTCGAAAGTTTGTAGGCCCAATAGGCCAAGGTACGTCAATCCAAGTTAGTTTTTTACGTTGCTTACATGGCGAAGAACATAAAGGGCTAGACAGTGACAGTAATCATGTTTTGGTTAACTACAAACACACTACGAAATTGTTGTGTGGAGAGAGGCCCACCTCTACATGTACTTGCCATTCTCCAAATCCACTCAACCTCTCGCTCAAACCAAATTTTGCACCACACTTCTATAACAGTATGAAGCACACTGTCTGTGCATGCACACACTCAGGCTCGCACACACATGCCATGCATTATGTCTAGTATTCCAGGGCATAAAAATAGTATAATGATGCAGCTGATATTGGCAAATGCACTCATTAAACTTCAAAAGGTATGAAAACGGGCCACTTTCAATCGCATCCTTTACTGGTTAAAGCACAGATAATCTACAGTTGACATTATCTGTGGTTAAAGAGTGCATGGATCCTGTGACATGTATGTTGCCAGTGATGCTTCCGATATTTAGTAACTGGATTTTGCAAGAATGCTGCAAACCTCTGTATCCTGACTAGTGACTCATGTAGGAAACCGAAATAAACATTCACTTCTGGATGCCTTACATTGCATTAATTAATTTTGTTGAGGTGAGCAATGCTTTTCTCTCTCTGTATAGCAAGGAGAATGCAATTGTAACCTCATTACAATTCCTGACATACAAACCTGACCGACAGGACACTTCAAAGGATCTTAAGAATGAAATCAAAAAGGCAATTTACAGTCAGTATGAAGCGGAGCTTTCTCCCTTAGGTGACGACGTTTATGTGCAAGATTATACATAGTTTGTACTTGCATATTAACTTGTATGGTATAGTTCATAACATCTGTATTGGCGTAATGTATATATTTGGTATACCTCCATTACACAAATTTTAGCACCATATCTCCATGTTATATGTATAGGGCACAATAATAACATTATAGGTTTCACATAATTATTGCGGCAAGCTAGCTCTCATACTATAGTCACTTCATTTTATGTACATGTACACTGTTCCGCATATTTACATTCTGCACCCTGGTTCTGTATAGGTTCACTCCCAGGCCTGCCTGCCAAGCAGGGAAGCCTGAGAGCGAGGCTACAGACCCCAGAGTGCAGAATGTACAGGAAACAGCAATATGACAACAGGAATTGGAAATAAAGGAAATAAAGTTATTGTTAGCCACCTCTATGTATGGGTTTATGTTACCATGGCCTTCAATTTCAATCTTCAAATCTGCCGGCATAGATACATATCTAATCCAACTATTTTAATTACCACTCTCTGTCTACAATGGAGCCTTTTATTGTGTCTGCTGTTATTAGTTTGAATGAAGAAGCTCAAAATCAGCTCTAGGCAAGGCTTTTGTAAACAATTGTACAAACATAGTGGGTACAATTACAGGGGGTCTGTTGGTATTGGCATAGATAATATAGACTCGTAACCGTTACGAGTCTATATTATCTATGGTATTGGTATGCTTTGCTTCCTCCACCCATGCCAAAGATGACAAGCACAGGACTAGAAAAGCGTATACAAGACATTAAAGGTATTAAAAACAGTAGTAGCCGCAGTGCAAACCGACTTAGCAACCTATGTATTATAACTATACATATTATCATTGATTCTGCGTAGGCAATGCAAACACCGCGGACCCTACCCCGCCCGCCGCCGTTTTTCATTTCCGGGGAGGGTCTGGGCATAAAATAGTGAGCCAGCCCACTTCCTTCCGCAGCACCAGTACCGATCACGTTCAGTATCGTGGCCACGCCCAGCAATTCTCGCGAAGCGAGGACATCACCAGTAATAGGTTAGGCACTGCAATTATCCGCTTTGGAGTAAAATAACGAGGTGCCCAGTTACCCTGCCTGTGAGGGCTGCGGCGTACTAGACCAGTGGAGACGACGCGACTTAGATCTACTGAACATGGATGTGGCAAGTAAGTAATGGGTCGTACTCTAGTCACTCGACCTTCAATAAACTCCTGTTTGATACATCTATCAAAGTACCCCACTGGCAGTAGGAGAAGGGTGGGAATTTGAAAGTCAAAATCCCAGGGAGACTTACTACCTCTCCCCAGTATTTCCCTCCCCACACCATGGGACATTATTTCATTTTCGGAAAAGTGACAACCTCAGAGTGAATAATAAATACTATATATTCCCCACTTCACCCTTGTTTCTCTAGCAACAGTTGGGTTATAAATTCCGTATACTGACAGGAAGTTGTTCATATACTCCAGCCCTGAGGGCAGTTCAATAATATACAGCTTGTGCGTGCATGTACAGCCCGTATGACATAGTAAACAAGTTTGATAAAGATATACTAAATGCTAGACAGTTTGTAGATATAATGGATGCTTTGACTTTACAGTAGCTACAGTTCAGGAAGGGTATCCGCAGCATCACCCAAAATCTGATCCAGCTCAGCATCACTCAGTACTGGGAGTTGCTCTGTCAGCTTAGATTGAGGTTGCATAATATTTATAGTGCAGTCTTTCAAGTTCTGAAAGCTGAAGTTGATGGTAGGACATGCTGGAGGACACCGGACATCAATGTGAGATTGATTGACCTTTGTAAGGTGCTGCTGAAAGGAGGCATGGTTATGTGTCGAGGAAAGAAGAGATGAAACAGCCTGTTTGCTGGTGTGTAGTAGTATCATACACCCGCACAGCCTTCAAGGATCGATGGCCAGTCCTCTCCTGAATAAGCTTCTCCGGCACATCTGCTTGATAGAGTTCTGTTGCTGCAGTGGCACGCAGGTTTGATATCCTTGGATACCTGCTCTCTCACACATCACCTTCACCATATTATTCAATGCAAGGTGTGTTTTCCAACTGGCACAGCTGTGTACCATGGCACACTTGGATCTCTGGGAGCTTCTTGCAGTGGATGGACATAGAAAACATCCTTCAAAATTGCTTCCTGAGGCAGCTTCCGAAGGTATAGATCCAATAGGAAGACATGGCAGCGCTCTCCAGCATCTGGCAAGCATAGATGGGTACAAGTTCCAGTGGCGGCGGAAACATGAAACAAGTGGGGGGGCTGATAGAGTCGGGCTGCGTAGCAGCCCAGCGCGCGCGGGGGGCGCGAAATTTTTTTTCACTTGGCGCTTTAAAGTGGTCAAGAATCGCTCTCATGGGGTCTCTGCAAATCAGTACTGGAAGTGCTCTTGGTAAGTCGAGCATGCAGGAATAGGCCCATGGCCGTAGACCTCGCTACCTCACCCAGAAAATCTCCTTGCCCGGCGCATACAGCGCACGTAGCGCCAGATTGGCTGTGAAGTCTTGGCTCGTCCAGAGTACAAGTGAAATCACAGTATCAATGAACAAATGCATCGAAAGAATTCAACTGCAAACGTCCCTACTACCTGCCATTTCCACGTGGCAATGTCGAAGTTCAAAGTACGTAGGAGGGGCGTTAACTTCAATTTTGGGGGGGCTCAGCCCCCCAACCTTCGCAATTGGGGGGGCTAAAGCCCCCGTAGCCCCCCCCCCCGCCCTTGGGTACAACCTTGCTTTGGAGGTGAAGTTGTTTGTAGCTCCCAGACTAGTCTGGCGAAGCCAGACCCGAAGCGCGAAGCGCGAGGGTCTGGTGACAAGCCTATACCCACTTTTGTTCCGCAGTTATGTAATAGTGTAGTGTGATTACATAACGCTTTATGAATATCATTACGTCAAGTGCGTGTAATGTAAACAATTAGTACACACTTCGAGCGCGCCGCATGCACACGTGTATAGGTAAACGCATGCGCCGCATGGCTTATTACTAAGTTGAAGCACGATGGCTAGTACATCTCAGGCTCCTGAGATGGTAATACTATACAAAACTATTCTTGGTTCCACATGGACATACATAAAGTAAAACTAAGTCATAAACACAAATGACTTGTGATTTTTAGAACAAGAACCACATGTGCAAGACTGTAAACAAATGTCGCAACACAAACACTTACTACCCATATCTAAATGGTGGTATTCATCCATATCCCGGAATAGAAGGTCTCTTCGGCAATAGTCATCATTTGCTTCATATTCTTTTATACTGTCTTCAGCATGTTGCCATCTTTGTTTTGTTCGTAGTAAGATAGCAAGTGATGGTTGCCCATCTCTACCAGCGCGACCGGTTTCCTGTATGTAGGATTCTGCATCATCAGGTGGGCCTATGTGTACGATCTGTCGAACATCAGGGCAGTCGATGCCCATACCAAATGCAACAGTAGCAATTATAATTCTTAATTGACTGTTTCTGGTGAATGCGTTGATGATCCCATCTTTCTGGTGTTGGTCTGTTACACTTGTGAATACATCCACAAGCCTAAATTTTGCGAGATCTGGTGCATCAATAGGTTCAGTAATGTCCTCACCCAGTTGTGATTTGAAGAAAAGATAAACATCAGCACAAACTCCAAACGATCTTCCATAAATAATCATTCTAGGCATAGATATTCTTTCGCCTTTCAATCTATCGACTACTGGTTTGAAGGTGATCTCGACAGATTCAAATGTCTGAAGTCGCCATCGCTTCGCGCTTCGGGTCTGGCTTCGCCAGACTAGGTTCTTCTTGTCAAGAAACCTAGCAGCAGCAGGGTTGAGAGATAGCATGTGGCGCTGTAAACCACACAGCAAATTGTGTATTGTTGCTGGTGGATAAACGCGCCCCTTTTCACCGCGAGTTTCTACGGCATAGCGAGAGAGCCACTTGTTTAGGAAGTGGGCGTCTCCCGATAAGAGTAGTGCTGTACATGAAGGACGGGTCTTGGGGGGTGGCGTATTCGCGTATGGCCCTAATATTCTCCAGTCTCGTGCACCGTCAGAAAAATCCGGGGGGAATCGGAGGTTCCTAAACAAGTGGCTCTCTCGCTATGCCGTAGAAACTCGCGGTGAAAAGGGGCGCGTTTATCCACCAGCAACAATACACAATTTGCTGTGTGGTTTACAGCGCCACATGCTATCTCTCAACCCTGCTGCTGCTAGGTTTCTTGACAAGAAGAACCTAGTCTGGCGAAGCCAGACCCGAAGCGCGAAGCGATGGCGACTTCAGACATTTGAATCTGTCGAGATCACCTTCAAACCAGTAGTCGATAGATTGAAAGGCGAAAGAATATCTATGCCTAGAATGATTATTTATGGAAGATCGTTTGGAGTTTGTGCTGATGTTTATCTTTTCTTCAAATCAGTCTCGTGCACCGTCAGAAAAATCCGGGGGGAATCGGAGGTTCAGTGGCTCATCTCGATCTCGCTCTCTCGACCGCAGTCCGTATAACGAGGTGCCCCAGTTACCCTATCTATGAGGGCTGCGGTGTACTCGACCAGTGGAGACGACGCGACTTAGATCTACTGAACATGGACAAAGAGTTGGCAAGTAAGTAACAGGTTGTACCAGGCTACTCTGATTCCCCAGGTCATTCGACCTGCAATAAACTCCTGTTTATTAAATAGCCTCGTATTCAGGCCTTCTACGCCCACATTTTATCTATTCTCCCTCGAGATAAATTTTAATCTGGACGCTATTGCTATTGAGCTGTCAGTAGCAACTTGCTAGCTAGTATGATTTTTCATACTCTTGCTCCAAGGGCTTTCACTGTGCTAATATTAAAAAGGGGAATGGAACTTGGGGACAAGGTTAATGCATGCTTAAAATATGCAGTAGTTTCGGAAGAGCACGGTGGAGATATACTGTAGTCAACTCCAAGATTAGGCCACTGTTTGAGTTTCTCATCAGGGGCGTTCCCCAGACTCCATTTACCCCCCACCCCCCCCCCCTCCCCCTCCCATTATGCTACTACACATCCACCACAAAAAGGAAATGACTTTTAATTTTAAAATGGAACATGAGACACTGCAGCAGGGTCAGAGCTGTCTGCACCAACTTCCTCCACCGTGAACTTTACAAACGGGCCAAACAGCGAAAAACATCTGCCACGCACATATCACAGTCAACAGAATCGAGTTTGTCTTTACATGTTCCAACAAAAGTGCCCTCTAGACCACAACCCAAGCCAGAGCATAAGTAGCAAACAGCAGAATCATGTTTAAGAGTGTGGGTAGATGACATGACTGATCTGTCTAGCCTAGGTCTTACTTCTCCAAAAACGTAGCCTCATTCCAGGCACTGCCCACGTATGAGAAAATAACTTTTCTCTTGTGCATGGGAGAGCCTGCTTGTTTCTTGCATTGGGAGGAGTCTGGGAACAAGGCTAATCTCTGCCTACTGTAGTGTCCATGAATGAGGTCATACTGAAAGTGTTTAGTGGGTCAGGGTACAGGTGTACTTTGAATAACATATGATGTCATCTGTTTGCACTTGCTCTTGGGCTCTCTTCTACAGGGCAAGCGGTAAAGGATGACTTTGAGAGGCATGGGATCTTTGTTGGGAAATACGCATTCGATCAGTGTTTTGGTACAATGTGGCAATGGATTGACACTGGTAGTCTCACTGGACAGCTGATGAAGCATGGGCTAGCCAATAATCCAAATATCTTACACTACATTACCAGTTCCTATCTACCACCAAGGGAAAAGGCGTTCAACCTTGTGCAAATGGTTGCTCCTCAAGCCGGCAACTATGGGTTCCACCTCCTCTACATGTGCATTCGAGATGCGCGGGAGAACCTGGGTCACCAAGATGCCGCAGACCTGCTGAAGCAGCACGGTAATCACCACTGTATACATGCTTTGTGGTAGGCTGATACAGGCTATTGACGTGCACCTTAGCACAAGGCAAGGAAATTGGTAGTGTGGGCTGGGATATTGGTCTTGTTCCCAGGTTACCTTCCCATGCAAATTTTTTGTGCATGAGGGAGACCTGGGAGTGAGGCCATGTTTGTGTGAGTTCATGCTCAGGAATATTGTTTGACTAAAAGTGGTCCTTCATTGACCAGTCTTTACTTAATAGCTTCTACAGTTTATTTCTGATTTTATTCTGACAGATGGTGGCTAGCTATGTAGGAGTATGCATGCACAGACTGCCCTGTGTAGTAGCAACACATGTAGATTGCTGGCTGCTACTCAGTATACAAGCCTTTGTGATCACTTCGTTTGTTTGTGAAGGCCTTGATGGCAAACATTTCTAGTCATATCATACTTAAAACTGAAGACTTTGCTGGCTGTCACATCTTGCATCAAAGTGCTGACTTGACAATTTTGCTACCAAAACATGAGGGTTATTATTGTTGCTACCTATCGCTTCTTAAGTAGCTAACTCACTTAGCTTGGCCTGCAAACTCCCTGTGGCTTGGCAGTGATAGTGGCATAGTAATGCAATAACATGCCGTATAGCCGGTTTTTTTGGTGGGTGGAATTTTTGTGATTTTCTCATATTGACTGTCAGCAGAAATGTTCGCGATTTTTGATTTCGCGGTTCGAGCATAAAATTTTGATTATTGATTTTATCACACACTAACTTGATCGAGTAAAGACTATTTTGGGCAAAGGAAAGCCAGCGGGTGAGTACCAATATGCTTTGTGTCAGGTTTCATAACCCCTACAAAGCTTGTTCGTACTGCTAGCTAGCTAAGCTAAAGGCTAGCATCGGCTTCTTGTCCAATCTAACCCGCTCGCTACTAAAACTTGGATAGGTCGTTGTTGCTTCTCACTGCTATTTCTTTTGCTTTTAACCAGAACAGTCTTCCACTCTTAGAAAAGCTTGAACAAGACCGTAGCCTCTGGCTCTTCGCTGGTCCATTGCCCAAACATTTCGCGAGAAGAAATTATCGCATTTCATGGAAGCCCCACAAAGATGGCGAAAATTAGAACCCCGTGAAAATAACTGGCTACATGTATACGGTAATGTAAACGTGATAAGTGTAGACGGACAGACTGACAAACAGAGGTCGGAAGCAACTGAGAGCACTTCCCCCATCACCAGCCATAAAATGAATGTTAGCAGCCTAACCTTATACTGTATCCTGAAAGTCTTTCTACCACAACTATAGGTGTCCGTGAGTTGCCATTAATGAGTTTGCATCAGCCTGTGCCTGTGGCTACAGCTGTACCCCTCCTAGCACAACCTCTGTGTGCTCCACAAGTGAGCAGTGGAGAGGACTCTGTGCAGACCAGATCCACTACTATTGAAAGTAAGGCAGACTAGTGATGGACTGTCTGTAAAAGTGTGTGTGTGTGTGTGTCATTATTACTGTCTTAGTATGGCTTCATATAATTTAGTTGTAGTTTTAGCTATTTTGAGTGTGAACTTTAGTTTTCGCTTTGCCTAAATTATTACTAAAATACTCAGTTAACTAACTAAATCGGCTCATTTTGGTGATAAAAATATTACTTTTTGTTGTGTTTTTTAAATTTCAGTTTCACTATGTTGATTAAACCTGTTTGGTTCCTACTGAATTTGCTTTAAGTTTTAATTAAACAAGTACTAGCCCGGCCTTTGCCACTGTGTGCATGAGTGCTTACATGTATATGTGCTCAAGTGTTGTATATAATCAAGGATACTTGATTACTAATGTTAGTAATTAAGAATCCTCGGTATAAAGTACATGTACTGCATGTGAGAATTGCATTGTCCAACGTCCCCATTCATGTAGCATATTATTCAAATGCAGGTGGTGGAAGAAGAGTAACGAAGTATAAAACGAAGATGACTACAAGTGGTAAGTAGCAGAGATGGACATAGGACACTCCTGTACTCTCCCCTTCACAGCTGGTAAACAGCAATGAATTGGAGACTGGAACAAGGTTATTGATAGCTTTGTCCCTAGGCTAGGTTCACGTGTAGATTTTACTTTTGCTACTGTGGCCTGGGGGCAGGAGCTACATGTACAGCTATGTCTTTGACTTTTATGTAAGACGATATTCACTTATAATAATGGAGTGTCTCTCTTCAGAAACTTATGTTTGTGAGGGAGGAGCCTCTGGCGTGGGTCACCCTGCAGCTGATGACCAGGCCTTCAACAAGCCAATCCAGGAAACTGGAGATGACCACGCGAACGTTGATGATGACGTGGAGAAGGATGTTGTGAAGCGTGAGGGCCGTGTGCAGTACCAGAGGCAATTAGCTGAAGACCATGTGGAAAGAGTACATGGTGAGAACATGTAGTGTATTGTACAGCCGTAGTTTTACTATACGTATACATACACGTACACGTACGTAGATTTAGACTGCATTATCAGCTATTTCTGATAGGAAGATAAAAAGTAGCTAAATAAGGGACAGCTAACCTTGTTCCTCAGGGTCTTGTTGCTTGCGTAATAGCCTTGTTCCCAGACCACACCCCTGAGGCCACACCCCTGGGGTTTGGGCTCGGAACGAGGCTACTTGCGTAAATACTTCAAGAGATGGAGAGCAGGGAGAGTGAGCCTGGGAATGAGACTTGGAGGGAACCAAGCTGAAGGGAGAGTGAGCCTGGGAATGAGACTTGGAGGGAACCAAGCTGAAGGGAGTGGGAATGAGACTTGGAGGGAACCAAGCTGAAGGGAGAGTGAGCCTGGGAATGAGACTTGGAGGGAACCAAGCTGTGACTGATCGATTAACCTTTCGAGCTACGTACGTATAGGAGAGAATTGGCATGCCCTCAGTAGACCCTTTACCATTTAGTGCTCACTTTTACCCTCCCCCCCCACCCCTCCATTACATCATAATGGTAAAGGGCCGGCCATTATCCATTGGGGGGTAAAAGTAGGCACTAAATGGAGAAAACACATGTACAAGACAACGTGCTTTGTATTTTTTGTTTGAAAACATAAGAACATGCTTGTTTCCTTGTAATTTCATGTGCTTTGAGCCCCATTACAACATTCATGTACTTCAACATGGCATTTAATTTTAACGTTTTCTTCTCTATTTCTCATTAGCGGAGATAAGACGTAAAGTTGAAGGAGGAGCTATCGCAGATTTGCAGGAGGGAAACTTGTGCAGTGTTGAATGCATTCCAAAAGAAGACTGTGCCGATGAGACGACGCTCATAATGATCGGCTGCAAGTCTGTCGTTGCCAGTTTAAACTCTCGAGGTGCAAAAGTTCAACCAGCTGCCATTCTGATTGGTGTTACCGGAAGTGAATCTGAAGAGAAACCATCAACCATCACTGGCTTGCCGTTCCTGACTCAACCAGTCCTTCTTGGAGTCCAAAAGGGACTCTCGATAGCACTTCAGCGAGTAGTTTTCTGTCGATCGAGTGGTGAAGATCAACCCAAGCTCACCCAGCAAGACGTATCAGCTTTGGTGAAGTTTGAATGTATTCAGGCTGCAGCGCCGCTGGAATCAGCTAAGCCACGCCCACAGGAAGAGCCCGTATACGTAGCTCAACTCACGGTCCTCCCAAACTGGCAAATCTGTCGTAACAGGTTATACGAGTGCCGCTTTCCTGACAAGAATGGAAAGATACTAAAGCCACAGGTGTATGAGCGTCACCGTGGAAATACCGTTGAACTTAGACCCAGTCAAATTGGTCAGATCGAACGGCAGCTAAAAGCAGAGTACGATAAACTGCAACAAGACTCATCCTCTGACCCATCCTCTCATAGATAGTCTATGCAGTTTTTGTTTGATGCATTTTCCAGTTCCAATTTAAAATAATTATGTCATGTATGTGATGGTTTTGTAATTCTCCGTTATAGTATTAACAAAACTCATATTGAAAACGGAAGTTAATTAGTGGTGCAAAGTTCACGAGTACGTGCAGAAATTATCATGGCTACCCCTGGCGCCGATTCTGCTTCAACTGCTGTGGAAAGGGAAAAGAAGAGAAGAGGTAACTGACCCTACCAGCCACCTGAGTGTACAGGTAGCTAACATGGCTAAGTTGTTTAAGCTGCTAGTAGTAGCGTCGGGACAGCTTTTATTGCTAGGGGCTCCTCCCATAAATTATGGAAGGCGACCCTAGTTAAAGCCAACCCAAAATAGAGTTCTTACCTACACCAGACTATATCTTGTAGCTATGCAGCTATCTATACCAAGATAGTGCTCTGTGCGCTTTTAAATTAGTCTTGTCTCTATGCAGCCCTGTGTTCGCTCCCCCTCAAATTCTGTAATGATTATGTCGTAATAGAGTGCATTACGTGCCCTGTTATTATGATTTAATGCCTAATTATGGCAAGTTAATATAGTACAGCCTTTCTATCTTGCCTATGACAGTAGTTGGAAAGATACGCAAATCAGTACAAATGTGGGCAAACCTGGAAACATTTTTTCTTTGGGTTATGACAATTCGCAGATGACACCATATTATCACGAAGCCTGATGGAATACATATAACTGCACGAAGGGTACAAATTCCTAGCAACCCACGTTACAGGTGACGTGCTATTATTAAATTTAGCAGGTTGTGGCAAGTCTGAGTAGATCAGAGACTTCAATTTGTACTTATTTGTGTACCTGGGTCTGGATCTTGATGCAGCCAATCAGTTTGCAGGATGGCGTTAATTGCGTTAGTGCAGCCAATCAGATTGTACGAAAGTAAAATATTGCATAACACACCGACAAGTAGCTGCCAACATGGATATTTTGCTTCATTGCAGAGGAGACAACCACCAACAGAGTCAACGATCATTCTTCCAAGTATCCTCCAAAACCGCTTAGAGAGAGCTGAAATAGAAGCCTTGAAGCTTGTAAATAGCGTAAACAAGTGTAACTTTTTCTGGATGAATTTTCTTCAAAGCTGGATATTTTCAAACTAACTAGCAGCTACTTCCTTTGGACATGCCCTACCCTTCCAGCTATTGTCGTAGCAAAGATAGAAAGGCTGTACCATATTCAAATCTTGCCGTTATTACGTAATCATTGCAGTCAAGCCCCAGGCTTTGGACTTGCGTAACCAGACCGCTCCTTGCGGGGGTGAGTCTGGGCACGAGACTGCTACAATCATGCCATTGATAATGGAGCTACAAGTCTCATTCCCATGTCTACTTCCTCCTACCGTCATGCCTGGAGCTATAGGTCTCATTCCCATGTCTACTTCCTCCTTCCCGCATTTCTCACCCCAGAACAGAAAGTGCGAAGCTACTGGGAGGGCAATGAGGGGATCTACGTGGGTAAGGAGGCATTCGACGCCTGCTTCACCCGGATCAAGAACTGGCTGAATGTCTCTATCCTCGTCGGCCATCTCATGAAGCACGGGCTGGTATCAGACCCCACCGACACCGAGTCCATATCCAGTCCCTACTTCCTTCCAGACCAGAGGTGTGCTGCCAACAAGTGCATGTTGCATGTGTTTTAGTACATATGCATGTATGCTGCTGTGATGATAGCCTTGTTCCCAGGCCACATGGTAAAATTCAAAAAAGAGTGGCTCCTTCCGATTTTTTTGAGAGCCTGGGATTGAGGCTACTGTGATGGCAAAGAGTTGGCATATTGATACTTCATATGTTGATATTTTATATCTAAAAACCAGCTGGGACAGTTGTCCAAGGTAATACTCAGCAGCAGGTACAATACATCTGTGAAGTAGGTTAGCAAAGAAGCTAGCCTCTTCCCTCGGGTCCCCCTGCGCAAGTACTGCAAGCGACCAACCTTGTGGGAGGTCTGGACTCGAGTGCCAGAAGCTACAGCTGATGCAGCAAGTTTGTAGTGCCTCCAGTTAGCAGTCATAGCACAAGAGCGTATTTATTACCATCTACACTTCTTTCACAATCTAGATGCTACAAAACTACATCGTAAGTTAGTTTGATATAACTTGGCCTATAAACGTTTTGGGAGCCTCATTGGACTAATTGCTTATGGACTACTTGTAGTCTACTGTGGTGCACACATGATACATGATAGTATAGTGAACCCATAATAAGTCTGATAAGACTGGGGAAAGTCCCTGGGAATTCCCCTACATGTCACCAGTCAGCCCTGGTGTTCATAGAATCATAGGTACACTGCACACACAGTATGAACATGTACATGTACATGCACCTATAGGGAAGCAGTCTCAGATGGCTAATTAGAAGTCGTGTGAGATCACAGCCATGTAGTTTTGGTTTACACTGAACCTGCCATTGGCCAATAATGCCACAAACATATTGTTGATGCTGGACTCAGCCCAATGAAGGTGGATTGCACAACCCATAGTCATTACAGCTGTGTTTCGATACCACATGCAGGCTGAACAACCTCATGGGACTGGCCAAGAAATCCGGTGAACATGGCTATTTCCTGCTGTACATGTGCATACGAGACTCTCGAGAGGAGAACCCGTTTGGTCACGGTGATGCTGTTTCTGACTTGGAATCATCTGGTGAGGGTGTGTGTACACGTGTGCAGTTGCATAGCCCAGTGAACTCGTGATGAGCATACCTCACATCCCATGTAGTAGCAATCTACTGGCATGTCTTCCCATATAGTCATGAGCCAGGAACAGTCAATCATTTGGGGGAGGAGCCTGACTCCTCCTCAAGTATAGCGTTTGATTTTCCAGTGTGTACTATAAGGTAATCGTTCAACAATAAGTAGTCTGGTAACAAACTCCCATTAAGACTGTGCTACTTCTGCTAATGTTAATGCTCAGCTATAGAGGAGCGGTTTAGCAAATGTATCTTATAATGCAAGAACATCAAAGTAGCCAATCTCAAGACGGGGGACACACATTTTGACCCAGTTGGGTCTGTGCTCAATGAAGGCATTGTGTGACCTCATCACGTTTATTCTCCCAGCACCTATGACTATAGTAATGCTTGTGAGTGATGATTAGCATCGTTCCCAGGCTCCATCCCCCCCCCAGTTTTTTCACACAAGAGTAGCTCTGTGGTGTGGAGTACACTCTGGGAATGAGGCTAAGTGATGATGATGTACACACATGTGCACACATATACACACATACACACACACACACACACACACACACACACATAGCACGACGCCTGAAACTTCGTCCACCATGGGAAAATTCCAACTCTCATCCTGACAACTCCTCTGGTCCAAGTCCGGGACCTCACAGACCTCATTCTAACCACGATCCTCATTCCAGCCCGGCACCTAGCAATCATGGTCAAGATACCAATCCCAAGGGACAAGATCACGTCTCTGTCACCTGTCAGCAGCCACTTTCTCAGTCAATTAACGCAAGTGATGAAGGGCCAAAAGGACAGGGGGAAATCCCTTCGCCACGAACCGATGCCACACCCTTGGCTAAAAACACTAGGCCCATGGAGAAAGGCAGTGCCGTCTTATCAGGTACAAAACGTTAGCTGTAAAGATTAGTACTAGCTGTGAAGCTACCCCCTGTATCTTCACAGCTAGCATTAATTAAACAGGATTTCCAGCCAGTGATAAATTGATCAGGAGGGATTTTCAGGCATTTAGCAATGCTTCAAAGTAGCCTGGAAAATTTAGGCTGAATTCTAGCTCTTCTGCTAAAAGATTCTTTCAAGTACTGGGGTGGGCTTAGCCTGGTCCCCCGGCGCGGAAAAGTCGAAAGAGGCTCTTTCGTCTTTTCTGCGCCGGGGGACCAGGCTAGGGTGGGCTAAGAGTGTAGCAATACAATGGGTGGAGATCCTACTAGCATAGAAATGTTTTCTTGCCCTACTTACTTTGGTAGTGCCCAAGGCTACTGGTTACCTAATTAAGTGGCAGGAAGTATCACAGCTTTGATTGGTTACTTGAGTCATGTGATCTGAAATCCTAGAGCCTTGGGTGTCACCTGATCCAGGCCCACTCAGCTGTGAGTAATATGATGTGGGATCGCTTTACTATCATCTTTCCTGTAGGGGTAGTGCAAAACGTTGATCCAGGGAAAATAATTGCAGCAGCAAAGCAAGGTCAGGCATATGGCATGTCATTTGCAGACACTTGTTTGCTTAAGTGTGTGTTGGCAATGTTGTGTGTCTGTGTGTATGTGCGCACGTACGTGTGTGTGGGAGGGGATGCAAATGCTTACATGGGTGAGTATAGCTACATGGGTGAGTATAGCTACATGGGTGAGTATAGCTACATGTATGCATTAAATATGGCTTTGTCATGCTAGTTCTCAATTCCTAAAGGAGACATTGTATTAGTATGGCACAGCGCCACCATTAGTTACATGTAGATGTGGAATTAATATAAAGAAAGTGCTAAT
Source organism: Phakellia ventilabrum (assembly GCA_963921505.1). Taxonomy (NCBI): domain Eukaryota; kingdom Metazoa; phylum Porifera; class Demospongiae; order Axinellida; family Axinellidae; genus Phakellia; species Phakellia ventilabrum. Next base: position 4,978,355 of record OY997395.1, on the reverse strand, counting down.
CCACGTATAGCAACTATGTTCTAACTAGGCCAAGGCGGAGCCGAGGTCTAGTTAGAGCATAGAGCTGCCGGTGCTCTAGGCCATTTAGTATATGTACACATTTCCTGTATTTCTAGAGCTTCCTAAGCTTCTTACCATACTCTATGACACTATACCATGTTACTATAGTAACATATACAGTAAAACGCTATTGTGGTTCAATGGCTGTGGCTGTATAGTATTGTCTACATTAAACTAACGAACCGCATCCATGGGCTATCCCACCCAGATTTTATCTAGCAGCCATGAAACTTTTCTTCACGACTGTGAGATAAAGTCTGGGCGGGAGGCCTGGATACGAGAAGTTTCAGAGTAACATAGACAGCTATGTACATAGCATTCACTGTGCATTTATTATGTTACTGCATTCATAATATTGTGTTTTCTTCCATTTATGTATAATATACCTTACTGCTCGTCACATAGCCTCTAGCATCCAGTCTAAAGGAGCTTCAGTTCTCGCCACATATGCTCCCCAAGCAGCAATCAATACTGCCATGCCACCACCTGTTCCCGAAACTGTGAACTGGAGCAAAGAGGGAGATGAAGTTGAAAGAGACAAGATCACACCCCCGCCACCTCCTGTCCAGAGGCTGGACTCACAAGCTCCGCAGGGGCCATCCCTTGTTGGTGGGTATAGTCTCATCCGCTTTGTGTTTCTTATTAATATATACCAAGACTTGTTCCATCCAGCTAGTGTCTCTAGTACTTCAGTAAACCTCATTTCCAGACCATGTGGTAGTGCCTGGAAATGAGACGGATCGTATGAGAGGAGAAAAACAGGAAACCAAGGATGCCTCATTCTTAGATCTCCTTACTTAATATGAGGCATACCTACATTCTTCACTCATAGGCCATACCAGTGGAACGTACAGACGTGGGAGAGTGGAGAGGGGGAGAATCTTGAACTAGGGTAGTTCAGCTAAATATGGTTAGCAAATATCACGTGCGCTAAGTTACGTCATCCGTTACTATGCCACTATAGCCACGAGCGCAGTGGAAGCTACTAGAAGTTTGCAGGCTCAATAGGCCAAGGTATGTCAAGCTAGGTTAGTTTTGTGTTGGATAGACGGCGAAAGAGCTGCACATAGTGGTCTAGCCAAGCGGATCCATTCTACAACTGCATTTAGCTTAGACTGACCTGTTGCTGAGCACAACCTTCAGTTGAATGATTTATATTAAAAAAACAAACAAATGGCTGGTTTTTAGATATGAAATATCAGTCTTGTTATTCATGGCTTGATGTTAATATTAATTTGTTGATTTGTACCTCAAGAAGGTCATTAAATTTTGAGATTGAAAAGATACCGGTATGGTATAGCATGGCAGTAATTTTTGTTGTAATTTCTACAAATTGACCATATGGTGTCCAATTGTTTCACTGCAGCAAGAGTGAGGGATGCAATCTCTCAAGGTGATATCAATAGTCTGTTTGAAAAATTCGAGAATGAAGTAGACGTGGACATCGTCCCTGAAGCAGACTGTGAAAACAAGAGTGTGTTTATGGATGCCGTGTGCCGATTCTCCACAGCGTGTCTAAATTCCCGAGATTCTGGGAAAATTGGCATCCTTTTGGCGGGAATAAATGTGGACTATTCACGTGACCAGCCTTACGCCATTTGTGGGTTTCAACTTCTAAATGTAGAGGGAGCCATTAAGGATAGAGTTCACCAAGTGCTAGAGAGGAGTATGTCTGTTCGAGAGGGCAAGGAAAGTGCAGGCACTCGGCCAAGTTGCGAAGAACTGAAGAGACTAGTTCACTTAGAATTCATAACTCCTGTTGATTCCAGCAGGGCGAAGTTGAAGACCATTGTCGTCGTCATTGTAGAACCGGATTGGGGGATCTGTAAGAACAAACTGTATCGTTGTCGCATCGTAGACGACAATGGAAGGTCCAAGCCACTAGAAATATGGAAACGCTCTGAAGGCGGTACAGTTCCCGTCAGGCCTAACAAGGTGCCACAGCTGGAGAACGTTTTGAATACTGCGTATGAGGATTACAGTAGGTCATAGAACTGTAACTGTATTAGTTTTGTGCTCAGTGGTAATTCTTGGCCGGACATGCTCCATGTTGTTTATTATGAATATAATTTGCCGGTGTCCTAAAATGTGGTGTGGCATAAACCAGTTGTATCTATTATGTACATGTAGATAACATTTGTACAGCAGTTGTTTTTTGTTTGTTTGTTTTTTATTATCCACAAATTGGTGCTGTGTCATACGTGACGTACCACTGGTGGAAAACATGTAATTATTATGATAAGCCGGTAATAGCTTGGCTCATTTTTCCCGTTGCAGTCACTGCTCCAGCACAGTACTAGTGAATCAGTGAGATAGTGGATCGGGATAATTATATGTGCTACAATCCTTACCTACTTCACTCTCTACTCCTGTGTGAAGGTTTTGTTACACATGTTTCCTAGTACCTGACATGTTTTAGTCATTATTATGGCAGTAGCCATGGGTTCCATAGAGATGTGTAGCAGGTATAGGATGATAGCTATACCATACTGACACTGGAGATCTAGGGATGGAGGCTGTGTTTGGTCCTATATACAGGCATGATAGAGCATCACTAAGTCTTGCTAGTGGCAGTACTGCATGCTTCACCTCACATATGGGCCTAGAAAAAGTGGTACATAAATGATGCCAGCTTGCCTCGATCAGTTGACTATAATATATTCACCATGCTAGCAGTGCAGAATATAGCAAGGGTTGGGCCAATACAATATTATTGCTCAACGGGATCGATCTCAGATGAAGGCGAGATTTATCTCAGACGAAGGCAAACTTCAGGAAGTTTGTGCTGACTATGCACAAAGGCCAACCTTCCACAAAATCAAGGTAGAGCTGCATAGGGATCATCATTCCAGAGGAAGTAGTAGCTAGCTCTTAAATGCATAATATTATGAGGAGATTTTCCCGCAGTAATAGAAGGCAGTTTTTTTTTATTTACAGAGTGGAGTATTGTAGCTTCATTTCTGAACACGCTATAGTGGGTTCACAGTATGGACAGCTGCAGTGCACACAGACATTATTATAGCTCATAAGCATTGGTGTACAGGTGGTGAATTGTTTGCACTGACGGTTGTTTCAGGAGATAAACAAAACCATGCTGACTAATGGTTACATACACATAATACACAATTAAGCATGTGTCCAGCTGTGCAAGAATGCATAATTGCTATATCCAGTTACAGAACCACATGGCTCTATGACTTGTACTGTGATAGTAAATAAAAGGTGATTGCTGTGGGAAACACACCCTAAAATCAGTTTATCACATATGGCTCAGTGATAAATGGAAAGAATAATAGGGGGAAAATGAGAATAATGAGAAAGAATAATAGGGTAAAATAAAGGAATTGAAGAATAGAATAATGGGAAAATTAAAAAGAATAATGTGCCTGTCCCTAGTGTCCAGCTGTGCAAGAATGCATGATTGCTATATCCAGTTACAGAACCACATGGCAGGTGGAGGAGTAGAAGTATTGAATTTTTATCACAATGTCATGCTTCCGTTGTGCATAATTATAAGCTACCATGCATTCTCAGGCTGCAGACAGTTTATGTCTTTATGAGCAGCTGTAGTGTATAGATAAAATGCTCTCGCATGAGTGTTAGTAACTATACAATATTAGCTACTAATTATTTGAGGAGTATACTGACATGAGTTCTGGAAGAGCAGTGCTGTTGGTTGTACTCCTTTTCTTTAGTGTTTGTGCAAGTCAAACAGGTATTATTTTATGTGTAGCTACTTGTGTGTTTGTTTCAATAGCAGTTCTCATTATAGGATGGTAGTGTTATGTAGTTACTAGGTAGCTATGTAGGATGCATGTATTGTTGTATTATGTAGCTTGCATATCACCATCACGTGTACTAGAATCACGCCTTTCAATAATGTAGTAGGCGAAACTGTATAATATAGCCTCAAATTCTCTGTCCTAGGCGCTTGGCCTAAATGGGAGAGGTGGGATGTGGGGCATAGCAATTAAGATATAGGCTCTAATAACATCTTGCAGAAATTGTAATTTATGCATAACCATGATTGATGTATTCAGAATGTATTATATAGCTTGGGCATCACAGATAATATGCATGCAGGAAGGTGTACTATCAAATAATAACATGGGCTCTTTATGAATAATGCATCTCAATAATAATAATGAAGTGTTCAAAAAGAATGTGTTCAATCTCTTGTCATGTGCAGGTGTGCTAGAATTCCAGGATTTGGGCAGCACCAGTGGTGTAGACAGGATAATGCTGCAACCTGTGGATGATGGTCACTCAGCACCAATAGCTATTCCAGGAGGATTTCCATTCTGGAGCTCTGCCGAAGATTTAGTTCATGTAGGTGCTGCGTGCAATTGTGATAAGCTATCACAATTCCTGATCTCCGTGTAGCTATATATTATGGTCTCCTGTTCCTCAAATGGCAAGAAATCAGTGGGGATAAAGTCAGTACAGGTAGATATCATGAATATTACAATCTTCCTCCCCCAGGTTGGTACAAATGGATACTTCTCGTTCGGAGAGGGGATTACTACTTCCACTCCTTTGTTGTATCCCAATGGTCCAACTTTCACAGTGGCCCCGTTCTGGGCAGACAATGACATTCGAGAAGAGGGAGAAATATCCTACGAAGTGCATTCCGCAGGAAGTCCTCTCATCTCTGAAGTCAACTCTTTCATACGTGATCACCAGGGAGTGGAGTTTTCAGGCACATGGATGGTGATTGCCGAGTGGTATCAAGTTTATGAATATCCATACTCTGTCCTTTTCCCTGATGATCCTGTAAGCCCTATAGCTAGAACTACCTTTCCATGATCGTGTGTTGTATTATGAGATGTTACAGAGAATGCATGCCAATACAATATAAATAGAATGCTCTGATGACATTGGATATTCACTATAGGTCTAATAATTGCATTATAAAGAGCATCGTATGACACGTGTATGTCATATTTGGGCATATTATTTGTGTTGGAGGCTACACTATGCGTAGCAAAGTTTACATACCATAACCCCACCTCTGTTAGGTATGTATGTAAAAGTGTGTGATAGACTTGTCCACTCGATCTCTCTTTTACTGTCAACTACTGTATGGTACTTCGCTATTTTTAAACATCTATTTAAAGCTCATGTGCTAAATAAATGACGGCAAGTACCAGTAAGGAAGCATGTGCTCAATAAATACTATGCGGCTAATAGCGAGGTGTGCTTAACAACCAGAGTTTACGGTATCCTTACCTCTGACTGTATTCAACATTTAAAATTCTAACCAAGATGCTCATGCATGTACATCTCATGCGACAATGTATATATATCTTTATCCGCAGACAAATACCTATCAAGGAATTCTAGTCACTAATGGTAATGATTCATATGCAGTGTTCATCTACCAGTGTAATGCAATGGGATGGCCTGGCTCTGCAACAATCGGCTACTATGCCTCTGGAGACTTCTATGAAAACCACATCCTCAGTGGCACTAGCACTGCCAACAGTGTTGCATGCTTAAACTCTCCCAGTACAATCTGGAGCAATTTGGTCTACCAACTCCATAAAGGTGATTTAATTGCCAAATATGGTTAAAAGGGTATCCATGTATGCTCATTTTGTGACTTATAGTAATGGCCATGATCTTGCTCACAAATATATGACAGATATTAGATGCACGACAATTATCCTACTAAGTATTATGTGTGGAATGTACACCCTGTTTCATAACCGGGAAATGTACGGAAGTAGTATATTCATTGTACAGATACAGTAGTAGGAGGTATGACATAATGTATAACCTCTCTCTTTCTTATAGCTCCAGAGGTTTCAATTATTACTGATCCCATTGGACCAGTTTATCAAGCTGCTTTATGGATATTCTTTAGCTGTAATGTAGACAGTCAGTTGTCAGTAACATATGCCTGGGAAGGTTACTGTATGAATCAAGGCACAAACCAGCTCATTTTTAGACTGACTGGTTTCAGCAATCCTGGAATATTTACTCTCAGAATTCGATCCACTTTGACTGAAGAAGTTGGTTGTGTTGCTGAATCTGTTGTGTGCAAAGTTACAGATGAAATTGGAAGTGTCGGTGAAGCTACTCAAAAGATTTCTAATATCACTGGTATGAAGTTTGTTTTATCACAGTAGTATTATGTAACGGCTGTCAATTTTATTCAAATTAGCTAGTTCAGGGCTTAACTACTAATCATTTGCAAGTGAGGAGGCACTCTTAATGATTTAGCTTAACATTAAATTTTGTAACATGCAAGCTTAGTTATAGAATGATGCATTTTTACCCAGGTGTTGGCCTTTTTGGCACAAGTGAACCCATATCAAACAACAGTGCTTTCATTGCGGATTCAGAAAACCAAATTGGAGTCATCTACTGCCACTCAGCCTCAAGAGAAAGTGACATCGGTCAGTGGATCTCACCTGCTGGAAATGACATCACCTCTACCCTTACAGATTCGTTTGAAGTGGCCCATTTTAGTGAGACACTACCAAGTTATACAACACTGCAGTTGATACAAGCATCCTCCCTTGGTACTGTCCACCAGGGCATATACTCATGTGTGATCCCCGATGAGACTGGAGTGGAGCAGACTCTTCACATCGGGCTGTATCCAAACACATACACTGGTATGTTGTGTATTTTAGTGGGTACAGCAGTGATGATTGTCTCATTTGTACATGTACATTAAATGCTTAATAGTTGAAATTTACAGCACGAATTAATTGTCAAAATCTTTTTCAAATGCATACACTATATGAACAGGCGTTTTAAGCATTTTAGCCATTGAACGTACGTCTGGAAACCCTTTGACAATCAGTTGCACAACAACTGGGTTGCCTCCCACTACTGTGCAGTGGTCAAGAGGCTCTGAGCTGCTTGAGCATGGAGAGATATACCAAATGTCGCAAACTGTTACTGAAAGAACTACGACTACGTACAATTCACTGCTGTCAATCAGTACATCACCAGATATGGCTGAAGGTCTCTATAGATGCCATGTCACCAATGAGCAGACTGGTCCAAGCCAGTCAATGACTGGCCCCAATACTACAGTTGGTAAGTGATCGGCGATACTATGTCTGCATTATGCATTCACATAGTTTCCTTCTCCTCAATTCATAGCTTCACACTATTTTGCTATTTATACGGTTGGAGATGTTAGCTCAATACGTTGCAGCCTAACTGGAGCAGCTACAACAGAGTGGCTCTACAATGGAGAGGTGGTAGCATCACTCCCTGGTGATGAACTACTTCTAAACATCGCAGTGAATGACAGTATCCATGGCGCTGTCTATACCTGCAGAGGATACAATAATGCTTCAGCTATTCCCGATCTGAACATTGCAATGATTGTGCAAGGTAAGTATTGCACTCATAAATTGATGTCCACTGCTCTTCTCTAATATTAGCTCATAATATAGTCCCATAATTATAGTGTCTGCATAAACATTACTTCGCTGGTGAATACCTATACAAAATGAATGTAGGTATTAAAGTTACTCTACCCTAAACTCTGCACAGCCTAAATAGAATGTCTCCCATCTTGTACTTTATTTCTTAAAATGACTTAACTTTGTTCCCAGGCTCTTGCGGGGTACGTAGCAAGAGCCTGGGAATGAGGCTAAAAAGGACCAAGTGAGATAGTGCCCCGTAATAATCTATACTCTTACACAATCTTATTTCCCAGTTCCAACCTCTGCTTTGGAGGTGTCCGTTCTCACTGTCTCCAGTTCCAGCAATCTTAAACGTTTCATATGTGTTGCATCGGAGACCGTGTCGGGCCTAGCTAACAGGTCCTCTCTTGAGTGGCAAGATCCCAGTGGCAGCCCTGTATCAAATGCTGGAGCAATCACACTGATTGGCCCAGTTGTTGAAACTACACTGACATCTCTAACAATCTCAATAGCACTTGATGCTGTAGGCGTTTCACATGCTGGGGCATACACTTGTCGAGGTACTCTTATTTCAACAGCACTTTCTTCACCTCTTGTGAAAGCTGTACAAGCAAACTTTACCTTACAAAGTAAGTCCCTGTACAAATGCACGTTTCAGTTTTTATGAATTGCATGGATAGTTCTAATGCTATATCCATCGCTTCCTCATAATACAGTCCCTACACCGAGTGTAAGCATTACCTCATCATCAGATAGCCCACTGTACGCTGGTTCTGATTTGACTATTACTTGCACTATTGAACTAAGTGAGAGAGTGGACACAGAAGTGATGGTTTCCGCAACATGGAAAATGGGAGGGACTCTCATATCCAGCAGTGATAGAATCACCGTTTCTCAGCCTCAAGAAATTACCAGTAATGTCTATGAAAGTGAACTGACTTTCTTCCCTTTGAGTAGAACACTTGATTCAGGAGACTACAGTTGTGAGGTATCAGTCCATGCATCCCCAGCGTCACCTTATATCACTTCATCAGTGCCTGTTTCAGCTACAGTTTCCTTTGCGATTCAAGGTAATGCTTCGGGGTTAAGATTAGGGTTTTAGATCTGTAATCTAATTTTTGTGTTCTTTGGATGCATTTGCAGTTCCATCACTTGTTGTTGCTGTTGCTCCTTTGAATGTGAGCAGTCTGAATGTGGAGCCTTACAACACCTTCTCAATTTTGTGTACTGCTACCACAGAAGATACTGTTACAGCATTGAAAGTGTTTGAATGGGAAAGGCAAACTGTAGGCACTGACATATCTATCCCTTTAGCTCATAATAGCGACACAGTAGTGATTAACAACAATGTGAATGGATCAACGACTGTAAGCAATTTAACGATTACTGAAACTGTAACTGGCATGTACATATTTGTGTGTACAGCCAATCTTCAAGTTCCAGGAGATACAGAAATAGAGGCTGTAGCGGCTGCAACTGCATTTGTCAAAGGTAAATGTAAATGGTACTTGCATGGTGTCGCATACATGTCAGTGGATATTGGTAAACTGCATGTTGATGTTGTCATGACACTACGTATTTTCTCTTAGCTATCCACAATTTAGTGAACTGTTTAGTCATCTGTATGCTTTCCAAAAAATAAGTAAGACCAATGTTCCTTACATGACATTGTAGGTCCGATGTCTCCTATCAGACCAGTAAACCTCGGAGCTACTGTCACTAATTTCTCTACAGCCCTGTTGGAGTGGCAAGTTCCCTACGTGGCATACACACCTGAACAATTTTTCGCCAAGTATGGAACCAGTAATGGCAGCCTAGATCAGATGAGTGAGATAATATTAGGTACTGCGGATATCTCAGCTGTGGATCAACACTATTCTTTGCAACTTACTGGACTACAGCATGACACTACATACTACTACCAACTGGTTGTAATGAATTCCTTTGGAACTACCACAAGTGACATTGGCATGCTCACTGTTGAAGAAATACGTATGTTATATAGCATATAGCATGTACCTATGTACATGTAATCAGCTCTCTATCAAGTATAATTGAAAGTATACGTTTTTGTTCCCCCTACAGCTCTGATTGTTTCCATAACTCCACCAGGCCCTGCAGAGGCTGGTCAAACATACTCTCTCACTTGCATTGTGTCAGAAGAGCAGGACATCATAGGCATACCCACTGTCACTTGGCTGGGCCCTGATGGGCAGCCCCTATCATCAGGAAATGATATTAGCATTAGTTCACAGGAGTCAGGGTTGACCATTATCTCAGTAATTCAGTTTGATCCTGTTAAAGTTACTCATAGTGGAGAGTACACCTGTCAGGCTGTGATTTCAGAGATTGACTTCATCACTTCAGTGGTATATGATCTTGCGGTGCTTGGTAAGAAATGCAAAAATAGTCTTGGATTAATGTCACTTGTCAAATTTGGTACTAATTTTAAGATATCAAACAAAGACCATATTTAAAGAATTACCCTTCTATTTTTTTGCCATTGCATACTAATACCCAGTGCACACCCTGACAGTATCAATAGACTCCACGAGCACTGAGTATCAGGCAGCTACTCCAGTTACTCTAATGTGTGTGGTTGAAACTGGAGCGACTGAACCAGTTACATACCAGTGGTCTTCTTCCTGCTCTGGTGATTGCTTTGTGACAAACCAAATATCTGCAACAATTATACAGTCTGCACTTCGCTCTATTGATTCTGGGGAGCACACTTGTCTTGTAACTGATAGTGCTGGAAACACTGGAGTGTCAACAACTCAGTTCACCGTGACAGGTAAAACAAGAGAGTAGATTACACAGCTTGGATGACATAGTTCAGTCTTAAATTTCTTCGCAAATACTTTAATTGTGTTGCTCTGGGTTCTCAATCAAAAATTGGCTTCACAAACATAATATCATCAAATGCCAATGTTTCAACTGCTGGGCTGCAGTCTTTATCAGGGTAGACATCAGTGTCACCACTGAAGAGGACAGCAGCCCAGTAGTTGAAACGTCAACATTTGATGATATATTTGTGAAGCCAATTTTGTTTGGTATTAAGAGAACCCTGATCAACATCAATACAGAGAACCTACTGTTTGAAATACTTTAATTGTTTTTCTCATAAAATTCATACACTGCTCTAGTACTGTACAGCACATAATTATTATGACATTGTATAGTGTGGATGGGCATTTGAAGACAGATGCAATTGTTCCCCCTTCCCTATATAAGGTATTGGACTTTACTACTCTCTCAGTGGGCCAGTTGCTAATAACAGCATTGTGAGAGCTAACAGCGATGACAGCACAGGCACCATCCAATGCATAAGTGGGTCAATGGAGCCAAATGTAGGACAGTGGATTGCACCTGATGGCCAGGAACTTACTCATAGCACTAATAGTCCGTTTGTAGTTACATTAGGCGGCTCCACCAATCCAGGATACTTGAGTACTGTAGTTGCCAATGGACAATCACTGAGTAATACAGACCAGGGAGTATATTCGTGTATCTTGCCAGACGAGAGTGGAAATCAACAAATTTTACATCTTGGCATATATCTCAGTGGATTTAGTGGTACGTTTTATGATTTATGCAGCATTCCTATGTAATGTTCAGCAGATGTCAGGGACATTGGAGTTATTGTTTGCTAAAGCTTCATATGGTTTCATTCCCAGGATACACAGAAGGGATCTGAAGAAATGGCTTTGTATCTACTTTACTGAACAATAAACTGAAAGTATCCACATAAATCATGGGATAGTTGGCACACAATAGAAATCTAGTCACTTCTTTCTGCATGGCCTGGGAACAAGATTAAACTCCATGGTAAATATCATTCTTAGCAAATATAACTGCTAATCTTTATGAGACAATATCTTAAATTGAAGTGCTAATGCTCCATTGAAATAATTGCATTTTCAAGGCAGCCATAAATAAATATTATTTCACAGTGTATATTGTATTGTATGTATGAAAGCTAAAACACAATTATGCTACTTTACTTCTATACAGCTCCAGTATCGATTGCATCACTTGAACGCACTGGAGACTTTCAACCAATTTTTACTCTCAAGTGTACCTCAACGGGCTCACCTGCTACAGCAGTCGCTTGGACAAAAGATGGTGCACTCCTAACCAACAGTGAAGTCATCCACATGAGTCAACTCCTGACTGATGGCACAACTGCAACCTACAGTAATTTGCTGAGCTTTGACGCTCTTCCAAGTATGGTAGTTGGGCTATACTCCTGCACAGTAGACAATGACTTTGGAGCAGCTACACAAACTATTACATTAACAGGTGTGTGCATGTATGTATGTTTATGTGTGTGTGTGTGTGTGTGTGTGTGTGTACATGGATCCTTCTGTATTTCAACAGTACAGGTAGTGAATGTGAAGCTATTGTCATTTCTACCGTTGCACTACAACAGCTGCCAATTATTCATATGCTTTCCGAATTAGGTCTTCAGATTCAAGGAAGCAATATTCTTATTGTGGGCGAGACGACCTCCCTTATCTGCTCTTCTGACCTGGATATCAGCTCAATTGAATGGCTCTATAGTGGCCAGGTAGTGGCACGTTCTACCAGCCAGCAGGAACTTGAGCTGGAGTTCAGCCCAGTGAACGATACCATCCACGGCAGAGAATACACTTGCAGAGTAATCAGCCCCTACGGAAGCCAGGAAGAAACCATAAGTGTAGTTGCTGAAGGTGAGTTAAGTGATTGTATAGCCACACAAAACTCAAAGGGTGTTATAACATTACACATGCTCTCAAGGCCAGGTATTCAGTGGTGTTTAAATTTTTATCAATTTTTATTTTATTTTTGCACTTCATTTCGGTGGTATAGGGAAACGGGTCTGCTTGGTTTGGAGCTGCATCTTTAATCTTGCAAACTTTTTTTAATTGTCTGTGGCAACGTTTTAACAAATGGGGAGGCCCTATCGGGTGGTTATACTCATGCCCAGGGGATTTTTCCTCCTCAGTTTTGATCACTTCAAAAGTAGATTTTTTTTAACATTTTTAGTGTAGCTCTGTAGTAGATAGTTCTTTGGTTCCCATATCCTTGGTTTTTAAAGGCCTGTAGGTTGAGCCAAAAGTTTGTAGAATGGTGTTTGTAATGTTAACTGCTCTTCTATGTAGTTGTACCGGACGACTTCTCAGTCAGTATTACTGCCAGTGTCGAGGCACCTGTGGCAGGGCAGGAGTTTACACTCACTTGCATGGCAGCTACTGTGCAAGGCATCCAGAATACAGCTGCAATTGAATGGCGAGATTCTTCAGGTAGTGCCATTACCTCTGGAGGGGATATAACTATCGGTGACATCATGCTGGTAGCCAACAGCCATGTTTCCCTTGCTTTGCACTTCAATCCCCTGCGACTATCTCACGGAGAGGAGTTCAGCTGTCAAGCAACCATTACCACAGCTGCTCTACCTTTTCACTTGATGAAAACAGCCGAATGGGATCTTATTGTTGGCCGTAAGTAGTATTATACAATATCATGCGAATTGCAGACACCCTGTACAAGGAAATATTCACTTCTATTTACAGCACACAGCATTACAGTAGTGGTTTGGCATTTAAATGGCTTGATATATTTGTATTGTATTTGTTCTATAATCAAAATTTATAGAGATGTTTCTTCATGTTCTTACAGAGCCTTCATTTGAAGCTGAGATTCAACCTCCTAACTTGATATCTTTTGATGTTGAGCCCTACAACACCTTTACACTATACTGTACTGCAACCGTGCATGACTCCGTAATCATACCCAAATATTTTCAGTGGAAACAGGGCCCAGAGGGAGCTGAAGAAATCCTAAGTGACAATGGTGTCACAGTTATGATCGTTCATAGCAATACTAATGCTACCTCAAGCTCCAGTGTGCTAACTGTTACAGAGAATACTCCTGGTAGTTACAGATTTGTGTGCACAGCTAATCTACAGTTTTCTGAAGCACAAGATATTATATCTGTGTCAGATTCTGCAGGTATTCTTGTCAGAGGTAAATAATATTATCCTGCGCTTATTGCTTTTCCACATTTGCAAACATGTTTTCAATCAAGTATGCAGACTTACATAAAATGCATTTTCTATACCATTCAGGACCTGAAACACCTGCAAAACCCACTAATATTAGAACTACTGTTGTTACTTCAAATTTAGTCGTCATTCAGTGGAGAGTCTCCACAATCGCCTACACACCGGAAATGTATGTGGTAGTTTATGGTCTCTCAGAAGCCACTCTTGATCAGCAGAGTGTGGCTGTTATGGGAAACCAGGATACTTCAGCAGCAAATGAGTTATTTTCAGTGACCCTTACGGAATTACAGCTGGATACCACGTACCACTATAGAATTGTCGCTACTAATGCACATGATTCTACAAGTAGTGACACTGGCATATTTACAACACTACTTGAAGATGAAGGTAAGCAGAACCACAGTATAGTGCTTGATACTGATTTACAACATCTCTTGTATGCAGGTCCATGCACTCGATTCTTTCAGCTACTGCTGAGTGACGTTAATGAATGCAACGCCTGGAGGGTGAGCCAGTCATTCTTGTGTAGTACCACATTAACTCTCAGCAAGGATTTTACTTGAGCATGGATGCTTGAGGGTTAATTAATAGTGGCTAGTCTAAGAACATGTACTAACAATTAATAGTCAACCGTATAATATTATACCAGCCTTGGGCACTAGTCCCTATTCAATAGTTCTTTAGTTAAGATTGTAGTGATTCTTCATGTTCTTCTATCATCAGTTTGATCGCCCAGAAGAGAAGATTGTTGAGATTACTGCAGCCATATCTTCTGCTGTGGGTGGACAGTGCCAGTGCTCCTTAGATCAAGATCATTTTAGCAATGCTGAGTTTGCGTGTGTATCTGATGATGTAACAGCTGTCCTCTTTCGAGCTCAGCTAACTGGTAACAGCTGTGGCCAATTGTTATCCCACATCGAAATGTGGGTTCAGAGCGAAAGTGCCTCTTTTGTAGTAATGAACAATAGGCTCTCTGTAGATGAGAACTGTATTTTCGAGATTGAATCTCTCCAAGAAACTTTGGGCTGCTCTAGAGTCAGTCCATCATCCGAAAGTTCTGGAGAAACACAGAGCAATACGCTCGTTATTGGAGCAGCTGCTGGTGGTGTAATTGGGGTGATAATCATTGGCATCATTGTGGTTGCTGCAATTATCGTGTGCACACGGACACTGAAGAGGAGACGGTAGGCTATGTTTTACGGTACAGTACTCCAAGCAAAGAGAATACCTTAATGAAAAATCCTTGCTTATGTACATAAAATAAACAATAGATAATGTTATACATATTCTCTTTGTCTGGAGTGTTTTTCGTAGTAAATAGTTTCTCATAAATGATGTATAATTGCAGGAGAAAACTTTAGTCATCTGTCATACCAACTACATAGCTACTCAACCTGTAGTTGACTGCACTCAAGCTAAGCTATAGCCACGAGAAGTTATTGCATGTGGTACCCAGATAGCTGCACTGTGCATATACACTCAGCTCATCAGTACTGCATACTGAGCCACTGACCTGGTTCACTGCAAAGGGTACATGCCTTTCAACTATTCTCATTGTAAGAGCACTTTCCTGGTAATTACATGCATGCATTAACAATAAATTATTCTTTTCTTCAGCCTTGAATCCATGGACATTAATGCCAATGACGCTTACAGCACTGTTCATGATATACACATTGGAATGGCGAATCCCGGCTATTATGATGACACTAGCAATGCTTATGCATACCCAGTGACTAGCCCAGGTCCCCTCACCAGCCTACCTCCACTGGTAAAAACTGGCAGCGGAGACTATGCAAAGATACATCCCGGTGCTGAGTACTACAATGACAAAGATAATGATGCCTCAAGTGGAATATATGAGCAGATACATCCTCAGCCCTATGATGAGGAAGACCTGGTAGTTGAAAACCCTCTTTATGGAAGTGTAGACTAATTCACAGCAGCATTACTTTACCGATCACATTATGCATAATCTTACTGCAATTGTTAGTATTGTGTCAGTCTTGTTTAGACTTCCCATGACTTCTGGAGCATCTCCATGGAAGTTCATGAGCTTGCACCTGAAATTACAAACCACTATGGGCCTTCATGCAGTGTACATATTTATGGCACAGTACTCAGTAATGTATATATAATGCTATTCCTGTGTGACATTAAGCCAAAAATGCAGAGTTATATAACAGAACTGAATGTGACATCACATTTATTACACATTGGCTAGTTAACCTAAGTCCCAATCCATATTATATAATAGGTATTGGCCTGAGCTGGGATGGCTGAAGGTGCTTTCAGGGGAGACCACTGAGGGTGGAGCAACAGGCTCCGCCCCTGCCCAGATCTGATAGGTACATGTAGATTGAAAACAGAAACCAATCCCTCCACAGTCTGATGGACGCTGGGAGGATGGGTTGGAAGAATTCTGAGTTCTCAGTCTCACCAATGCAATCTTGCTATATAGCAATTGTTGACAAGGCGCACGTCCCAACTGCTTGCTTTTGGCGGGCACCTCACCCACCAATAGCTGACACACATGCTCTTGTGAATGTCCAGATCTCCGAAGGAGGGATCAGAGATGATCAAAATTTACACCATGTGATCTCCTTGGGTGAAAATTAAGAAAATGTATATCCGCCTTCTCTACTTTCACTTTCGGTAGGGAGCCATGGCCAAAACAAAATTATACATATTTTTTAAGTGGTATGCAGTTTTCAAGTAGTATAGAAATTGTTCCTAAGCTGCCCTACAGATGAGATTCTGGTGGTGTAGTGGTAACATCCTTGACTGTTAAACCAGTCAGGCCCTGCAGACCAGGGTTTGATTCCCTGCAGGAGCATTTCCTCTTTGGGGGGGGGGGGGGGGGGCATTTTATGGGCCCTTCCCCCAGGCACGTGTCCCTGGCAATTTAATACATAATTATGACATTATATATTGTTGATGGACACTTGATGCACTTGTTCCCTCTTCCCTATAAGGTATTGGACTGCACTACTCTCTCAGTGGGCCAGTTGCTAATAACAGCATTGTAAGAGCTAACAGCGATGACAGCACAGGCACCATTCAATGCATAAGTGGGTCAATGGAGCCAAATATAGGACAGTGGATTGCACCTGATGGCCAGGAACTTACTCATAGCACTAAGCACTAAGTTTTATGATTTATTTCCTATGTAATGTACAGTAGATGTCAGAGACATTGGAGTTATTGTTTGCTAAAGCTTCATATAGTTTCATTCCCAGGATACACAGAAGGGATCTGAAGAAATGTCTTTGTATCTACTTTACTGGATAATAAACAGAAAGTATCCATATGTGATACCCTTAAATCATGGAGTAGTTGGCACATATGCAAACAATAGAAATCTAGTCACTTGTTTCTGCATAGGCTGGGAACAAGATAAACTTCATAGTACATTCTTAGCAAATTAACAGAAAATATAACTGCTAATCTTCATGAGACATCTTTAAATTGAAGTGCTTATGGTCCATATTAATAAATAAAGAAATAATTGTATTTTACAGGCAGCCATAAATAAATATTTCACAGTGTATACCATCGTATTGTATGAAAGCTAAAACAATTATGCTACTTACTTCTATGCAGCTCCAGTATCGATTGCATCGCTTGAACGCACTGGAGACTTTCAACCAATTTTTACTCTCAAGTGTATCTCAACAGGCTCACCTGCTGCAGCAGTCACTTGGACCAAAGATGATGCACTACTAACCAACAGTGAAGCCATCCACATGAGTCAACTCCTGACTGATGGCACAACTGCAACCTACAGTAATTTGCTGAGCATTGTTGCTCTTCCAAGTATGGTAGTTGGGCTATACTCCTGCAGAGTAGACAATGGCTTTGGAGCAGCTACCCAAACTATTACATTTACAGGTGTGTGCATGTATGTATGTTTGTACATGTGTGTGTGTGTGTGTGTGTGTGTGTGTGTGTGTGTGTGTGTGTGCATGGATTCTTCTGTATTCAACTGTAGTGAATGTGAAGTTATTGGTATTTCTACTGCTACACTAAAACAGCTACCAATTATTCATATGCTTTCCGAATTAGGTCTTCAGATTCAAGGAAGCAGTATTTTTATTGTGGGTGAGACGACCTCCCTTATCTGCTCTTCTGACTTGGATATTAGCTCAATTGAATGGCTCTATAGTGGCCAGGTAGTGGCGAGTTCCACCAGCCAGCAACAACTGGAACTGGCATTCAGCCCAGTGAACGATACCATCCATGGCAGAGAATACACTTGCAGAGTAATCAGTCCCTACGGAAGCCAGGAAGAAAGCATAAGTGTAGTTGCTGAAGGTGAGTTAGATGATTGTATAGCCACAGAAAACGGAGTGCCATAACAGTATACATGCTCTCGTGGCCAGGTATTCAGTGGTATTTACGATTTTTATATTTTTGTAGACCTTTATTTACTTTTGTACTCCATTTTAAGCTGTTTTTGGTCACAGACAGTTAAAAAGGATTAAGAGGCTAATTAGCAAGATTAAGGATGCAGCCCCAAACCAAGCAGCCCTGTTTCCCTATACCCCAATATCTACAACTTTGTAACAAATGGGGAGGCCCTGTCAGGTGGTTATGCTCATGCTCAGGGGATTTTTCCTCCTCAGTTTTGATCACTTCTAAAGTAGATTTTTTTTTCATTTTTAGTATAGCTCTGTTACTGTAGTGGATAGTTCTTTGGTTCCCATACCATTGGACTTCACTTAGATGCTTAGGTTTTTAAAGGCCTATAGTTTGAGCCAAAATTTCGTAGAATGGTGTTACGGGGCACTCATGTTTGTAATGTTAATTACTCTTCTATGTAGTTGTACCGGACGACTTCTCAGTCAGTATTACTGCCAGTGGCGAGGCACCTGTGGCAGGGCAGGAGTTTACACTCACTTGCATGGCAGCTACTGTGCAAGGGCGTCCAGAATACAGCTGCAATTGAATGGCGAGATTCTTCAGGTAGTGCTATTACCTCTGGAGGGGATATAACTATCGGTGACATCATGCTGGTAGCCAACAGCCACATCTCCCTTGCTTTGCACTTCAATCCCCTGCGACTATCTCATGGAGAGGAGTTCAGCTGTCAAGCAACCATTACCACAGCTGCTCTACCTTTTCACTTGATGAAAACAGCCGAGTGGGATCTTATTGTTGGCCGTAAGTAGCTACTATTATACAATATCATGCATATAGCAGACTCCCTGTACAAGGAAATAGCTATTCACTTCTATTTACAGCACACAGCATTACAGTACTGGTTTGGTATTGAAATGGCTTGATTCTATAATCAAAATTTATTGAGATGTTTCTTCATGTTCTTACAGAGCCTTCTTTTGAAGCTGAGATTCAACCTCCTAACTTGATATATTTTGATATTGAACCCTACAACACCTTTACACTATACTGTACCGCAACCGTGCATGACTCCGTAATCATACCCAAGTATTTTCAGTGGAAACAGGGTACAGAGGGAGCTGAAGAAATCCTAAGTGCCAATGGTGTCACAGTTATGATCGCACATAGCAATACTAATGCTACCTCAAGCTCCAGTGTGCTAACTGTTACAGAGAATACTCCTGGTAGTTACAGATTTGTTTGCACAGCTAATCTACAGTTTTCTGAAGCACAGGATATTATATCCGTGTCAGATTCTGCAAGTGCTCTTGTCAGAGGTAAATGAATATTATCCTGTGCTTAGTGCTTTTCCACATTTGCAAACATGTTTTCATCAAGTATGCAGACCTACATTAAATGCATTTTCTATACCATTCAGGACCTGAAACACCTGCAAAACCCACTAATATTAGAACTACTGTTGTTACTTCAAATTTAGTCGTCATTCAGTGGAGAGTCTCCACAATCACCTACACACCGGAAATGTATGTGGTAGTTTATGGTCTCTCATTAGCCACTCTTGATCAGCAGAGTGTGGCTGTTATGGGAAACCGGGATACTTCAGCAGCAAATAAGTTATTTTCAGTGACCCTTACAGAATTACAGCTGGATACCACATACCACTATAGAGTTATTGCTACTAATGCACATGATTCTAAAAGTAGTGATGCTGGTGTATTTACAACACTACTTGAAGATGAAGGTAAGTAGAACCACACTATTTTTTGTGCTTGATAGTGATTTACAACATCTCTTGTATGCAGGTCCATGCACTCGATTCTTTCAGTTACTGCTGAGTGACGTTAATGAATGCAATGCCTGGAGGGTAAGCCAGTCATTTTTGTGTATAGTACCACATTGACATAGCCACATGCCCAGGCTCTCTGCGCACGTGGGCCTGGGAACAAGGCTAACATTGACCTTCAGCAAGGGTTCTACCTGAGCATGGGTGCTTGAGGATTTATAGTGGCTAGTCTATGAACATGTGCTAACAATTATTAGTATATGTTACTATAGTAACATGGTATAGTATTTTTTTCATAGAGCATGGTAAGAATCCCATAGAGCATAGGAAGCTCTAGAAATACAGGAAATGTGTACATATACTATATGGCCTAGAGCATGGGAAGCTCTATGCTCTAAGCTATACTTAAATAGTCAATGATATAATATTATACCAGTCTTGCATTGGGCATTAATCCCCATTCAATATCTCTTTAGTGAAGACTGTATAAGTACATAGTGATTATTCACATTTTTTTTGTCATCAGTTTGATCGCCCAAAAGAGAAGATTGTTGAGACTACTGCAGCCATATCTTCTGCTGTGGGTGGACAGTGCCAGTGCTCCTTAGATCAAGATCATTTTAGCAATACTGAGTTTGCATGTGTATCTGATGATGTAACAGCAGTCCTCTTTCGAGCTCAGCTAACTGGTAACAACTGTGACCAATTGTTATCCCACATCGAAATGTGGGTTCAGAGCGAAAGTGCCTCTTTTGTAGTAATGAACAATAGGCTCTCTGTAGATAAGAACTGTATTTTCGAGATCGAATCTCTCCAAGAAACTTTGGGCTGCTCTAGAGTCAGTCCATCATCCGAAAGTTCTGGAGAAACACAGAGCAATACGCTCGTTATTGGAGCAGCTGCTGGTGGTGTAATTGGGGTGATAATCATTGGCATCATTGTGGTTGCTGCAATTATCATGTGCACACGGACTCTGAAGAGGAGACGGTAGGCTATGTTTTACAGTACAGTACTCCAGACAAAGAGAGCACCTTAATGAATAAGCCTTGCTTATGTACATAAAATAAACAATAGGTAATGTTATATCAGGAGCCTATAACCCAAAGGGAAGGAGCATTGAACTAGTGATTCCACCTGTTGTCGAATGGCACCTACAAGAAAACTCCATAATATATGGAATGCCTAGCAGTTATGCATGGCTGGTTTACTACTAGACTAGTGCTAAGTAAATTATAGTACTTACATAGCACTTACCATATAAGGAGTTTGGGCAAGCGCTATGGACAACAGGTGGAATCAGCATACATACACAAGTTTAACGCTCCTTCCCTTTGGGTTATGGGCTCCTGCATATTCTCTTTGTCTGGAGTGTTTTTCTTAGTAAATATTTTTT
This sequence comes from Phakellia ventilabrum, assembly GCA_963921505.1. NCBI lineage: Eukaryota > Metazoa > Porifera > Demospongiae > Axinellida > Axinellidae > Phakellia > Phakellia ventilabrum. The sequence goes on along the minus strand of OY997395.1, from coordinate 4,957,319 downwards.
TAATTATAAATGATGTATACTGGCAGGAGAAAACTTTAGTCATCTGTCATACCAACTACATAGCTACCGAGCCTGTAGCTGACCGCACTCCAGCTTAGCTATAGGCATGGGAAGTTATTGAATGTGGTACTCCAGATAGCTACACTGTGCATACTGAGCCACTGACCTAGTTTACTACTTGGGAAGTTATTGAATGTGGTACTCCAGATAGCTGTACTGTGCATACTGAGCCACTAACCTAGTTTACTACTTGCCATTCAACTATTCTCATTGTAAGAGCACTTTCCTGGTAATTACATGCATGCATTAACATAAAAAAAAATTTCTTCAGCCTTGACAATAGTCGATCCATGGACATTAATCCCAATGAAGCTTACAGCACTAGCACTGTTCACGGTATACACATTGGCATGGCGAATCCCTGCTATTATGATGGCACTAGCAATGCTTATGCATACCCAGTGACTAGCCCGGGTCCCCTCACCAGCCTACCACCACTGTTAAAAACTGGCAGTGGAGACTATGCAAAGATACATCCTGGTGTTGAGTACTACAATGACAATGCCTCAAGTGGAATATATGAGCAGATACATCCTCAGCCCTATGATGAGGAAGACCCGGCAGTTGAAAACCCTCTTTATGGAAGTGTAGACTAACACACAGCATTTCTTTACCAATCATGTTATTACTACAGTTATTAGTATTGTGTCAGTCTTGTTTAGACTTTCTGTGACTTTTGGAGCATCTCCACGGAAGTTAATGACCTTGCAATTAAAACCCACAAAGCACTATGGGCCTTCATGCAGTGTATTCACGGCATAGTACTTGGTATAATATGTATATATATTGCATGACATTGTATCTCATTACTGTTTCCTAGAGAAAAATGCATGAGTTATTATGATATAACAGAACTTACAAATACATGTAATAAGTTGGATTTTGTAATACAATACTTCTTTATCCAGTCTGAGCTCTAGAGCTAGTTAACTCACTAAGAGCAGTCAGAATCTATATATACTCTGTAGTGAGTGCTGGCCAGAGGTCTGGGCATGCTGGGATGGCTGAAGGTACTTTGAGGGGAAACCACTGAACCGCAACTACAAGGTCTGCCCCTACCCACACCTGGTCAGGTGGGAAAAAAGGAAAATGGTCCCTCTACAGTCTGATGGACACTGGGAGGGTGGGTCTCTCACCAATGCAATCTTGCTAGCGATACGTCACATGCAAGGTGTGCACCCCCATTACTTTGCCCAGATCCATCCTCATTAGCCCATAATATAAACTTCCAGTTAGTCATGCATGGACCTGTATGTGGTATCAGTAGCACATAAGCCACTGCTCCTGGTAGTATTTAGATTTTAATTACTGTATGAGTAACCAACCTATACAGCGGGATATATAGCACTACACACACAGTATATACTTGAATTGGTACTGAAATAATCAGTTAGAATAATCACGGTACATAAAATGCCACATTAAACCACTCAAAATATCTTGGATTCACAACGATGAAATTTATAAGCACATTAGCTATTTGCAATGATGATTAGCTATACTTCTATTTTTGCAGCAAGTTATTATAGTAAATATAAAAATGAGCAAAATTATTCGGGGGGAATTAGCAATGAAGCAACGTAAAATAGGTAGTACAGTTAAACAGCAACCGTTACTGCGTCAGAGAATCACCAGGGATGTAATCATATAGTGAGTCATCATCTGGTTTAGGCTTTTCCAATGTTTCATCAATGTTCACATATTCATCGGTGTCAGATTTCAGAGACTGTCGTGGATTACCGGTTGTTGACATAAAACTTTCATATGGATTTTGTTTTGCTATAGCTAGTGATGATGCAGCAAGGGGAGTGTATTTAGGTGGGGGAAGAGGTGGTTCAGCACCTGTAGCCATTGCGGCTTTAGCATAATACCCAGGCGGCAGAGAAAACTGGTATGGATCAGCATAATCACAAGCACCAGCATTTGATAAAGTAAAGTCATGAGCTGGCTGCATCGGTATATATGCTTCACCTTCCTCAGATTGTTGGCCAGGTCTATTGTCAACCTGGTACCTTTCCCTGCAGGATTATAGGAATATGTGAGGTAGGACTGGTTTTAACAGATATTTTGACCAGCAGGTGTGCAAATAACTATACCATGCAGACTTACTTAGAAAAATAATGTATACTAACTAATTTCCTACTTTTGAATTTACCGTATTCGTTTGTGTCTGATTCTGCGAAAAATGTAGAGAGCAAGGATGACTGCAATGATGACCCCTACTCCCCCTGCTGCAGCTCCCACGATAATGCCTAGTGAGATGCCTTGGTTTGACCCATCTGGTGTAGGGAGTTCTTTAGGGCAGATGGAGTCGCTGAAAGACTGGATTAGAGCTTCACAGTTTGGATCCAAATTCAATCTGTTACGTTGAATGACAATACTTGTCATGCTTTGTATCCACTGCTGTAGATTAGAAATAAGAACAGTGTTATTTGCATCGGGAGCAGTTAAGATCCTAGCTCGGAATATGACATCTTCGACTTCGTTGGGACATGAGAGTTCTGCTAATGATATAAGTGTTTCGGTAATTGAACAGCCACAATACTGTCGCAGATTTGTTATGATTGCACTTGTTATTTCAGATATCTTTGTATCTACGTCTTCGAACTGGAATAAAAACAACGGCAATTAAATGAGCATCATTATTATTTCAATCACAGTAATAACTTTACCCTCCATTCACTGCAGTCTGGAACACCAGTTAGCCGCAACTGGAAGAGTGAGCTGGGAGCAACTATTGAATAGAGAATACATATCTAGGAATTATTAGTATTAAACTGTATCACATATAGCATCCATTATACTTTTGTTTTGGTACACATTTCATTTTCCATTTACTAAGCTACCATATGGACTATCTTTATTGGACACTTACTGCTTGGAAGAACTAAGTGAAATATGCATGAAAAATTACACCAGCATACAGCATAGTAATTTAATTGCCATATAATTTGGTAGTTTACCGTTGCAACTTCTAGTATCACTAGCCAGTTCAAATCCTTCGTGGCAACTGCACTCAAATGACCCATCAGTGTTGATGCACATCTGTTCACATCCATTTACTCCTTCACATTCATTAATGTCTGTATGATAATTGTCAAAAACATTCCAAACTTTAATTCCTTACTGCGGAATTGGCATACTCTATTCTTCTTTGCATGCAAAACATGGCAAGCACCAGGTAAAAGGCAAACAAACTGCTGCTGCAAGCTTCCCATACACATTAATTTGTAATGTACAAAATTTTAATGGCTCCATTAGGCAGCTTATGTTTGTACTGCATTGGCAAACAGATGGAGGCTTTGATAATGGTGGTTTTTGAAGAGTTAATCCTTACAAACCTTCACAATCTCCACTGGTATCATTTGCTTCTGTTCCGTCTGGGCATCTACACTCAAAGCCTCCCACCAAATTGCTGCATAATTTCGGCTGAGTGCATAGTGAAATGCTATCCATTGCAGCCTGTGCACACTCATCAATATCTATAATAGTAAATGAACATTGATACTGTTACACCCATTGAAATGTGTTTAAACCATTACGGTAAGCAATTATCAATGCCTAAGGAACCTGTGTGCAGTTCCAGTACCGCAGAGACTTACTTCATCAGAACTGTGTTATTTTGCTCCCATATTTTGGCTAGGAAAGAGTTTTAATTAACATGCAAAGTACAAATGGTAGCTGCATCACAGCTATTTTTGGTAAAAAGTGATTTTCTCACCATCACAGAGTCGCTGGTCATTAGCACGTTCAAATCCTGGATTACAGCTACACAAGTAGGACCCTTCAGTGTTGGTACATATCTGTGCACAGCCATGTGTCACACCATCGCATTCATTAATATCTGCAGAATGTAAAGTGTAATAACTAGTACCTATTGTGTATCACAAAAGAAAGACTTGGAAAGTACATTGTATATTGAATATATATACACTAATACAATGGCTACAAAATTTCCCCTCTTGTATTGATCTATTCTTGAGTTCTTCCACACGTAATGTTTTTGGTATGGTGAGTAAACCAAGTACAAGATGATATGGATATTTGCAGATTTAGTGTAAAAAAATGTATACCAACCTTGACACTCTCCAGTAATTTCATGTGCATCTGTTCCAATTGGACACCTACACTCAAATCCTCCAATCAGATTATTGCAGAACTTGGACTCAGGACACAGTGATATACCATTCATTACAGCTTGTGCACATTCATCAATATCTGCAGCACACAGAGATAAAACCTATATATTTGATTCAGTAGGGTAGCCCCAAGTTTTCAATGCAATAATACTATTCAACTTGCAGCGAGAGATAAAAGTGACCCAGTGAGTGATACATTGTTACCAGTACCTATTCCCCCAAATAATTCTGCCATCCACTGTTAATACAATACTATCACTAAACAGGTCAATGATATTGGGATGTTCAGATGCTCTGCTTGAAGTACAAAAGAAAGCTATAATTACTAAGGTTCATACTTGTTTTATGTACTTGCAACACTGTAACTGGGAACCGATTTTGAGAAAAACAAGATTTCCAAAAAAACAACTTGGGCTGGCGCAATGTGATTGAATCTTCAGGAGGTTTGTTTGCTGGTTGAAATATTGACCTTAACCAGGTCCAGCAAAAAGAGATCGTTCAAAGGAAATGATCTATACAATTTCCAAAAAATATCCGAACGCAAAGTACGCATAGCAACGAGAAATTTTGAAAAATGCAATTATTAATAGTTATTTAATTACCAGTTTTGCTGCACATAGCTTGCCATTAAAATCTGGTACCTAAAAGCGATAACATTCAAGGCCTAGGCCGATAAGAAGGATGCCTAAGCCAGCTAAAATATATCTGCACAGGTAATTACCTTTTAACCAGCTATGGGCAGCTATGGGCGGGGTTGGAATGTAGTTATTAACTAGTTGTTGTTAACGTAGTCATGTGCAGATCACGTGTTGGGCCGAGACTCTCGGCCCACGTGAAGACATTTTGGTGAAACTGTATAGGCATTAGCCCATAATTAATTTGGGTTCATTTATCAATTAGTAGCTTATTGAATAAGTAAACAATTTGTGCTAGCCTTGTTCCCAGGCTCAACTGCCCAGCGTTTTTTGCTCTTCGGAAAAACACCTGCCCATGTTTTTCAAAAAACGCTGGGCAGTGGAGCCTGGGAATAAGGCTACCTTGGGCTTCTTCATTTTAGTATCACATCTGGATTGATTGACTCCACAGTTCTGTGCAATACTCAATAAAGTAGGTATGCATAAATTCAAGAGGTTCTAGCTCTCAAGAGATCCTAAGTGTAGCACCAACAATCACTTCTAACATCACCAGCGAAGGCTGCTCACATTCTCTATCAAAATAGTACAGGAAATAGCTCTGATATAATGTATACGTAATATAATGTTTCATGGCTGATATGGACAAGAAGAAGATAAAGTAGACCTGGCTGCAGTTACCTTAGGGCCAGTTGCTGAACTCGAGGCCATACTGTGCCCCTGACTGGCACCATGTGGTTACTGCATGTAAATTACTTTCACTAAATTACTTTCACTAAATTGGAATTAACAGTGCACATGCTCAGTATCGAAACAATAACTCTGGTGAAAAGTGGTCTGGACCTGCCGGACGTGTTCCTACTGCCCTGTAGTACCCAACAAACCTTCACACTCTCCACTTGTGCTTATTTCGTTGCCATTTGGACAGACACACTTAAAGTCACCAGGCAAGTTGACACAAATTTCAGTTTCAGAACACACTCCAATTCCGGTCACTTCAGACTCTAGACATTCATCAGTGTCTAAAAATTAAAAATTACACATCAAATGAAAAGTACACCATTTATTTTACGAAATAACTAATTCTTTCCTTTACCTCGGCATGTTATTTCATCCGCATTAAGAGAGTAGCTGGAGTTGCATGTACACTCATATGATCCATCATTGTTGTTACATCCTTGTTCACATGGGTGGTCCAGTTCACACTCATTAATATCTATATAGTAACAAATATATTAATGTAACAGAAAGAAGAAGTTTGAAGCTGAATAACCTACTATTAACCTGAGCAGGTCCTTTGGTCACTCTGTAATACGTAACCCTGGATGCATGCACACTCTTCATTGCCATTCACTAAGCTGCAGCGACCATTTGTGCTATCACACTGGTTCACTGGAGGACACTCATTGCTGCTTGGAACTAAGAAATGGTATAAGAAAGCTTTAATCACAGTATACCACAATGCAATTAATAGTACTTTTCATACCAATGCAACGTTGATTGTCACTGTCCAATTGAAATCCATCACGGCAACTACATGCATGTGATCCTTCAGTATTGGTGCATATCTGTTCACAGTCATTAATCCCTTCGCATTCATTTATGTCTAATAAAGTGTAAACAAATTGAAGGAAAAAAATGACACATGCTTCCTATTTAGGGTACTGTGCATACACTTACCACTACAGTTTCGTTCATTGCTGTCCAGCACAAATCCAAGATTACAGCTGCACACATAAGACTGTTCAGTATTGGTACATCTCTGTTCACAGTCATGAACACCAGCACATTCATTAATATCTGAGGAACAATCATGTCACAGTTAGAAGTATGCAATTTCCTATAAAAGGACGTGCCAATGCCATCAGTCTACTGTCACCTTGTTTGATTGCTGGGGAAAACTGAATCTAGATGTACCTTCACACTCTCCACTGATTGTCCGTGCTTCTGTTCCAACCGGGCATCTACACTCAAAGCCTTCCATCAGATTGATACAGAGCCTGGATCCAGGACATACTGAAGTTCCAGTTATTTCAGCCTGTACACATTCATTAATATCTAAAATGAATGAGCATCACATAAGCATAATGTTACCAGAAGACTGAAGGCCATAACTACAATACTTAAAATTCAGATGGCCAGCTAGAAAAATCAAATGTGTAGGATTTATTAAAAAAAACTTGTATACAAGGTGAGCTCGCCCAGCCACCAAGAGTACTGTCCGAGTTATAAAATCACAAATTGGGTGTAATCATATGTTGTAAGTAATACTATGTACAGTCTTGTGCCACATGTGAATGATGCTACCCAAAGTACCTTCACACTCTCCGCTAGTGCCTTCTTCCGTCCCATCTGGGCAATTGCACTCAAAGTTCCCAGGAAAATTGACGCAGTTTTGAGTTGCAGGGCAAACTACTGTCCCAGTCATGTCGGCCATCTGGCATTCATCATTGTCTGATTAAGCAGAAAGATTTGATATCAACACCCTCTTACATTGTATGATTAAATTATAGTAGTAGCCATACCTTCACAAGTCATTCCATCAGCATTCAGAACATAGCCAGGGTTGCAAACACATTCGAATGATCCAATATTGTTGCTACATTCTTGTTCACATGGATGGTTTAGTTCACACTCATTGATATCTGAAGATTGTAGGCACTCAATGGTAAAAAAGACTTCATTTCTCAAGAGCATGTCACGAGATTTTTACCTAAACATGTTGTTCCATCACTCTGTAGTTCATAACCCAGGATGCATGTACACACTTCAGCGTTGTTCACTAAGATGCAGCGACCATTTGTACTGTCACATTGATTCCCTAGCGGACATTCACTGCTTGGAAGAACTATTAACATGAATAATGCATAACAATTAGTCATACTTGCACCAACCACATGGAGGTTAAGAACATAACCTGGCATTCATATTAGCCTACCATTGCAACTTCGCTCGTCACTGTCCAGCTCAAATCCATCAAGACAGCTGCACTCATATGACCCTTTAGTATTGTTGCATTCTTGTTCACAGTCATGTACTCTTTCACATTCATTAATATCTGAAATTAAACAGCATAGAACTCCTAAAATGACTGCTACTTGACATAAGTGTGTGCATCACTTAGGTTTGTAAAATATGATACCACTGAAGTCATTTCACCATTAACGCCACATGCCATTTGGCAAAATGGTTGTATTACACAGATAGTTCACTTACCAACACAGCTTCGTTGATCATCGGTTAGCTCATATCCTGAATCACACCCACACAAATATGTTCCGTCAGTGTTAGTACATTGTTGTTCACAGCCATGTTCACCGAGACATTCATTAATATCTAAGGCATTAATGCATAACAGTCATGTAAGCTGAATATTCCGCAGCAGTAATACATGGCATAATCTTCTGAAATCATACCACATCCAAGAATAAACCTATCCCCTACTTTGACAGCAAGGTGTGGTGTAGGATAAGTACACTAAAATGTGTATCCATCTCTCATAGCAAAATTAGTTGCATTACTTCAGTGCATTGTAATTGAAAACAGCACTGCTGCAAACCTAAGTGGCACTAGGAGAAATCATGCATGCCGTAGTTACAAGCTTACCAACACAGCTCCTTTCATTATCACCAAGAACATATCCGTCACCACAGCTACATATGTATGATCCATCAGTGTTGGTACAGTCCTGATCACAATCATGTGCACCATCACATTCATTGATGTCTACATAAATGTACATGAGTATGACTTACAGATACTTCACCACAATACTAAAACTATGTTCTTCACAAAGCGATTGCTCAAATGATATAATTTTCTCACCACTGCATGTTCTTTGGTCAGCATTCAGAGAGTATCCAGTAAAGCATGTGCACACAAATGAGCCAACCGTTTCCGTGCATTGATATTGACATGGATTTGGGTCACACCTATTTATACCTGGGTACAATAATATAGCAAATCACCACTGAGTTTTAATATCAAGATATTGTATAAATTATAAAGAAGACATACCTTCAACAGTAACAGTGATGGAGCTTTCAGCCGAACATGTTGCTGTATTAACTCGGCATACATACTCCCTGTTGTGTATACTCTCGGGTACTGAGCCAAACACCAGGTCAGCCTGTGCTCCAGATGAACTAGCCTGCACCTGGACATTGTATAACCACTGAACAGATACAGCATCAAGGTCAGAGGAGCAAGTGATAGTTGCACTTTCCCCTTCTGTCAGTGGACCACCATTGCCATTGATGCGCACGGCTATTGAAATAGGAGGAATGAGCAGATTAATGACTGGGAGTATGGCTATACTTTTTCGCTCAATATTAGCTCAATAAATAGGTGGGAAATGATGTCATCAACCACAAATATGCAAACATGAGTCAGTAGCAGGATTTTTTACGGTTTGACATTTCCAATACATTTTTACTGATTGTAAAGTATGTATTAAGTGCCCATGAGTGGGGACCATAAATGCTCTGCTGGAGAGGGGAGTGGGCAGTAATAGCAAGTACAATCAATATCATGGGTACTACTAAACTGTGTGTTACTATAGTGTGCATTGCATTGTTATGTCACCTGACTCATTTCAAAGAATGTGATTGGATGAAGGTCATGTGACCTGCACCAATACGTGGTTACCAATACCTTGTACTTCTAGTGTAGCAGCAATGGATATTCCATCAAATGCATCTTGCACACTACAGTCATACACTCCACTCTGTGTACATGTTTCTCCCACAAGAGTTATGAGATTCTGATATGTAGCTGTGGTTCCATCTGTCAGTATTGATGTTGTACTTTCAATTGCATTGGATGCTATTACAGAATCATCTTTGGACCACCTCAGAAGATTCGGTGATGTATCAGCAGTCACACAGCTGAGAATGAAGGAGTTCGTACCACGGATACGTTGTATGTCTATAACACTTGGAAATGCTGTGAGGAATGAATATTATAGAATCGAGTATATGACACTATTAATTCATTTCTAAGTGTAAAGATTTAAATTTGATATGAAGGAGGGGCCACCAAGGATTAAAATTTATACAATGTGACCTTTGGGTGCAAATTTAGAAAACATAATATTATGTGAAGCTCTGCTATTTTCAGTTTCCGTAAGTAGTTGTGACCAAAGAAACTGTACATAATTTTATATGTGTGCATGTCTTTACGGGGCCCTACAGTTTGTGTAGCCTCTGTATAGGTAGAGATACGGGTGCTATCAACCAATGGCACAATCAAGTGCTGCACATGTAAGCTTGTACTTATGTAACTCACTGTCAAACCCTGGTAGGTATATTCCAATGTGGATGTATTGCTCTTCGCCTGTCTCATCTGGGATTCTACATGTGTACACACCTTGCTCCATTTCAGTAAAAAGGGTGCTGCCAAACTGAATACTCAGGTAGCCTGGGTTATTGCTGTCACCCACTACAATTTCAAACTGATCGCCATCTTCAAGTGTGATATCCTCACCATCTGGGGCAATCCAGGATCCCACATTTGCAACTGTTGAGCCTGACACACACTGCAGTTCTCTGATACTATCAGATCGAATGAAGGTGTCATTGGCTAGGAGACCACTTGTTAGCTGAGTTCCACTAGCATTTAGATAAAGCCCAACACCTGCAAAGAATCAGTATCAGATATCAGATACCAGTATGCAGTAGCCCGGGCTCATTGCAATACTATACCTAGAGGTCTATGTATTAAATTTTCAGAACCAAGATGTGGTATATATAAACAATTCCACCAAACATAACCACACTGCCTTGCTATAAACAAGACTACAGTTTTAATTTGGCAGACATTTTCGTCCGTTGTATCCAATATCATAGAAGGCTAGGTAGCAGTCTGAATAGTTTTCTGTAGTACCTATAGTTCTATTTTTAAGCTGTATAGTGACATATCATGGTCTTAAATTAAATTCATATTGGAATTGTATATATACCTGTTATTTGAATTTCTATGGTTGCATTAGCAGTGTGCCCAACAAAGTCCTCCACATAGCAGCCATGGATCCCAGCATCAGTAGAGTGAAGAACTTCCTGGCTTAAAGATGCTGACAATGAGGTTTGCCCATTTATGAAACAGTCACCCCCACAAGTAGATTCCCACGTATATGTCAGTGGCAGATGCCCTCCTTGTACACTGCAAGTAAGGGTCACAGATGATCCAGCTTGATAGTTATTGTTACCCTCGCCCAGTTCTGGGTCTCGGATGAGAGTAATGTTCAGTTGAGTCACGACTGTATGGAGAATCAAAGATTGCTAATGTAACAGTGGGTGCAAAGTGCTTATGTGAACAATTCTTCAATATTCCTTCTATATTTCTGGAACCCCAGTATACAATGACAAAAGATATTCAACAGGACAATAGAGCCCATTAAGAAGTGGCTGCAGCCTAACTAGAAGAAAAATATGGCTGTTTTTTTTGTGAGATGATTGTTTGCAGTTGGCTGGTACAGAAATGACAGACATCAATTGAAACAACGTACGTTCAACTCCGATATCCACTTCCGCTGTTTTTGTTATCAAAAATGGAGGCGCAACTGACATCACTGTAGCTTCACAAATGAGCTTTCTCTCATGTACCACACGGAGAGGTTCAAATATAATACTGGTAGTAATTGTGGTGCCTGATACCACTGGATCAACAACTGTGATTGCTTCTCCACTAGCATTCGAACCATCAACCTCTTTCCACTGCACTTCAACTGGATTTGATAATCCATCAGGGTAGGTAACAATGCAGTCAAGCACGTACATTTGCCCTGCTACAGGAGAATCTTCAGTTTCAATTGAAATTTCCACTGAAGTTGATAAAACTGTATGAAAAACAGACAAATAATATTGTACTCAGTGCACAAGAAATGCAAATTAGCTCCAAGTATTTCAATATCTTCAAACATCCACTCACAATTGCAAATCACACTTGAGGATTTTTGAAAACTATTATGGCACAAGTAATTACTACTCTACCTTCTGCAGTAACACGATGACTAGCTTCCTGAGTTCCATATGGACTAGTGACTCTGCAACTGTATCCACTATTGTGGATTGTATCGGGGACTGGATTAAAAGTCAGCTCTAGGTCCTGTTGTCCAGTGTTGCTCATCACCACCTGACCATCCAACGACCACTCAATGACAGTGACATCCAGGTCAGAGGAGCAAGTGAGAGAGGCTGATTCACCCACAAAGACATCATCGCTGGAGGTTATCTGCAGTCCTAGTAGAATTTGAGCAGAATAATGGATGGCACAATTCTTAATTATTCCTTGCATTATACTAAACATTATGTGATACCAAGATGCACAGAAAAAGAAACGTTGATGGTACATGACTACAGTTCCCACACTATTTCAATACTGTTATGTTTACCATTTGGAATTGTAAAGAACCACAACGGGGTTGGGAATCCCAGTATCATGTACTGTACCCCCCCCCCACACACACACACAGAAAGAGAGAGAGAGAGAGAGAGTATTGTCATTTGGGGGAAAACCCATCCTCCTAGTGATGGTATGTTCGAGACCTCCTTTGAAGTAGCCATTCAGAGAAAAATTGTGAAGTACCTACACTTGAGAGAGGAGGCTCAAAACAGAGGTACAAAGTAGAGATTATGATAGTCAAAGTTGACAGTCGAGGTGTTGTGGCAATAAGGGGGTTTAATCCATCACTAAGACACTGCTATCATTCAGCAAGCGAGAGTTCAGATCACAATCACACAAACTAGAATCACCTATGATATGGTGTACTAGGAACTGGAGAGACCTTCGTAATCAACCCTGTCCTATCTAATTGTGTTATAGGTGTCACCTCATAGAGGTGTGGTCTCATTTATTTAATAGCCTGAACTTCACCATCATCTATGCTGTCTTAGTAGGGCATATTACACGTATAACGTATAAGAGGATGTAGGTTAAAGGGTTTCCTTCTATTTGTAAAACTGATATGCAAAAATAAGGTTTTATTAGTATGAGAGAGAAAGAAAGGGGAGAACACATGCATGACAAAGTATTTACTACTGCATCATTGGAGCTACTGACCTCTGATAATGATAGTTCTTTCATCCACGGGTCCCAGTACGTTTGAAACACTACAGCTATACTCCCCAGTGACACTATCTGGATCTCTTTGTACTTGGAGAGTATTCTCGTATAATGATGATTCTCCGTTGACAAGAGCTGTGGTCATTGAGTAAGTTGTTGAGGTAGTTGGTAGTAGTATACCATTCTTACTCCAAGTCACAGTAGTGGCGGGTGAACCAGTTGAGGTGCAAGTAAGAGAGAATATTAAATTCATGCCATCACTACGTCCCAGTGAAGTGATCGTTACAGGAGCTGAAGTGAAAGAACATACAATGGAAGTGAGAGAATATCAATGCCGGGTAAATGACAACATGCAGATAAGACTCCTTACTATTAAATCCATTGGTATAAATTCCAACATTGAGATATGTTTGCTGTCCAACTGTATCTGGCAGCACACATGTGTAGACTCCCTGAGAATCCAAAGTTATCGAACTCCCACTAGTAATACTCAGATGACCTGGATCATTTGAATCACCAACTACTACATCAAATGGATCAGTGTTGCTATTGGTGATATCAACTCCACTGGGGTCTAACCATCTACCAACATTTGGTGATGCTGAGGCTGAAACACAATCCAAGTTCACTATTCCAGTAACATCGGAAATGATGAGGTAATTATTGGGAAGTACACCAACACTGCTGTAGCTGATGCTGACACCTTTGCAGAGTAAGGAGAGGGGGAACGTTAGCATTGCAGTTCTCATAAAGTATCGATAATACTAGCTAAGGTGCTTCCTAACTGTTTTAATGAAGATAATTGCAAGGTATTTAGCTAAAAAAATTACAGTTCAAAGAGGTTTTTGGTTGGTTCGCTGAATATTCATGTCGATTGGGGTTCTCTTTCTCCTAACCACAAATTGGCTTCACAGAACACATCATCAAATGCCGATGTTTCAACTGCTAGCTGGGTTGTATTCATCATCTAGGCAGACATCATAATACATCTGCCCTAGTCCCGTCCCCAGGCTCCTCTCCCACAGGAGCCTGGGGATGAGGTTGCATCTGCCCTGATGAATACTGCAGTCCAGCTATTGAAGCATCGGCATTCAATTATCTGTTTTGTGAAACCAATTTGTGGCCCAAACAGTTTAGTCAATAGTTTAGTCAATAGTTTGGTCAAGATTTGTTGCGTGTGAACCCCGATCAACATATGAAAATTAAAAGTTTTAATCAATGAACAAAAATTTACACACAGAAGACAATACTTGTAATATAGCTGCATATGCATGAGTGAGAAGATGAATGAAAACTAATTGTGCAGCAAGTAGCTACTTACTTTTACTTGTGGGAGCAATACCTGGCATTCTAAATGATACATGCAGCAACTTGATGTAGTAAATTTTATTCCTGACTGGTACATAATTTAAACTTGCTCTATCAACTTTTCCAGCAGCTACATAAATACACCTATTATTATTACTATTACTATTATGATTGTACCTATTTATTCATAATTATTAATCATCTAAGATGAGCATAGATATAAAAGATGAGCATAAGACTCTTGAAGAAGTATCAATTCCTAAAAATTTTCCATTCAATATTGCACAGCATTTCTTACCATAAACAAATATGTTAGTTGTAGCTACTCCAATATTTCCAACTGAGTCAACACCCGTACAAGTATGAGTTCCAACATCAATTGAGCGAAGGACCGGTTGAGTGATTGTTGCAGTTGTGCCTCCCAAGACAAAGCAGTCACCAGTACATGTAGATGTCCATTCATATCTTACAGGCTCAAAGAATATTTCAGCAGAGTCAAACTGGCACAAGAGTTCTACAGAAGATCCAGCCTCGTAGTCTGGTCCTGGAGGATCACTCACTATCTGTGAGGCAAGGTCTCGGGCTGGGAGGTATTAGTGAAAATTATGATGACTCATTATAAACATTAGACCTTACATAAATATTGATTGATCTAAATCTAAATATACGTACATTGTTCTAGGCTACGAATTAGCCATAGATTGTGTACTTGAGGATTGAACACAACTTGGAAGCTATACTAGGCTTTGTTTTACTGCACCAATTCAGACTCAAATCATGATTATGACTAAGCAGTTGTTGTTATAATTATGTTTGTGTGCTTATTATACTTCACACCCGAAGAGTTAGCTATGAGACTGACAACTTCAGCAAATTTGTGATATGTATCTGTTCTTCATACATTGAATAATCAAATATCATACGTAGGTACAACAAAAGCAGAACTGTTATATGTTGTTCTCATTAAATGCGTACACGTTGAACAGTTGTTAGTAGCAGAGTCAACCTATTTAAAATGTGATTATTAATTACATGTGCTTACTTCGAACAGTAACACGGTGTGATGAAGTCCTCACTTGGTGAAGGAACTCTACATAAGCCTGACAGGTGTAGTCTCCATCATGGGAAACACTCAGTGGATCGAACACTAAAGATGATATAGTTGTTGTTCCAACTGTCTCCCTGTCACCTACAGTGATCCGACTTGTATTTATCACGACTGCTCCATCAGGGCCAATCCACTGTATCTGAGGAGTCTCATGTACCTCACTCTCTTCTACAGTTGTGCAAATCAGGGAATATTCTTCTCCTGCGATGGCTACACCTTCTCTGATGGACACCGCAAGAGCTAGTGACATTCAGAAACCAAATGAGCTAATGTTAATGAGCTATACAGATCTGAAGCAACTACATAGAATAGTTTAAATATACACTGGCATAAAATAGCAGTATTCACTTACGCACTAAGATGGTCTCAAACGTGGATATAGATGAGTCAGTAGCTGTGAAGGAATTACTAGCTACAACCTTCCAGAAATATATGGTTTCCTGAACAAGTCCATCTAGTTCAATACTATAAATTTGATTTAGCAAATCTAAATTTCTAGTGCCATTTATAATCTGGCTAGTTTGGTCAAGATTTGTTGCGTCAGTCCCATACATGACTCGGTATGTCTCAGGAGTATAAGCTAAAGAGGGTACTGTCCACTCCAGGATGACAAAAGTGTATGTTTCATTATCAAACTGTAAGTTGGTAGGTGCTACTGGACTTCGAGGACCTGAAACAGATAAAAAGCACAAATGTTTACTGGTAGTATTAAAGAATACGACAGGTAGAAACTGCATTCATGCTATACCTATCTACTAGTCCTCTTATAGCACTCCTTTATATGGCAAGTGCTACTAATGGGTTTAGTGGCTATAATTATGAAACTTTTCTACTGCTCCTCTGATTAGAGGTTCTAGCAGCTCAGGGGTAAGAACATCTGATCATGGTATTTAGACGGTCCTGAGTTCAATCCCAGCTGGGTGTTATACTACAAATATCATTGTAATCCTTAGGAGACAAATGAAAAATCTATGGTTCTCACTTTCAGTTTCTGCAAGGAAATATTGCCAAAACATAGTTGAATAATATTCAGAGCTCTCCCAGTGGACTTGCACTGGCAAGATGACAGCCTGGATTTTCCCTCAGTCATGCATACATTTCCCTCTTCTTATGATTTATGTTTTCTTCTTTATTTTTGCTTTTATACCAGGCATGTTGTTTAATAATTCAGTGTAATTTGAGAAACAGAAAATCACTTTTACCATACAGGTCTTTAATCTCATCTTGTCTCTTCGAATTCAACATGCCTATTGGAGCCACAGTTTATTCTCAGGTACGTGAGAAAGTATATACATACCTGAAGGCCAACATAAAAATCTCATTGGCATCATGTTTCCGTGCATGTACCTAATCTCTGGTAATTACATCTAGTTAAACTGTGCCCGTACTCTAATTCATTGCATCTACATCTCAATTCCCCCACCATACTTATGCTTGGCAGTGTAGTTGTGATTCATTTGTTGTTTTTTAATTTGGAATTCACAAAAAAAAGAAATGTCATTGTTATTTGAGCTGAAAGATGAGTGAACACAATTACACCGCCAATTTCTAAGAGTGTAGAGGGGGTTGGTCAGGAATACTAAGAACATAATATTATGATCGTTTTCTGACAACTGTACATTTACTTACTCATCAAGGATATGGCTATATGCTCTCCATTAATGTTCTTATACAGCTACTGTTTCCTATACTGCAGAATATTAGCTGTTACCTCTGACTGTGATACTTCGTGAATCTTCCTCAGAGAAAGTCACAACAGTAACTCTACAAGTGTAGATAAATGTTCCTGCAGTATTTTCACGTATCATTAAAGCACTGGTACTGACGGTGCTTGTGATTTCAGAGTCGGTCATGATGACTGAGTCTCCGTTGTCTGTCACAGGTACAGACGCTGATCCCACTGCTGCCTTTGTCCACTCAAATATCTTGGTAGACTGTATACCAGTAGGCAGTGTGGCGGTGGCAGTGCAAGTGAGGATGGCACTGTTGAAGCCCTCAGCATCCAGGATGTTAACAGGGCTGGGTACTGACTCTAATTCAACTTCCAGAGGGATGACTGTCACAAAAATTAATACGATTGCAAAAGTTTCAATTCAGCTTAATAAAACAGTTTATCAAGAAAGTAGGCAGACCTTTCTTTATTCCTGCTAAATCATAAGGGTGGGAACCTTTGTATATAGCTTTTTCTTACTATTGCATTGCTTTCATTAGATATGAAGCAATAGCTATTATAAAAATAAATCTTTAGGTGCTTTCTCTATCATGCAATCATTCTTTAATGTTCACTGAAAATGCATAAAGAAATCAATGGATGGATCTTGGAAAAGGTGACTACCTTATAGCAGCTTCATTAAATAGCTATTTATATTTTTGGACAACATCTCTGGAATACAATTGGTCTAAACAGAATCAGATCGCAAAAAATGAAATGTTGATATAGTAGTCAAATTGAATGACTAAATACGGTATCAGTCCATTAGTTATAATTATCCCTAGTATGGGGTAACGTATGTATGCAACTATATTAGATATGCTGGAACATGGAGTTAGCAACAGTAGTCATCACTATTATGAAAAAGCACACACAACCTTAATATACGACACACAATTTATCATAATATGGTTATGCAGTGATACTAGAAATGAAACAGTTGGCATTATACCTTCTGGAGGAATTAGAGAGTACATCACGTTGCTCCAAACAGCGTCTGGATAGCTCTGACAAGCTACCTCGTGTGCGGCACTTGTTCCACTCTGTCCATAATTAGCAAACCAACTGCCATCAGTGTTGTAACCAATTGTGGCAGGATCTGATCCAGACCATTCCATAGCTCCACATTTGTATATGAACAGTGCAAATGACTGGATTCCATCAGTGATGACAATTCCTTGGTACGTGTTTGTCTGCAAAGCAATAGGCAACTAAATGATCTTTTGTAAGTGGTGCCCCACTATTTTTAGCAAATATCTATCGGTACATATAGCTTTTCACAATTAACAGTCTATTGCTTTATTTCTTAGCTGATTATCATCAAGGCATTTGATAATATGTTTGTGAGCCAATTTGTGGTTGGGAGAAAGAGGATTGACATTGAATTTGGATATGATTTCTAAAGCTGCAATAGTGTATAGGACCAATGTGTTATACCTCTACTGTGTAACAATAAAGTTGGATGGGTGTATCCTCATTGTAGCTGCGGACAGTGAAGAGAGCTATAGTTTCAGTTCGCTTCATATTTAGCCTCGTATCCAGGCCATGCCTTCTTTTTTCTTCATGTGGCCTGGGTATGAGGCTATTTGTACATGTACACATATTGTCGACTTTCTCTGAATGCATAACAGATACCAAGTAAGGCTTACTATTGTTGGAGATCCTGACTCCTCATGTACATCCTCCCACTCAGCAACCAGCATCCATGTTCCTGTGAAGTCAGTCTGCAGCAGTTGTCTAATGTATACATTCACTTGCGTTAGCAAGCCTGTAGCAACATGGACTTCGTAGGATATCTGTCCTCCATGAACAATACTATTGTCTGCCCAAAATGGTGCTACAATATAATCATTATTTGATCCAGGGAACAGAGAAGGTACTGAGGAGGTGTATAATCTTCCAAAGGAAAGAAATCCATTTTCAATTACCTAAAATTGCAGAGTGAAGTAAATAGCAGTAAGTGGCTAGAGATAACAATATAAAGCTGATTGTATACTTAACTAAGAGATACTAGATGCAGCTTATTCTATTTCACCACCTCAATATGCATTAACCAATAAGATATTGCACAGTCTTACGTGAACAAATGTCTGGTCAGTAACACCAAATGGAAATGCAGGAATGCTAATGGAATCAGACGCAGTAGATGTAAGAAATATTTGTGAAATTCCATTGGTGCTTCCAAGCTCAAGAAAAGGAAGAACATTTCCATCTGTGAGACAAGTAAAATATAATAAACAAATGAGAATGCAATTTCTATTGCTTTCAGCTAGAATTAATTTTAGAATAAGGAATAGCCACATCCCCTCCCATCCAGCAAAATGATCACAGCATATCCTTTAGGAGCCAATTAACATGTGTTGCTCTACAATAAGCATAGTGTTACTATAGCTACATAGTGTTACTATAGCTACAGGATCCGAGCTGAGAATTAGTAATTTACTCCATAAACAATGCTGTGTATGGAAGCTTGCTAAAATTGCTGTATCATAAACATGTGGAAATGTATACCTTAACAGTGAAATTATTCATTGTTGCACAAAACTAAGAGGGAATGGGGGCATTAACTATGGGATATAGCTAATAGTGCATAAATATGACTAGTTGTGACCTATTGGAGGTCTCTCTAAAATTATAACTAATTATAGCTATAGATGGCGACATGCATAAATGGTGGCTTTTGGAATATGCTATTGGAAAAAATAGCAAAAAAATATTGAAACAGAAGAACAGAATTATTAGAATTGGGAACAACAGCTTAAAAATGATAACATAATATATCGATCAGGTTCTCTTTCTACCAACCACAAATTGGCTCACAAACATATCATCAAATGCCGACGTTTCAACTGCTGGGCTGCAGTCTTCATCAGGGCAGAACATCAACAGAGAATACAGGCAGAACTCAGAGCATTAAATAGCCTAATCTAGAGTCCTAAAGCGAAGCCTAACAAGTCTAGACCAGCCTATTACAAAAACAAAATAAACACAGAGTCCAGAGGCCAAGCCTAATTGAGTGCTACGTCATCTGAGTCACTAATTAACTTCGTTGCTGTGGCTTCAGAGTCTTGATAGTGTGCACCCAGCACTCAGGGACATCCAAGCCCAGGTCTCTATTGATCTTGTCTTCGGTGGGCCTCAAGCGGATGTGCAGGGCTTCTTTGATCAGCAGCACAGAGTTCTTGGGGGCTTCATCCAGTATTCGGACATCACTCCAGTCTATTGTATGTCCATCCTGCCACTGCCGACTTCTCAAGCTGTCCTAGGCGGGCTGCAGCACGGTGCTCTTTCATTCTTGTCTCCAGAGACATTCTTGTCTTTGTAATAGGCTGGTCTAGACTTGTTAGGCTTCGCTTTAGACTCTAGATTAGGCTATTTAATGCTCTGAGTTCTGCCTGTATTCTCTGTTGATGTTCTGCCCTGATGAAGACTGCAGCCCAGCAGTTGAAACGTCGGCATTTGATGATATGTTTGTGAGCCAATTTGTGGTTGGTAGAAAGAGAATCTGATCGATCTGAATACTGAGAACCAACCGAGATCCTCCTTGAAGTGATAACATAATACTACATAATGAGTGAAATGTATTGGAAAATGTGTGGTATAAATAGAGACACTGGACATTAATTTTGGCAATATTTTATAAATTCTTCAAGAATTCTCTCGGTTGGTTAGTAAAATTCATGCCAAAGTTCATCAATTCCAATACTTATCTTTGATACTTGACTTTGATGAAGTTTTTGATAAGTATTTTGGGTTAGAATTGAAGAACTTCGGCATAAATAAAATAATGTTTGGTATGAAGGAGGAGTCACAGAGGATTAAAACACAAATTTGAAGATGGCATCATGTAACTGCCAGTGATGCCATTTTGAGCACATGCCATGGTGGGGTCCCATAAAGAGACATATAAAATGTGTGTAGTTTTGTTTTGGCCATAACTTCACAAAAATTAGTGAAACCGTAGGTTGAAAATTGTTTTCATCCAAGGATCACAATTCACACGAACAATCAGAGATCTGGACAAGTATACTACAGCTGCCAGGTTAGTAGAGTTTGTGTAGCGTCTGTATAAGTAGAGATACGAGCGCTATTAACCGACGGCATGATTGAGCACCTGTGAGTTTCGAGCAGCATCACTCATCACTCCACTCTCCTGTAGCAGCCATGGCTGATCCTAGCAGATAGCTATGTTGCAGACAGTCACAACAATCTACCAATGACTAGTTGCTTTGCTATGCATGCTTCCAGGTTACTTGCTATTCTTACAACAGGCTGGCTCGCGACCTGTCTCACCCTGCCCAGGTCGTGATTTGTTGGCTAACTTTACACTTTGCAGCGCAATTACCCTCTATATCTTTATAAAATTCAATGGCAGCATGAAATTTGATATACATGCATACTCCCTCATGGTAGATACTTACATAGAATAGCTAGCTGTCAAAGATGAAATGAACACAGTCAACACTGAGTTTATATGCTCATGTATATCTAAATTGCATAACCAATGATTACATTGCTTCAAGTAGAAGTAAGTGATACTTACGTAGCTGATAGATCACAAAACTCCATTCAGTATCAGGACGGTTCAAGCATGCGACATCTGTAACATTTACTGTTTTGCCAAGAATGTGGTTGCGATAGAAGGTATCATCTGAATTAAATCCAATGTGAGCGGTGTCAGCCCCTGACCATTCCATTTGGTTACAATTGTAAAGGAATACAGCATAGGACTGTTGGCCATCAGTAATGAGAATGCCCTGGAAGGTATTGGTCTGCAGCAAACAAGGATAAAGAACAAAGTGAAGCATTACTCCATCTTTATAATTCTGTAGCATGTCATTAAGTACCAATATAAGTTTATAAATTGAAGAATATTGCATTTTTTACTAGCCTCGTCCCTGCCCTCCCCGCCGAGTGAGAGGAAAAGTGGGGAGGCCTGGGATGAGACTAATCTCTTACCGTGTTCATAATTGTCTATAAACATGGCTGGAGTGTGCATTGTTATGAGCTATTATCTTGCTACTGTGTAAATTTGTGATAGTTATGAGGATAACAGCAACATGTTATTAACTGGCAATGTAAGTAATACATTGCATCTCTTACTGTGTTCATAAATGTATATAAATATGTGCAGTGGTATGAGCTATTATTATCTTGTTAACTCGTGTGTAATTGTATGAAGAATCTCCTTAGCTAAAATAGCTTACAATAGCAGATGATTGACTCCATTCTGGCACACCATTCCAATATGCTGTAATCATCCATATTCCTGTAAAATCAATTTGCTGTCGTTGCCTGATGAATTCACTAACTAAATTGAGTGGGGCTGTTGATGAAGTGTGAACTTCATAAGATATACTTCCTACAGAGCGTGCATCGACATCTGACCAAAATGGTGCAACGTAAAAGTCATTGGCTGGGAAGAGTGATGGTGAAAAGTCTGAGTTAAAACTTCCAAAAGAGAAGCAACCATTTGCAATGACCTAAAATTACAGGAAGGAAATTAGAATGATGATCAACACAACACTCAAGGCCTGTATACTGAGAGGCACTCAATTTGATATGATTATGTAGGTATAGTGTAAGCAGTTGGCCATGAATGGCTACTGAACCTTAGAACATGAAGTATTGATATCAACAAATGATAATAGTTAACAGACTCAAAGTGGAGTGAGCATAATAAACTTAAGAGAAACTTTTTTCTAAAGTATAAAGCTAGCTACTAATCTCACACCTAGACATTAACCTCATACCCAGGCATTCGATCCAGATTTTTTGGCAACCATGGAGATTTTTCCTTGCACCCAAATGTTTTCTCGCAGCCATGGAGAAAACTCTCCACAGCAGGTAGAAAGTTTCTCCATGTCGGCGAAAAAAAATCTGGGTGGATTAAGGCCTGGGTACAGGGCTACCAAAACATTTTTGATCAAGATTTATAGTCACAAATTGCATACATACTAAATGGTGTGAAGAAATTAGTAGGATGCTGGTTGGAAGTATCATGCTAGAATATACATGTACATGTATGTGTAATGTGGGCTGGGGCACTAGTTTTTTAGCCATTATGTCACTTGGCATCAATGGCTCTGCTAGAGTATTAATGAAACCATAATGTATAAGACTCAGGTAATTATATAATCTAAACAGCAGATAAAATGTATACAACAAAATATGATGCAATATTCCAAAAGGTGAAGCAATATGCATAAATAATCATCCAATGTACAGAAAAAAGAGTGACTGAAACATAACATAGGTAAAAAGGTGCAGAATTGAAATAACAAGACCGTTCCAGATAAATGAGAAAAATATTGCAACACAGACTTCTTGTAAAAAAATTGAAACACAACTGTAGCCAAATTAAGCAATACTAGTCTAACAAGGAGCATCATCCACCCACACAGAAAATAATCACATACTCCACTGTTAAGTATTAGACGCTATACTCGTAAAACATGGGGGAATGTGGGATATGGTTATGCCTACATTTTAACCACAGTTTTGCCAGGGCAGTATACATAGAGGATGTACAAACAAATACATTTTGTGAGGGAAGGACATAGCTCCTACACAGACAGCAGTCTCAGGCATACTCACAATTGTGGATTGTTTTCTACCTATACTGCTATTTTTATCTGTACAAGTCAGCTGTGTACTGTACAGTGATACACTCCATATAATCAAAGTAGGGATTGGTGGATTTGTGAAAAACTGAACGCATCCAAACCAATTATGACTACACATCCCATCAGCTCTAGCTTTTCTATGCTACTCCCATTAAAGTTATAGCTGCTGAAGAGAACATCACAGAGGTATCTGTATAGGCAGTGGTAGCACTCACATAAACGGTTGTCTGTATGCTGTCTCCAAAAGGGAACCCATCAGGAATACTGATGTTGTCAGAACCACCTTCATCCAAATCACCAATCATTGGAAGAAATACATGTGACACTCCAGTAGTGACTCCAAGTGTTAAGAATGGAAGATATTTCATATCTGCAAAGAATAAACTGCACAGTTAGCTCACATGATACAGCATATCGACGGTTATTTTATGGCCACTTACTGATCTCATAGATAACAGTGCTCCAGTTATCAGAACCCTGACAAGCCACAGAAGTTGCACTGCTCCCACTGCTAGGGTGATTGGCAAAAAAATCAGAGTCTGCCTTGAACCCAATAGTGGCACCATCTCCCCAGTTTAAATC
The DNA here is from genome assembly GCA_963921505.1 of Phakellia ventilabrum. Classification (NCBI taxonomy): domain Eukaryota; kingdom Metazoa; phylum Porifera; class Demospongiae; order Axinellida; family Axinellidae; genus Phakellia; species Phakellia ventilabrum. The sequence goes on along the minus strand of OY997395.1, from coordinate 4,933,092 downwards.
TCCACACTGGTAGATGAACACTGTGTATGACTGGAACCCACTAGTGATAACTATGGCCTGAAAGGTATTCATCTGTGAATGAAGCAGTACAAGTACATTATTGCACTGATTCCAGAATAGTAATGTGTTAAAGCTAAAACTACAACCCCCCACAAAAATGTATGATCTATTGATCAGTGGACATATTAATAAAATTATGGAGTGAAACACTAGCCTTGTACCCAGGCTTCCCCTCCCAACTTTTTTTTTACAGCCGTGGAAAACACCATGCGTTTTTCCATGGCTGCAAAGCTGTAATAGGAAGCCTGAGTACGAGGCTAGCATCTTCCATGACTGTGAAAAAAGCTGCGAGGGGAGGGGAGGCCTGGGTACGTGGCTAGCAAAACACTATATACACACACTCCAAAGACAGCTTAACTAATATCATATGAGTAGTGGTAGTAAGCCCTTTGCAGATATGCTTTACTAAATATCAGGGACTTTATTAACTTAATCTCTAATAATGGTGCTAGTGTACAATTTCATCTATATAGAAACAAAAAAACACTGAGAGAGTTAAGAAACCAGGACCTAGCTGTAGTTTTAAACCCTGGACTTTCTGATTACTGCTTTTACCCACTGAGCTAACAGAGCCTCTGAACAAAGGAGTAATAGGCAAGCTTTGTAAAGCTATAAAACCTGCTAGCCAGTAGAACCTGTAGCAATTCCAGTTGCATAATTAGTCATAAAATATGGCTCGCTCCTAAACAGAGAATGTTGGTTTACTATGTATGATGATCCACTGAATGGTAGAACATTATTCCAGTAGTAGGCAAGCTATTAAATCTACTTGTAGTATTCTGCCAGTAGCAATTTCAGTTGTATAATTAGCTACTCGTGCATAATATATGGCTAACTCCTGTATAGAAAAGGGGTATTTACATCGTTGATTGAGGATGCAATTGGTAGAACATTATTCCAATCAGCAACAACCATCCAGATGCCAGCAAACTTGTTCTGTTGTTGATCCCTGATGATCTGGTTCACTCGACTCAGTAAGGCTGGACTAGTGGCATCTGTGTGGACTTCATATGACAGATTTCCTCCTCTATTTAGGTTGATATCGTCCCAGAATGGAGCAGCAACTGGTTCGATGGAGGATGAGGCAGGTAAAGGAGAATTACTCCAGGATGTCTCCGGATTCCCAAAGGAGATCAATCCATTTGTGCAAACCTGCATTGATATATTGATATATTGATATATTGCATTGATATGACAGTTTTGAATAATTCTAACTGGACCACAGCACTTATTGTCTGCAATCAGTAAAACCCCCAGTACAGCCCTGCTGGGATGTTCATGGCAACAACAAATCAATCAAGGTCTGGCTATATAGTGCTACCATTAATTCATACGACACATGATATTATTTATACTATCCCTCTCAGTACACAGTACATGGGAGCCATCCAATACTGACATTTTACACATGTAAAAACATCAGATGGGGCTCTCAAGTACAGCTCAGCTTGTGTAGTAACCATTTGAAAATCAGAAGGAGTAACTGATATCCACCGTTCCTGCATACGGAATACAGATTATATTAAATGGGGGTAATCTGGAATTGGGAGTCTGAGTGAGAAGCCACAGACAATTTCAAGCTTCTAATGCCACCATTTTGATATCAAAAGGCTGTCCTCAGATAACATTGAGTAGCCATCCTTAATATAAATGGCTAGGTAGTGTACTAATGAGCATAAACATGTCTCTTATCAGGGGGTGGGTCTTAGAACCATTACCGTCTTCGGTATCATAGGTCCTATAATTTCCTGCAATTACACTTAAGCCCCACCCAGGTTGTTATTCACTACATCCACATCTGCAATTACTGTAACAATTAGCAGTGTGGTTGCACTTGATTAATATTGAGAAAGAGTAAAATACATAGAGCATAGAACTTACATGTACTCTAATATATTTTTGGAGAGAAAATGTATCTCATCAAAATTATTTTACACAATGTATACATTACTTACATAAGCTGTTGTGTGCTCCACACTTCCTAATGGAAAGCCAACTGGAATATCAATTGCAGAAGAGCAGGCATCATCGCCAGTTACAGAAGTCGTGGGTATATCTGGGTTACTACCCAGTGGTATATATGATATAAATTCTGCAGTGAAGGGTAGACAAGCAGTGGTTTTAATAGAAAACACTGCAAAAACTATATCTATACAGTGTGTTGAATTGATAGTACAGTTTTAGGTAGTAGCTTCTGTCACTAGCTATAAGCCAGGGAATAACATATGTGGGAACAAAAACAGTTGCTATGCCATATATTATAGAAGTTGACTATATCAGCTAACATGGCGCATCCACATCCCTAATATTTCTTGGACTAATAGACATTATGACACAATAGTGTGCACTTGGTTCTTGCAGTTACACTGCAGACTGAGCAATTAACGAACCAACCAATGGACCAACTTTTGGCTTTAAGTTCATACAAACTTACGGAGCTGGTAGATAATATTGGTCCCAGTCACAGAACCTTGGCAATCTATGGAATCTGCAAGAGTCCCACTATTAGGGTAATTATTAAGTTCATACAAACGTACGGAGCTGATAGACAATGTTGATCCCAGTAGCAGAACCTTCACAATCATCTATGGAATCAGCACCAGTATCACTATTAGGGTGGTTAATAAAGAAGTCAGCGTCTCCCCTGAATCCAATAGTGGCCCCTCCTCCCCAGTCTATATCATCACACTGGTAGGTAAACACCGTGTATGATAGGAATCCATCGGTGATGATCAGACCTTGAAAGGTGTTGAGCTGCAACAGTAATAATAAAATCATGATTAAATATTTCTCATGGGATAAAATATGACATGGGGCTTCACTAACATATGGCAATTCAGGGATATGCTACCTGCAATAAACACAAAGATAAAGATTTATAATTCCCATATACTATATGCTATATATATATATATATACAGCAGCACCTAATTGGTCAAGGAGGTCACTAGTTCAGGAAACACAGTGGAAGTTTGCGGCCCCAATAGGCCAAGATACGATGAGCTGGCTTAGGTATGCATTGCCTAGATGGCGAAAAGTGGTAGATGCTTCTGTTTTGGAAGGTTCTGGCAGCTAACTGGAAGTGTACTAGGAAAGTGTCAAGCTAGCACTTTTGCTGGAAGCTATATGACAAGCTGATCCGTTCCAAGGCTTTGTACTGTGCATCCACACATATTACGTGTGCCAACTCATGTCATTATTACATACTATAGCCGTGGAAGCTGCTGGCCCAATTGGCCGAGCACTTAAGTGTTTTTTGCCTAGAGTTACATCTATTCTTGTAGCTGTAAACTGGAAGTTTACTACAAAGTAATTGCCAGGTCAGCATTTTTGCTAGAAGCTATGACAACCTACTCCATTACACGGCTGTATTTAGCCACTGGCCTGTTGTTGAGTACAATTTCCACTATAAGTGTGACTACACTCAATAACATATGCACAACTATGCTGTACATAATTGTCACGTCTTCAAAAATATGATGCTCCACATTGTCAAATAACTTACTTAAGTCAACCGCGTTTGAGCAAACAAGCAGGTGTTCAAATAAAGCACGTCTCAGATTATTAAGGCATAGAGCAGTGCATAAAGGGGGTCCAGTGTCAGTACATACTGGTAAAAGGTTTTGAAAGGCATATGGAGCAGCAGGTTTATGCCTAGCACATGATTATCTTACATCAGTCAGAATTTAGAGCACACCACCCATAATTTACTTGTCAGTCTATAGTGGACAACTGGCAGCTCTGCATCTGTAATATCCCATCTTGCCAAGACTCACTGAGACTGAACACCATCCTAGCTCAACTTTCCACCAAATCTCATATTATACATACTTCTAAACTTTGCAGATGACTCACCACAAAGCCACTCTTAGTGTGCCTAGTAGCACTGTATACCGGGAAATATTATTCATATGCACAACTAGCTATGCACAGAAAACATAATTGAGTTCACAATGATGTAGCTTACTGGACTGGTGGATCCAAATCTGGGAACGTTATTCCACTCAGCAACAAGCATCCAAGTCCCAGCAAAGCTGCTCTGGTGCTGATTTTGGATAAACTGGTTCACTTGGGTCAGTAAAGCTGGGCTAGTCGCATCAGTATGGATCTCATACCAGATGTTTCCTCCGCTATTCACATTGATGTCTGCCCAAAAAGGTGCAACAACAGCTCGATCAGGATATGTAGAAGTGAAAAGATCTGCAGGACAACAAGCGGTCCATGTGGCTCCAAAGGAGATTAATCCATTAGTGCATACCTGTAGTCAAAAAATAGGTAATAAATTAATAAATAAATAAATAAATAAATAAATAATTTAAAAAAGTTAGTAAAATCAATTAGTACATACCTGTATTTAAATTCAACATTTGTAGTATTGAGCATTGCGTAGTTTTAAATCTACTACAACTACAGTTAAGCCTGTATTCCTAAATCTTTCTTCCCCAACCATTAACTACAAAAAAGTATATAGGAGTGGGTAAATTACTTCTGCATGTGCATTATCTTCAATTATTGTGTGACTGCTTACACCTCCATGGTCTCTATAGTTTTAGAAGTATAAAATGAGTTATATTAGCCCATGCATGTGTGTGTGATCAAGATAACTACAGTTCATATGGTTGCTCTTTCAAAGTGAAGCAACATGGCATTAAGAAAGAATGCATGTCCTACCCTAGAGAGGAAGTGTATTATATGGAGAACCGTCCTATATTCAGTGATACTGGATAGCCTGTATAATTAAATTGCTGAACAGGTCATTTAGGATCATAAGTGGTATACACTAGATTTCACATGGATGGGTAGCCATCCAATATCACTGAGTATTAAACTCGTCTTACTTGTATTGGGCTCGTCCTTTGGCCTCACCAAAATATTGTGTAATCATCCAATATCACTGGGGCTACCCATCCAAAAAGGTATTATGTATTACTGCAGTGTAATAATAATTATTGAAGTATTATTTATAGGATGCCACTGCTTGTTATTATGAACATGTTGGTAGCTTAGAATGGGATTAACTACAGCTACACAAAATGTATTTCATTCTGTGAGTGACTGAGTACTGTGAATTCTTACATAAGCTGATGTGTGCTGTAGATCTCCAAAATGGAACCCAACTGGAATAGTAATTGCACCAGAGCAGGCATCATCACCAAATAGAGAGTTCCTTGTTACGCCTGGGGTATTGCCCAGTTGTATGTAGGGCAGGAACTCTGCAGTGTAATGAAAGTGATGATTATTGTTCCCAGGTAAGACTTAAAAAAAATCATATTTGCAGGATCACTATCACCTTAATTAATGCACCTGCACACAGTTTTAAAAAATAGTCATTTTAGTTATTAAATTAGTTGCATATGATAACACATTGCATACATGGACACAGCTAATTACCATGATGGTCTGAGTATGTGGAGGGAGTTGGTTAAGAATGCAGAAAACTCATTAGAACTTACTCCCAGCCATACATTAGCTATGCTTAGCTACTCATCTGCATCAAATAGAATAAATAACCATTGCTATAGGCTATTTAATGTACGTGTAAGCTAACACACTCCTACGTGTGTTCCCTTATTCTTGACTAACTCCCTCCAGATACTCCTACCATCTTGGTAATTGTCTGTGCCCATGCGTGTAATGTGTTCACTCATTTGAGACCCTTTTAATAACTAATGACTGGTGCGCATCATTCGACTGTTTCGCTCATATCTTTTACGTATACAAAGGCTACACAAACTCGACTAACCTGGGAGCTGTTGTAAGCCTTTCTTGGTAAAACTGTGCGGGTTGACTTGTCCAGATCTCTGACACTTCGTGCACCACAGTTTGAAAAGACTTCATACATGTAACTAGCTACCAGAGACACCCGTGCATTGTAGTGACCCCATAAAGACCCATATAAATTGTGTATAGTTTAATTTTGGTCATAACCCTCACAGAAACTGAAGATATAGAAGCTTCACATGCGTTTTCACCCAAGGATCACATGGTACAAACTTTGATCCTCTTAGATGCTTCCTTCGTACCAGATTACTAGCTATTTATTGATGGTAGCTAATCTTGGTTTTACAGCACCTGACGAATGCCCCCTATGTAATGAGGAAGAAGTTGCACATCTACTGCAGTCTATTGATGTCTCAAAATCAAATGGCCCAGATAAATCTCTGTTAGAATGTTAAAGGCTACAGCACATGGCTAGTAGCTATTGCACCTGCCATTGCTAGGTTGCGTTCCCCAAACTTGTAAAATGCCTAACATAGTTCCAATTCCTAAGTCAGGTGATTGCACAAGCCCACATATATGACCAAATTGCTATTCATCTTCAAATCCACTATCCCCTATCATGATCAAACTCCCTGTGGGGATTTCGGTATGGCAGATCTACTGTTACAGCATTACTGGAAACTGCCCACAATCGGTTTCAGTGTTAGGAAGCCGAAAGGAAGTAACAGCCGTGTTCTTCGATCTCAAAAGCACGTTTGACTCTGCCCCCCATTGTGCTTTGCTAGATAAGTTGAAAAGTCCGCAACTGGATGACCATATGCTAAAATGGGTTCGTGACTATTTGACATGCAGAAAGCAAAGAGTAAATGGTGAAGCATCTGAAACCTTGCCTGCAATATCAGGTGCGCCCCAAGGCTCGATGCCCTGCCCAGGCAGGGCATTCTTTTTATGCGCTCTTGATGTATGGCTACTAATAAAGGTAGCTATGCTTCTGTTTATCACTACAATTGTATAACTTGCCTTGGCTTAAAGTAGGTACCACAAAGAGTGCTGTAAGACCCACGTATAATGTGATGGAACAGATACTTTCCTTCATTTTGCAAACCATGTATACAGGTTCTGTATAGAGATTAGCAAGATATTATTAATTCACTGACATCCATCTAGTATTTGCAGCTTACAGGGTATGAAGGAGTTAAAGATTGCACTCATGGCACCTATAGTATATACACACAGTCTATAGGCCGTATATGTGGTATTATATGACTTGTATACAAGTCATAATACAAAAAGCCAAAACCGAACAGGTCACCTGGGGGGTGGGGCCTGTGTACGAGGCTACCCTACACCTAGTCTGGCGTAGCCCGCCCCTCGCGATCCACGGAGGGTCTGGTACAGACGCCGTATTGGACTTGTCAATCTGGAATGCAGATGTTATGATATGACGACACGGGTAGACGATCTTGCTGTAGTGTTAATTATATTCATCATTGGTAACTACGGATATTATCTGTGATGCGTGAAGCTCGATAAAGGCTAACGTAATTATCGCATGACGTTAAACAAAGTTTTAATCTGATTGGCTCGCAGTGTACACTGCGAGACAGACAAAACCAATACGGCGTCTGTACCAGACCCTCCGTGGATCGCGAGGGGCGGGCTACGCCAGACTACCCTACACCCGTCTGGATCGTCTCGCAACATTAAACTTTCGTTAGCACAATAGCGCGTTGGTATGTCGTATATAGACTATGATATTTACAGAGATAGAAGAGCGGCCGAAAAATTAATAACGCACAGGGATACAGATCGACATATTCTGTAGGAGCGCCTGCGAATAATGGAATAATGTTGGTCATCAGTTCATCACTAAATCATCCGCTTGCGAGGCTTCGAGCACGTACAACAGCAGGTATGCGTCCGTCATTTACGTTCGTACGCCGTTCCTACATTTCGCATGGGAAGCATAAAACCTTAATCATAGATAATATAGCATACATCTATGCCTTAATTGATTAATTTTCCTATACTCTGCAGATAAGGGTCCTGTGGTCAAGTTAAACTGGCTGCACAGCGCATACACTAATTCTATTACTAGTACTTCAATTGGACAAGCTAGTGCGTCATTCCCCAGCTTCAATGCGGTACTATAATAACTTAGCGATAATTAAAGTCTTACCTGCCGAGTGCATTAGCAATTACATGTATATACGGCACACTCTTTATTCCTGGCAACGCTTTGGAGCTAGAGTGACTCGGTCAAATGCGATACAGTGCTAGCTAATTCTGCTTCTTCCCCTATAGCTACTCCACACTTTTCTTATTTTTGCAGCAGTCCTGTATTAATTGTTCCAGCTGCTATCACCCAATACTATGCATAAAAATTAGTAAGTCAAATGAATGCATGCGCACTTACTAATTGTTTTTTGCAAATGTAACAGTAGCTTAGTAGTAATATATAGCTACAAACTTTGCTAAACATGAAATAACAGGGTAGCTATATCTGTATCCACAACCAGTTTAAATTAAACATGAAAATCTTGGATCAGGAAATGTAGCTATGCAAAAGCTGTAGTATTGTAGCTAAGTTTTTGCAGTGATATAATACATAGTTATTCCCCAGCACTATAGTTGGCTATAGAAATACATTAGTAGTTCTTATCAAAGTCCTAGCTTTTTATATTATTATTACCTAGTTAGCTTAATTCCACATTACTCACCGTCATCTTCAGGCTTAGTCCTCTCCACTATATAGTTCCCGTGCTAGCTGGGTTCTGGTACTGAACAGCGAAAATAAAGCACTGAATTGGTGAAATGATTCAATGAAAATATAGCTTATAGTTTCCCCTGTTTATGATTTTATCAGCATACTTCAGATCCACTTTGGGAATTAAGGAATCGCTCTTGTGACTACATCAATCATGCATGACATACTTGGATATACTGACTCCAACACAGGCATGCCTGGTATATTTCTGTGAATCACTTCTTGTAGCTAGATAGCTATCATTACTGTATACAGCAACTTTGTTGATTATTTACTATGGGATGCTGTTCTGTACATCATGATGTGATCTACTTAGCTACTAGAGATTTTAATAGTATGAACTAACTATTCTGTATGTATGCATGCATGGGTCACTTTTTATACTGTTAGTAGGCTCTTACCAATTTGAAAGGCCACAATCCTACACTCTACCCATGCATAATAGCTATTACTCTGCATTGCAGTATTGCCGCAGTGCAGATGTCTAGAGCTAGACAGCTCAGTACTTACTGTATACTCAGAAAAGCAGGCATTTAATTGCTACATTACCTGAAGTGCTTGAGGATCAGTAACTACACATACATTCAAAGTATAGTTATGCCTAAAATAGTATTAGCTAACTATGCAAGAAAGTAAATTGAATGCTGACAGTAGCTAACTATATATGTGTAACACATCTAGGATACTAGGTGAATGATGCTAACCAATCACTGGCACTTGCATATTCAAAGATTTGTGAATGAGAAGATTCATATGTACAGAGTTTTTGTCATTGTTTAGTCTGGCAGTTAGTATAGACATCTAATATATATGTGTTGGTTTCATGAATCAATTGTGTGAATACAAAAAATGGCTTCAACATCACTTATTTCTGAACTGTGATTGAGTGTGGAAGCGGTCTAAATCTATGTGGTTATATTATCATCAAAATCCTATGCAGTGTTTTGTCGTTTCATCAATTGTGAGCAATCTGTGTGTGATTGCTGGAGGCTATTGATCAGCTGATATACATACTCTTTTGTGGCAGGTACTTCCATGCACAAGCATGAAACAATCAGTACAAATTTCTCAATGATGAGCGAGAAAATGGAAGAATATCCATCCAACTACAACCACTTATTCAATAAGTGAAGCTATAGCCAAAGCTCAAATATAGCTACACTTGTCAATGTTATTCACATACTGTGCAGCTCTGAGCTGATCACTCACTCCGTGCACGGCTGCATTATAATATAATTCCACTGTGAGTGGTACTGAGCATATCTTTAGTCTGCTAGAACAGCCCCGTTAGTCATATTTTCAACACATCCCTCTATTGGATAATTAATATAGCTACTGGCAATGAGTTACATTTTCCCCTGAATACATATGTAGGAAATTGATTGAAGCTGCATGTACATTGTCACTCTCCCGCTCTCCCTTCTAGTTGCATATATACCACCATTTCAAACATTATTTTCCGGATCTGGGACACTGGCCTCTCCTGAATGGTGTGTATAGCTGACCATGCAATTACTAGCTGTTTACAGCAGGTACTGAAGACTATTCAGGTAGGAATTCAAAACATTTTCCTCTCCCCTGCAGGTCAGACATAGCAGATTTTCTAAATCTCCCCTGAGCATTTGCTGTTAGCAATGGGATGTTTCCGGACTATTTTTCTCCAAATAATGACATAGTGACCTTATGCTTTGCCCCCCCCCCCCCCCCCCATTCATAATGTCACTGGCCGGCTTCATTGCGACCTATGAGGGTGCATGTAGCTATGACCATGCAAGGCAATGTATTTATAGCCATACTAGCTATGTTTATACACATAACACAGTGATCTTTCTTTAGAAGATAGTTTGGAGACACCCCTCTCCTCCTCCAGGTAGCTAATCTCCTGAGAGATCTTGCATGTACGTGTGCACAAGCATATACGGTCCATAATAGGGAGAGTGGTTACTTTACCTCACCTCGTCCCCGGCCCAGGCTCTCTGTGCATTGCTCTAAAGTGAAACACGCACATGGGCTAGCCTCGTCCCCAGGCTCTCTGCACGTTAGAGTGAAACGCGCACGTGGGCCTGGGAATGAGGCTAGGGAGAGTGGGTATTTTACCACTGCCTGGTGATCGAGTGCCCATTCTGTACTTGTGTATATGTCTACACCCCCAAAATTCGAGAGGGGGCAGGGTCTGAGTACAAGACTTTGTTTGTCATGTGCTCTAAGATGACACAGTTGTTGGATGTACCATGGTGCAAAGTCTTTTAAATTCATGTCATTGTCTGTGTCATTGTTTAGTCTGGCAGTTAGTATAAAAGTATGTGTTGTTTTCATAGAATAAATCTTGTAAACACAAAAATGGCTTCAACATCAACATCAAGCTGTGGTTGAGAATGGAAGCAGTCCATCCCATGTTATTAGTAGATATCTTACACACTATTTTATTTGCAATTTTGCTTCATCAATAATTATTCATGTACGATTGACGTAAGACCATTGACCAATTAATAATTTACAGGCCTTTGTGGCTGGCACTTCCATGCAGAAGCATAAAATAACCAGTCTTAATGATGAGTGAAAAAAGGACATTCGTCCATTCACAACCACAGGTTAAGCTACAATAATTATGGCCAAAGCCTTTAATACACACTTGCAAATATTATTCATATCCTGTGCACACACCACTGCAATACTATCCCATACTATATCAGAACCTTCTACTTTGTTATGTCGTACAGGTATATACTTTCTGGCATATTATTTTGTCACTATGTAGCTAGGTATATTACTTACATGGCAACACTAATAGCTAGGGGTGTAAACCCACCTTGATCCCAAACCAACTGGAGTGTTAATCTCTACAATATCATGCTATTATTGAAATAGCTACTTGTGGCACTGAACTCATCACTCATCATACCGAATATAAAAACTGGTGTTAAAAAATAGATAGTTATAAGCTACTAAATCACAGTACTAATTATAAAGATGAAGTACGAGATCAAATACGTTACAAAATCAGCAGCAATCTTAGCTAATTAGCAATTGCTAAAAACCCAATGAACAGCTAAGCAATAAGTATGATATTATGTTATATAGTCATAATGTACAAATATATCTTGTATAGGAAACAAATAAAGAGTTCAATACTACAGTTAAGTAGACAGTGATGTCACTTCCCTAAAAGACAAAAACAAAACAATGTGGTGATGTTACTTCCCTAAAGAAACAAAAATAAACATGTCAGGCATATCGTAATACTTAACATACACAAGTATTATACACATACAGAAAGGGCTCTTCTAACCTGACAGTATCATACATATTATATCAGCACTGAATTATGCTGGCATTGATCAGAAATGTAAATGCTTGGAAATAGCTTTCATTACTGAACAATTACAAACCATGTGTACTGTGCACCAGAAATATTACCCAGTTTGGCCCAGACGCTGACTCTATAATAGTTTCTACAGTATAATGTGTAGTGCTTACAGTCTTCGCCATATCCCTCAGTCTTTTCATCCCTGACATATCCCTCAGTCTTTTCATCCCTGGCATATCCCTCAGTGTCTTCGTCTTCATGATACAAGGGATTGATGAACTGGCGACCAGTTGCCGCAGAAAAGGAAGGTGGGCGGATGTGTCCTTCATGTGCGAATGTCTTACCAGCCGGCTGATACAGCTGATTCGTACCCATTGCAATGGAAGGTGCTTGAGAAGGGAGGTGCCCATAGTCAGATTCTGAGATATGATGAATAAAATATTATATAACATGACTTCTACACATACACATACCACTGTTACGCTGATAGAATTATGTTTCTGCTGTGAAAAGCAGTATTGGTGATTGAAACACTCCTTTATTGTAGACAAAGACATGTACAGTTACCCTCAACACTAACCTTCAGCGTTTACCAGCAGGTCATTATCATCAGCATTTTGTGCATTTCTGAGTCCAAATACTGAGAGTGCATGCAGTGGTTTCGAGCCTCTCCTTTTGTAAATTATGATGGCAGCAACCACCAGCACAAGTACCAGTAGGAGTACTCCAACAACGACCACAACAACCACGACTATAACAGTGTTTGCTATTAAGAAAACAATTATTTAAATATTACTTAAATTCACAAAATTGATAATGCAATATTGTGACGAGAACAGCACTAACATTTTTTTGCACTTGCAGCAGCAACAACAACTATAGGAATAAGAGGAGTATGTTACTAAATATTTGTCTATAACTCTTTACTCTAATAAACTATGACTTGATTGGATCTCATGCATAATTGTCTCAAGCAAACAACTTATTACTATTAAATGGCTAGCTCACTAATGAAGGTGATAGGAGGGTTTGCTACGGAGCACGCATGGATGCTTGCCAGAGTACAGAAAATACTGAGGAAATACACACAAATCAGTTTCACCAAAATATCCGAACGTGAAGTACATATAACAACAAGAAATTTTGAAAAATACAATTTTTAATAGTTATTTAATTACCAGCTTCACTGCACATAGCTTGCCGTTCAAATTCGGTACCTAAAAGCGATAAAGTTCAAAGCCTAGGCCGAATAAGGAGGATGCCTAAGCTAGCTACTATATATACGTATCTGCATAGGTAATTACCGTTTAACCAGCTATGGGAGGGGTTGGAATGTAGTTATTACTAGTTGTTGCTAACATAGTCATGTGCGGATCACGTGTTGGGCCGAGACTCTCGGCCCATGTGAGGACATTTTGGTGAAACTGAAATATATTCACCATTTTACTACTGTCCTCAGGTCTTTCAGAATGTAAAACAAGATTTCTAATTTCGTATCACCCAAAGATTAGTTCCTATATCCGATTGATGGACAACTCCATGTATCCTATACATACCTTCGCATGTGACTCCATCTGAGTTAAGGTCGTAGCCAAAGTTGCATGTACATGTAAACGATCCATCAGTGTTGGTACATCTCTGATTACAAGTGCCGTTCATTTCACACTCATTTATATCTGAAAATGGTGGCAAAATTATTATTAACGTGAGAATGCTTCATTTTCAAACTCTCTATACAGCCACAACAACAACGTAGCTGAGATTATTAAAACATTTTCCTACCTTGGCATGTTCTACCATTTTGAGTATATCCAGCGTTACATGAACATTCAAATGATCTTTCAGTGTTAATGCATGTCTGATCACACGTGTTGCTTTGCTGACACTCGTTGGTATCTGAAGATGATGGCAAATGATTGGAATTATACATTGGTGGAATCATTAGTGCAATGCACTACAAACAAAAGTATTATGTCAAAATTTTAGTCAGTTTTATATGTACCTCCTACTTGAAAGTGAACTGCTAGGCAGACTTAGCCTCGTCCCCGGGCTCTCGTGCGCATTTCACTTGCTACTGGAGAGCCTGGTACATTTTCTCACATGATTTAACTCACTTAATTATGTGTGGGCAGGGAACGCTCTACCTTTTGTGGGTAACATTTTTTTATTGCTCAGTCTGTGGTACGAACATGCTCCGAACAGTAGCAAGTATAGATTCACTGCTTTTCTTTTGTTGTCTGAGAATTATAGCTGTTATCACCCAAGCAAAAATTCACCTTTCTTCCCCATATGTCACGCAGCTGAGAAAATATACCACCCCCACTGCTAGCTAGCTAGCTAAAGTGAAACAGGCATGTGGGCCTGCGGTTGAGGCTAAGGCAGACCATAACTAAACCACTTCCTACAGCTGATGGTTTATGCTACGTATGCACCAATAACACGCCTAGTCAACTCCACCCGCTATAATATTATTGTTCCTTATGTGTAAGTGAAGTGACATAGCTAGGTCAGAGAGTAGTTTGTGTCATCACTGTTCATACATGTCTCCCAGGACTGAAGTAAGAGTCTTAGAGGAGTGCTTTCTGACCACGGCAAAACTGAACTACTATCAGAGTACCTCCTAACAGCTGAAAAACTGAACTACTATCAGAGTACCTCCTAACAGCTGAAAACCTGAACTGCCATTTCATCTGTAGATTAGGTCAAATTTTTCACAGAATGGTGCTAAGAGGTATTCTTTCTTGTGAGTACTCATGAGACCATTTCCTAACTATTTTTTTATCACTACCCCAGTGGCAATACCTCTGTTACCCATTAATATACTTTTGTGGCCAAACTAGTAGTTTCCTTCAGGGCTGGGAGTTTAACCTATATTATGCTATGTTAGTATAAAAGGTAGATAGAATAAGATATTTAACCTGAACACGTTCTTCCATCATCCTGCAGGTCATAACCCTTGATGCACGTACAAACTTCAATGCCATTCACAAAGCTGCAGCGACCATTCGTCCTGTCACATAGATTGAATGGGCATGTATTGCCAGGAGGAACTGCAACAGGTATTACATAAGATGCATTAGCACAGGCAAAACAAATATTCCAAACACACAATTTGTTGTAGCTTACCAATGCACTGTTGACCATCACCAGCTAGCTGAAATCCTTCTTGGCAGCTGCACTCATATGAGCCTTCATTGTTGATGCATTCCTGTTCACAGTTATTCACCCCATTACATTCATTGGTGTCTGCAATAGAATCACATAAGAGACTGAGTTTATTCATCATTATGCTCACAAGTGGTAGATAGCTATTTAATCCGGAATAAAATAAGGACTTAGCAACCTGCCAAACAGG
>OY997395.1:3672478-3717682 GCA_963921505.1 Phakellia ventilabrum | reverse complement strand
GATAAAATATTAGCCAACTTTACCTTTGTGAAGAAGCTTGCAGAACTGGTGATTGGTACTCAAGCCAGCATACTATGCATACTGTCAGGCATGTGTGGTAGTTTATTCACAGGTTCTCAATTATTTGGGTATTAGCCACAGACAGACAGTGAACAAGTGTAGTACTAATAAAATGTGTGTGTACTATCTCTTTATTTTCTTTATTCCTTCTTCATCTTTTCTTCCACTGTTCTTTACTCTCTCCCACCTTTCAGCTGGTGAAGACTATGAGTTTACTACTCAGTTGCTCACCTTCAACTCCACTGTGAATGAACTATTTGTCACCGTACCCATCATTAATGATGCACTCTTTGAGTTCCAAGAGCAATTCTTTGGGACACTGGTCTCAGCTGATGGTGCTGTGACTCTTAATCCAGCAAGGGCGACAGTATCGATTGTTGATGATGATGGTATGTTTCTATCTGGTATCTGTGTATGTCAGCTTATGCACTCCCATTTTGTTTTCAAACTTTCATTTTCATTTTCAGTAACTGGCTTAAATTACCTTATATGGCTCACCACACCTACATGAGCTGTAAATTTGAAATTCAATAATACATCTGACTTAGTAGTTTAGATATTATGCTTATGGCTTCTACTTTAATATAGACTATGAACATCAGCCATTGCTCATCAATAGCAATCGTGTAGATGAAACATGGCCGGGTTGCAGCCTGAGAGAAATAAGAGAGACGGGCTTCTGAGATAGTTATAATATGAATCTTTTCTTAAAGACTTGGAGATAATCAAAGTGTGGGCCACTGTAGAAACATCAGACAAGAGAAGGGCAGGCTGAGAGAGATAAGAAGCAGAAAGGGAAGTCAAGAGTTATTGCAAATTTTTCATACATCTTACAGCTCTGAGAATTGGGTTTAACCCAGTAACGTACACTGTAAGTGAGGAGGCGGGGCCGGTGACTCTGACTGTGCAGGTTCTGGAGGGACAGCCTGGACCTGGAACAGCAGTTCCCGTGTCGTACAGGCTACTGGATGACACTGCATTGGGTGAGGATAGCTGCTAGGGTGTACAACAATAGTTGTGACTAGCAATTTTTGCACATTGTATCAGCAGGCCTGACCTTACAGCATGACAACCCTAACCTAATGGTACTGATATTAATCAAATAATGGATAGTGCCTTCTAGAAATTACACTGTCTAGTACACATTACTCTATGCGATCACAGTCCCTAACTGAACCTGCTCGTTTAAATTGGGGCGAGCCTGAGTGAGTTCCACTCTAGTCATGGCAAAACTAGATTTCCTCTGCATTATTGTACGTATGTCATGCCGCATATTCTCTGTTCAGCAAATATTTCTCTCATCGTTCCGCATATTCTGTGTTCACCTATTTTCAATTTCTCACTTTTGACAAGTGTCAGTCTGGCAGATAAAATAAACAATAGTGGCCTTCATATTTACAACTATCGCAAAGGCTTGCCCCCATGATGTCATGATGTGCAGATGACATAGCCTCATTCCCAGACCCACGTGTGCGTTTCACTTTAGCGCAGCTGTGGGCCTGGTGCATTTTCTCACGTGTTTGACGCATAGGGTAGAAGGGTGGTAAAAGGGTGAATTTTACGTGGGCGGGGACAGCCGACAATGAAGGAAGGCGACAAATCTATGCTTCTTGTAGCTACTGTTCAGAGCCCATTTGTACCACAAACCATGCGCTGAAACAAAGCCGACAGCAGAAGGTAGAGAAGTGCAACTGTTTTTTGAGTGATCCCTGCCCATGCGCAATTACGTAAGTCAAATCACATGAGAAAGTGTACCAGGCTCTCTAGCAACGTGCACGAGAGCCTGGGGATGAGGCTACAGATGGCATTTGCTAGTTTTATATGGTATTTATTCATAAGTGATCTGGATACCTACATCACCCTCCATACCGTATTATCCAATTAGTAGCCCAGTGATAATAAACTCCCATGAACAGCTACAGAAAATTTGATCTTGCCTTTGTTTATAATCTCAGCTCTTTCAAGAAATTCTCCGTCCTCACTTCATTGTCTATACATATCTCTAATATACAGTGTATGACTGAACTGCATATTCTCCATTTCTGATACCACTCACACCCTCCCGCAGTTGTCAGTGACTATGTCAGCACATCTGGGCAGCTGGTATTCACAAACACTGAACTCTCCCGTGACTTTACAGTACAGATTGTCAATGATGGGATTACCGAATTGGATGAAGTTTTCCTTGGCCAGGTTTTTGATGGCCCTGTAGATCCAAGGGTTTCCCTCGATCCACAAAATGCCACTGTCACCATCTTGGATAATGACAGTAAGCTTTGGGTTCAAATCTCTGAGCCCTATGTCAGGCTAGAAGCTTCATCAAAATCTGAGATGGGGAGCCTATGTATACAAACCTAGCATGCAGAATATATTTGTATTGCTCTGATACAAAAGGCAGAAAGTGACTTAGCATTGTAGGACTGGTATGTTAAGTAACACATTTATTTTCCACCCATATAGTGTGGTGCCATTATCCTCTACATACCTATTATACCATAATTAGAATAGGAGTTTGTGAGTATGACAACTGATCTATGACTTTCTCTCCTAGATGTAACAATTGGTTTTACACAAGATGCTTACGATGTAATAGAGGATGTGGGATTTATTAATCTCACAGTTGAGATTTTGAATGGATGTTTAGCTTTAGGCAGGGAAGTAATTGGCACCTTGCAAACTGGGGATGGAACTGCCGTCTCAGACCGTGAGTGATGGTTACCTAATACTTTTCTAAATAAAATAGAAAGGAGTTTCAGAGCTAAGTAGAGTAGTTTTTGTAGTGTGTGGTTTTTATCAGTATATCACTGACAAGCTAATGATGTAATAATATGAGAATGATAATTACATTAAACTCACCAATGATCAATGGAAGGAGACCTAAGAGTTCCTGCAAGACTGGAGCCCAATTATACGCCTGTGCTCTAACGTACAAACCCTGATAAGATTAGCTACAAAACGTGTATTGAATCTTTTGTCACACAGGTCGTACCTCTAGGTTGGATGTAGAAATTGTAAGTTCTAGTCATAGCTACAGAAATTGTATTTCCCATTCTTCGACTCCTAGTGTTCACCTCTGGCAGGGCTAACAAAACCAGGCTGTAATGCTATAATTAAAAGTTACAGTAGCTAGAAAGGTGTGATTGTCTACTCTCCAGTGATGCAGATTCAAGTGACTATGTTGCTCTGATCAAAAGAAGTGCTAATATATGGGCTTACATTAAGGAAAAGACTTTGAAACCGTTATACGCCATCACAAATGGTTTCTCCCTTTCCAGCTGCTGGAGAACCAGACTTTATGGCCAGGACCGTTGCGCTCACATTCATTTCCAGTGTGACCTCCATCATAGTCCCCATTCGTATCATCGATGATCTTCTACTAGAGATGGACAGGGAACAATTCACCTCTATGCTGACCCTGGTGACCTCTGATCCAGATGTCATACTCCAGCCAGTATCAGTACCCATAGAAATCATTGACAATGACGGTAAATAGAATTAATGTAAACCCTGCTATTTATTTCCAGGTGGAACGTAACTGAGTCAACAAACACATGAAATAATCCCTTTTTGATTTATCATAAAGTGCTTTTATCAGACAGTAGGATTTTTTGATACTCAGTAGTTTATTAGTAACTATTTTTCAGCCTTTTGTGGCCCCAGAAGCGACCTCAGATTATCTAAATCGTAAAAATCTTTTGGTGCACCTCGGGGGCATGACTCTCAGATCTTCATCACAGTGAAAATCCTGCATTAAAGCCTGGACAGTATCAAACGTGTATGTTATACTCCCTCAACATATCTCACTTAAAGAGACACAGGCTTACAGCAAGTATTTAACTAAACTGCAACTTATAACTCTTTTTTTTTTCACTGGAAGGTGTGATCATTGGGTTTGAACAGCCAATGTACGAAGTGGGAGAAGGTGATGGCAGCGTGAATGTCAGAATTCGAGTAATAATGGGTATGCTGAGACGGGATGTGGTCGTGTCTGTTGCAACTCAAGATGACACTGCTATGGGTAAGTCCACAGTATGCTAGCTATGATTTTGCCTACATAATAACCTCTTTTCTCATTTGATCGTTCATAGTTTCTGAGTAGCTACATTTCTAGGCCCACTTGTACATTTCACTTCAGCTACTTGTGGGCCTGGTACATTTAGTCACGTGCATGGGGTAGAAGGGTGAAAGGTTGTGGGGACAAGGGATAGCTGCAGATCTCAGGAAAAATAGGAAGTCATACCAGTACTTCTCATTCAGAGCCCATTTGTACCACAGATTGGTCATTGAAGCATTGTCTCATGAAAGATAGTACAAATGCAGCTGTCTAGCTATTGATCAGTTCCTATACCCATATGTAATTAGGATGTGAGAAAGTGTACCAGGCTCTCATACACAAGAGCCTGTAGATGGGACTACACACCAAGTTTATTTAGCCTACCATAATATCAGCAACACCTACTGGCAGTGTTAGTACTTTACAAACCATTATAATGCTAAAAGCTTCCATACCCAATTGTAGTTAGCCTTAAACTAGGCTTCTACCCTTACTGAAGTACGTAATTGTGCGACTGTAGGTGATATTAAATTCACATCTCTATCTCTCCTCAGCTGGAAGTGACTATACTGACAGGGGGACACTGCAGTTCACTTTCAGCCAATTTGTAACTGCATTTGATATCCCCTATGACATTCTGAATGACAACATCCATGAGAACACAGAGTATTTTAACAGCACACTATCTACTAGCGTTGCTGATGTGATTCTCAACCCCAGTTCCACCCGCATTCGCATCTTGGACAATGACCGTAAGCCACTAGACCATCAGCAACTGTACGGGTTTTGGGAAGCAGGTTGTGTTTATGCTCCACTGTAACTTCCCTCCTTGTTCGTTACTTTCTTATTATAGTGACCCTCTGAACATAGCAAGCTTACAGTTGTACTTGGTCTGATATATTTCTAGCAGTGTGGAGCTATTGTGCTCACCAAAAGTTCATATTGATGTATTTTTGCTACAGCACTGTTGTTCACATTTGAGCGTCCAATGTACATGTTCTTTGAAGAGGATATGACTGGTACAGTCTGTGTAAACAAGACAGGAGATACCACTGAAACTGTTCAGATTATGATCCAAGGAGGTAAATTGACAACAGACAGAGAAGCAGTTATAGCTGAGGTCACTAAATGCATTGATGATCCTATGGTATTTGGTATTTTTCATTACACCTATTACATTGGCCTGTGGGTAGTGGCTATCATTCTGTCTACTCATGGCCAATTCCAATGCTTAGCCTCTCATTTGTCTTTATTCTATAGCTCTACAGCCAGGCATTGGAACACGTATCGATCAGATACTTACATTTGAACCTAGTGATACTCAAATATGTGTGGACTTTCCCATACAAGATGATAATATTGCCCTGGAGCCCCCAGAGATCACAGTGATCAATCCAGTACCAGGCATAGACATCGATCCATTTAACACAACCATTATCACAATTGTGTATCAGGATGGTGAGCTCATTGAACTTCCTAAATAGAAGCCAGGGTCTAGAAAACACCATTATGCTAACACTAGGGATAAAGATGGACGTACAGGTAGTTTTAGTAGAAGATTATTTTGCAGGGGAATCTAAGAACATAGTGTTTATGCTAGCCCCCATTTCTATCTTGGGGTGGAGGGGAAAGGGGGGGGCAGGTGTTTGCATACAGGGATCTTTTATTGAGGCAAACTTACTCAATTTTTTACCTACATTGACATATCTGTATTGTAGATAATTGCTGAGCAATATTCCCGCAAATAGCCATTTGATTCTGAACAAGCTTATTGATGTGTGCATGATTCGGTCACTCTTCAGGAATGTTAATAAATACCGGCTGCTTTTATGGAGGAAGTGTATTATCTCAGTCATGTGTATGCCATATACATCTGTCTGAAATGATCCCTGGAGCTTCCTATTGATCTGCTGCTCCAGGCAGTTAGTGATTATATAAAAGTGATAACTGATAGCAAGCACATCTGAGCAGGTCACAAATAAGTGATAACATTTTATATACTGTATAGCGACAAATTTTTGAGGAGTAAAATTTTTGCAGTTTTCGCGGTTTTCTCTTGAACTGCGAAAATTATACCCTCGGAAATTTTACACCCTTGAAACTTTTACACACGTCACTGGCTCGTTTAAAGTTTTCATGAAGCGGATCATGGCTCTTTTCGTAGCGTGGACAAGCCAGCCAAGCTACCAGATCCTCCTGGCCCTCTACCAACGGCAGTACCATCGTCCTCCATTGCATCGGCAAATGCGGAAGTGAGAGGTGTGCTTGAAATAAAAAAGCGGACCACGATTTTTGCCGGAAAAGAGGACCCTACACAAAGGTTTCTGCTGAACTTAAGGCGCAAATTGGAAAGCGCTTAGCAGAGCATGGAGTGGCTGCAACCATCCGACACTACGCTAAGAAGATTCCTGAGCTGAGGTGTGGTAAAATAAAATAGGCGTAGCTCCACCTTGTTCGCGATCCTCAGAAATTATTTTGCGAAAGGTTTACCGTAGGTCGATCCGCGAACATTTTGGTCCTTGAAAATTTGTCGCTATACGGTAATTGTCTGCTCTCTCTCTTCAGAATTGGTGATTGACTTGGTAAAACCTCAAACTATCCCTGAGGCCAGTGGAACTGTACAGGCCTGTGCCACCTTTAACAGACCCTTTGCTCAGCCTTTTGAATTGATTGCTCAGTCTGGATTTAATGTCTCTGGCAGGCCTTCAGGTGTGTGCATATTTGCTGCACGCTAAAGCAAGCAATTACATTTATTTCCCTGAAGTTTGATTAGACAAAACTCAGGCATATGCAGTATCTTATGAATGTCATTAGTGTATGCGTGTGTATAAAATTAATGTGTGCATCCATCTACATGTCCTTGTGCATACATGTTTCCCTCCACCAGCCACTCCTGGTGATGACTATGGTGCAGTATCTACTACCTTACAAGCCACACCGGGTGATACCCAAGTGTGCTTCGATATTGTAATCACTAACGATGCTTTTGTAGAGGAGCGACTGGAGTGTTTCGCATTGGAAATCAGCCTAGGCCCCACTCCACCTGATGTAATTGTGCTCAATCCATCAACTAATGCTGAGTGCTGCATTGAGGATGATGACCGTAAGTGTACTACACCCCACACAATTAAAACTCATTTCCACAGTAAGCTTACCAACTGAGAGTATGTAGTGCTGTAATTGTTGTTCAAGTGGTTCCCTAAATTAGAAATGCCATAATATTTGCTTTGCTAATGTACACGTGGCAGCCACAAACTCACAAAGATGACTACTGTTACTGTGCAGAGTTTTTCGGCACATAGATAACAGAGATATGCAAGGAAAAGTAATTGGACAACTATTTCTCAAAGACCATTTTTTCTAACCCACCCCAACCCAACCCACCTGATGAAATTTTCTTCACTGCTTCAGCTAACGCTGAGTGCTGCATTGTAGACTGACAGTAGACTTTTTACTGAGCAGCCACCTTAAGTTAAATACCCCTGCCATTCAAAAAATGGTACAATGTATGGTACTTTTTGGGATGCCTTCACCAACGACAACCATTGCTTCCTCACAGGAGTCACAATTGGATTTGAGCCTGCCTCCTACTCTGTCGAGGAGGATGCTGATCTAGTGGTCTTGGTTGTCAGGGTTCTAGTGGGTCAACTGCAAAGGGCAACTGCAGTCACTTTCAATACAGCTGATGGAATTGGCTTCAGTAAGATTTGTTTGACTAGAGTATTTTTTGTTACTTAGCATAATAGCTACACATACCAACTCTTTTTATCTACAGCAACCAGTTATAGTGTTATATACATGGACCTTATACACAAACACACATACGCATACACACACATATGCACGCACATACACACACACACACATGCATGCATGCACACTTATGCATACATGCATACACACATACACACACACACACATACACACACACATGCACCCGTACATGCACGTGCACCCATGCACACACACACACTAGGCCCAGCCTTTGCTCCTGGTGATTACGCTAGCATCGTTGGTGCTGTTCTTCAATTCGATGGCACTACCACTTCCCGTGAGGTGGTAGTTACAATTGCAAATGATAATCTCGTGGAGTTTGTTGAGAGTTTCCAAGGTCTCATGACCACTGATGATGCAGCTGTGGATCTTGCACCTTCTACAGCCCTGGTTGAAATATTTGACAATGATCATGAGTTATAGTTATTTTCATTATGTATGACATAACATTTTACTTCATAGTTGATGCATGTATATTACATTGAGCTGTATCTTAGATCAAGTATCTGAAACCACATTGAATGCTGTCTTTACTTGTTGTTTTTCTAATTAGGAGTCACGATTGGGTTCCGGCCAGTCTCATACACAGTTGCAGAAGAAGCTCAATTTGTCATTGTCTCAGCATCTGTTTTGGGAGGAAGTACTCTGGCAAGAGCTGTCGCTGTTGACTTTGCAACTGTTCCTGGGACTGCTAGTAAGTTAGCTTTGTTAGCATTTGTGAATTTGTGCTGCCTGTCTAAAATGATGAATGAAGTCCTTATTGAAGCAAAATGGATTTTGCTGAGAGTTTAGCACTGAAATTTATATATAAGCTATTTATATGCTAGGATCATACATGTATGTAGGTAGGGTACTTATTCCTGTTTTATGTCTTTCTTTTTAGCCACATTGGATTTCAGTGACACAACGACAACACTGACTTTCAACCCTATTACATTAACTCGAAACGTGACAGTTCCCATCACCGATGATAACATTGTTGAAGCTGTGGAGACTTTCTTTGCAACCCTCACTGCGGAAGATGATCAACCTGTTGACCTTAGTCCGAATTTGGCAGACATTAACATATTGGATGTTATTGACCGTGAGTGTATTGTTGAGTTGTGTGCTGATCCTCCTTGGAAACTAAGACAGATTCATAAGTCTCCAAAGACTATTTGTTTTATAAAACACTAGATGTAGTAAACAGAGATTGAGCTTTACCCTGAGTTATATTTGTAGTTGCCAAGTGCAGTGAGGCCTATGATTGTAACCTATGGACTCCAAATTCAATTTTATGTGGCTGTCCCGGGTAGAAAACAAACATTATTCTGTCGCATTCTTTGATCACGTTACTGAGTCCAAATCACTGTATCTCTGAACTTTGGTGAGGCTCATACACGCTGCATAGAAGCCTCATATGGCGCTACTATGCAGTGTGTATGAGTCCCGCCCTTAATGAAAATTCAAAGATACAGTGCTTAAAACACAGTGACGTGATTGAAATACATAATGTTTGTTTGCTACCTGGGACAGCTATAGACATATAGAATGTTTGTCATGTTTTGCGCCTTGGCACACCCACCAGGATTCAAGATAGTGTCCCTGGTAGTTACATGCATGCCATCTTCAAACTCATGGCGCACAAATAGTCACAAATTTGGACAGGTTTATCGCAAAATTTTACTAAGGGAGGCTTACTAAGTTGCAAGGTTAGCAGAGTTTGAGTAGCCGCTGTATAATTGGAGAAATGAGCACTGGAGACATGATCAAGTGGTGCAAATATGAGTTTTAAGCAGCACAGCCTGTCTCTTCGCTCTCCCGAAGCTGCCATGACTCATCCTTGGATATGTGCTGCAGACATTCCCCTAAAGCCCAGCATCACTGATCGGCACACTTCCTGGTTTAGTTGTTATTCTCGCAATTGGCTGTCTAGCGATAATAAGCTTCCTGTCGCACCCAGGGCTCTGCATGGCCGTGCCTCCCAAGAATAAGGCCAGTACTCCCCGTGTCTGTAAGCCCTATGAGGCATCTACACTTAGTTATTATGTACAGCTACCTGTAAGTATAGTCTAGTGTGAATGCACACTTCTTCACCATTATCTCTCCAGCTATAACTGTTGGGTTTGAACAGACTACCTACACTGTGGGGGAAGGTCAGGTGGTAGAGGTGTGTGCAATTATTGTCAGTGGCATGCTGGACAGAGATACCATTGTCCGGCTATCCAGTATCAACGATGAGGCAGTTGGTAAGACAGTAATGATATAAACACTAACAAAGACTATGTTTTCATTCAATGTTGTTGGTTTCTCCTGGAGATTATATTACTGTTGCGGAAGATCTAACCTTCTCTGCAGACGTGGATCGGGTCTGCAGAGATGTGACCACACAGGATGACACCATTCTGGAGGATGATGAGGAGTTCACTCTCACCCTGACCACCACTGATGGCAATGTGAACCTCGCTCCAGATCAGGCTACGTTCACTTTCGTTGATGATGATAGTAAGCTTAATTCAGCCACATGTGCTGTAAAGCTGTAGCCAATGTGTGTGAAAATATGCTACCATGATCACTGGGAGTGTATTCCTACTATTGTCTTATTACTTGATTATCCCTATTTTATTTCTACAATTTTATATAAAGTGTGTGTGTGTTACATGTCTCTCAGACTACCTATACACATTTAATGGCTGATACTGCAATATGAGACAATTACCATGTTGTCTTTCATTACTTTCAGCTGTACCCATTGGCTTTGAACGGACCCTGTACTTTACCACTGAGGGGGTGGACTCGGTTGTGGAATTATGTGCTATTGTGATGGGAAGCACGATGCTCGAGAGAACAGCAATAGTCAGTTTTGCCACCCGTGATGGCTCTGCCACTTCTATAGGTGGGTATGGAGAGAGAACAAACCAGCTGGTAAAGTATTATCTCTTTGGTGTTTCTTCCTGTTGCCTATTGGAAAGCCCCTCATATTACTACTTAGTAGTATTGGAGTATCTTAATTAGTAATGATGTACCCTGTCGTAATGGTGTCCCTAGATCTTCATCTCCTTCATATACATGAACACACTCTGTTTCTCCCACTGTAGCTCCTGTAGACTATGTTGAAGCTGCTGTGGACTTTACCTTTGGTCCTGGAGTTAGCAGACGTTGTGTGAATGTGACTATTGCAAATGATGACATATTGGAAGGGGAGGAAGATTTCTTTTCGACCCTCACTACCACTGATCTTGATGTGCTTCTGATACCCGATGAGGCCCAAGTTGTCATTGCAGACAACGATAGTACGTTTTACATTATATGTACATTAATAGCAATGAGGATTGTGCATAGGCAGCTGAGTGTGGGGCTGCCTATTTAATAGTTGGTGGTAAAGCAGAGGAAGTTGTGCCCCAAGCACAGGTTAGGACCTTTGGAGAGACGGATGCACCTGGTCTCTTTCGGAATTAAGTCCATACCCTGATCTATAATGCTTGGAGGGTTAGCTGAAGGACAGTGAGATGTAGCCTCCCGTCCTGGTTCCACCTAGCTCTGCTTTTGCACACTGAGTTAGTGAATGCATGATTGCACAGCTCAGTGGAGGATTATCAAACTATATTATAAGTGGAGGGAATAGGCTACTCAATGGGTGGGAAAATCAGTAGGACTTGCCGATTCACTCAGTCGCTAGAACTTGGCTGACTGACAAAAGGCGCGCAAGTCATGTGAGCTGGCTCTTTGATACCTCGTGATAGTCTATGCTGCGTAGGTTTGTTAATAATGATAGGTGCACACCCCTCTGCTGCTCGCCTTAACCACTGTTAAAATTCATTTAACAGCTATGAGGATTGTGCATAGGCAGCCGAGTGTGGGGCTGCCTATTTAATACTTGGTGGTAAGGCAGTGGAAGTTGTGCCCCAAGCACAGGTTAGGACCTTTGGAGAGACGGATGCACCTGTTCTCTTTCAGAATTCAGTACATACCTTGATCTGTAATGCTTGGAGGGTTGGCTGAAGGACAGGGAGGTGTAGCCTCCCGTCCTGGTTCCAGGGAAGAAATAGTCTGACCCTCCAAGGCTTCTGTTGTCTTTCTTGGGTGTTAGCTATTTGAAATAGGTTCTGAAATGTTGTTTATACTATAGCTACAGTTGCAATCATGATGAGGTGATGGAATCGTGACTATAGCTATAATCTGTAGGAATAGCTAGCTACTCAGTTTTGCAGGCAGGGTCGTGGTGACCAAAAGTGAGTTACATGTAGGATGGAGACAAGCTGGGAGTCGCCAATAATGCGACTGGAGTTTAGCTATGTGGAGTGCGGATGCACAGGAGATAGCTAAGCCTGTGATCTCCCATCTACCGGGTCTAGGAGGCGGCGATGGGCAGTTGACTTGCGATCAACCCCTGACAGAGGAACGGTTTGTAGCGAATATTCGTAAAGCGCTGGCGGCTTCGATATTGCCTCTTGACAAAAAAAAACAACTTCCATTAGCTAGCTACGGCCCGGTAGGGTTGTAGGGTCGTCAACCGCCATGTCATTCAGTGACAGATGGGCTAGGGGGTCGTAGCCGTCCTGTGACAGACACGTAATTTCTTCTGCTGTCATGGTGAGGCTGAAGTAGAATGGTGCAAATGCTGCCCGATGCATGATATGATCGGCGGAGTGGCTAGGTCCGTACGCATCGTAAGCTCACGAGGGCGTAAACGGTATAGGCAGGGTCGGGTATGTCGCCCCTGTTGGTTAACCTGCCGTGAATGCAAAGGAGACGTTATTCCCGAAGTATGATATGATCGGCGGAGTAGGCCCCGCGTAAATTGTGAGGGGTAGAAGGTAGGCGGGGTTGGCTCATCAAAGGAGGCATGTCCCGGATATGGTGGTCAGAGCAGAGCCACCGCCCGAGATTTGAAGTGGCGGATTACTGATGGGCAAGATTTGTGCTAGGCCCTCATTGACCAACTGGGCCACGTATGAGGTTTTCGGAGGTGGCTTGTGAGTTCTAGTAGGTGGGGCTAGATTTCATAGTCCCCAACTGATTAGCGGCCCCGGGCAGCGTCCCTTTCATCCTCTGTGAAATGAGGGTTTTGTATAGAGGGATGAGGGGGGGGGGGGGGGGGGGTTGTTTACGGTAAGAGCATCAACCAGGTCATTGTTTTCAAGGGATGTGTCTACTGCAAACTGTCCTAAACCGAATTAATAGAATCTTTGGTCTGTAACTGGTACTACTAGTTTGGGAGGTTTAGGGATGTGGCTATAATCTCATGTGGAAGGTGGGGGCTTACAGTAGAGGTGCAAGCCTTTGAGCCAGGACATGTGTAGGTATGGGTTTAGCCAGCAAACCATTTTTATAATGTGGCAGGCCTGTGAACCATACTGAGTACATTTCTGATCACGGAGCAATAGAATGTATACAGCATTCCGGCTATTGCTATAGTATTCTTAGATACTGGCTGAGTATAGGAGAAGGGGGGTGGGGGAGGGGCTGATGAGTACGTACCCAATGTGGACAGGTAATGACCTGTTTTTAGATATAAGTAAATCAGCCTGAAGAGGTTCTGGTATCGGAACCATTCGTTGTGATGGGTGGGACCCTTGGGTTTGTTGGCAGAAGAATATGCCTGGACTATAGCCCGCCAGATTCGAGCATGGCAACATTTCTTGCCTTATTTACCGCCTTAGGTCAGGTATGCTCAGTTGGGTGTTGTTGGCTTGGAGTGCTTGGCCAGTAGCAGTTTGAGACTTAGGGTACATGTTGGAGGGTGTGGTATAATTGGCACCATGTGTTCCCCTCTATTCCCTGGCCATAATTGAAGCACTGTGCCAA
Organism: Phakellia ventilabrum; assembly: GCA_963921505.1. Lineage (NCBI taxonomy): Eukaryota > Metazoa > Porifera > Demospongiae > Axinellida > Axinellidae > Phakellia > Phakellia ventilabrum. The sequence continues at coordinate 3,704,007 of OY997395.1, read as the reverse complement.
GTGTGGGGCCAATGCTGTTGGCTCCTGATTGGCAGCTTCTTGGCAGAAGTTTTTATGACCCAGGACAGCCACTGGTACATGCATGGCTTATCCAAGCAATTTGATATAGGTAGCCAACTTAGGTCATAATCAGGAAAACAGCCTGGTAATTCAGTATACGTATGTATGGTGACTGCATAGATTGCCAAGCACTGAATAGCCCATGTGCCTATGCCTGCATAGTAAGTTTCTTTTGTTGCAGGAGGTCAGGGCAGCTAGTTACCAGGACAACGTTGCCTTCTGAGGTAGGACCCAAGTTTTTCTTGTGCTGGGGGGAAGGTCAATAGCTATACTCCCCTGATAGGATACGGTCTATATTTTGGAGGGGGTTGGGGAGGGGGGAGGGGATTGAACCAGGGAAGACAGAGGTGGGATTGTTCAGATTGCATTGGAGGTAGAGTTCCCAGCCTGAAGACCACTCGTTCATTGCTGGTAGCTACCTCATTTCCCTGGCACGGTCACCCTGTATAAAGCCAGCTGGCCCTGATCTCATGTCAAATGGGATTACGTGGGTGGTGACCTGGGGGGTGGTCCGTCTGAGAGCAGGATACTGACCTGCGGTGGTTATAAGCTGTTAATAATGCCTGTGTGCCGGCATTGTGTAGCCATGTGGTATGAGGGGTTGTTACACCCAACATTGATTTGGGGTGTTCAGGAGCTGAAGGGGTATGCTCTGTGCAACCAATGATGGTCAGTATGAGCAGGAGCCCATACCCAAAGGGAAGGAGCATTAAACTTCTGTATGTATGCTGATTCCACCTGTTGTCAAATAGCACTTGCCCAAAACTCCTTATATGGTAAGTGCTACGTAAGCGCTATAATTTACTTAGCACTAGTCTAGTAGTAAACCAGCCGTGCATATCTGCTAAGCATTCCATATATGGAGTTTTTCTTGTAGGTGCCATTTGACAACAGGTGGAATCACTAGTTCAATGCTCCTTCCCTTTGGGTTATGGGCTCCTGGTATGAGCGGGCTTGTTATATGCCCCGTAAGACATGAATAAGGAGTTTTATTCCCCGTGCTGACCAGGATGAGAGCTTGCAATGCTCGATAATGACCTGGGGTGGGGATGGAATTTGTAATGTTTGGGTGGACCTGGGATGGCCTGTATTATCCACTTTTGGGAATGATCCTGAGTGTTAGAGTAGTGGGTTGTTGGTGCTGTCCTGTGATAATATTATAACCTGCGATGGCCATGTGATAGGGAACAGACGTCTCTCTGTATGTGGACCTGGGATGGTCATCTGATATGGGACATACAGACATTCCCTTGTCTGAACATGAGGGGAGGCCTGATCAGTGGGCTGGCTTTGCCCTGGAGGAGGTTCTCTTGGTGTTGCTCTGCATATACCTGTGGTGGTAGTATGTTGGAGAGCTGACATTGCCCCACTGACCTGGGGTGGTCCCGTCAGTGTGCTGTTGTTACTGTGAGAGGACCTGGGGTGGTCTAGTTGTGGGTAAGTACTACCATGTGAGCACCTGGGGTGGGAGACTGCAAGTGGGTTTTGATAACCCTGGAGTGCTCTGGGATAGTTATGTTTTGGTACAATGTAGTCTGGTACTAGCAATGAGGAGGGGGGGGGGGGGGGTGGGGTCACCGTTGACCCCAGGTGGTCTCGTCACTGCACTGTTGTTACTGTGAGAGGACCTGGATAATTCTGTATTAGTAGCCTGGTACGATCCATGAAGAGAGGGATATTGCCCAGCTGACCTGGGGTGGTCCCGTCAGTGCACTGTTGTTGCAGTGAGAGGACCTTGAGGTGGTCAAATTGTACGTGTGAGGACCTGGTCAGGTCGTGGCTAACCAAAATTTTCTAAACCATTACCATATTACTTTTAGTTTCAGTTAACTAAATGTGCTCATTTTGGAGCCAAAATTATTACTTTTGTACTATGATTAAATGTCAATTTCAGTTTATTTATTGAACCTGTTTTGGCTCCTACTAAATCTGTTTTAGGTGTTAGTTTTAATTAGCTAAAACGACACTATATGTGAGGGCCTGGGGTCGGAGACCGCGAGGGGGCTTAGATAACCCCGCAGTGCCCTGTATTGGTAGTCTGGTACTAGCCTTACAGATAAGGACAGAGGACCTTGGGGTGGTCCGGTCATGGTCTAGTGCTACCATGTGAGGACCTGGGGTTGGAGACTGCGAGTGAGCTTAGATCCCTGCAGTGCTGGGGTGATCCAGTCATGGGCGTGGTACCATGTGAGGACCTGGGGTGGGAGACTGCACGTGGGCTTAGGTAACCTTGCAGTGCATACCCTGGGTTGTTCTAGTGATGGGTATGGTACCCTATGAGGACCTGGGGTGGGAGACTGCGAGTGGGCTTAGATAACCCTGCAGTGCATACCATGGGGTGGTCCAGTAATGGGCATGGTACCGTGTGAGGACATAGGGTGGGAGGCTGCGAGTGCGCTTAGATAACCCTGCAGTGCATACCCTGGGGTGGTCCGGACATGGGCGTGGTACCATGTGAGGACCTAGGGTGGGAGGCTGCGAGTGGGCTCAGATAACCCTGCAGTGCATACCCTAGGGTGGTCCAGTCCTGGGCTACTTTTTAGCTTCTCATGAGCAATTGACACTCTGGCATGCATTGCAGAATGAATGTGATTAAGTGACATAGGGTGACTCACTTCCTTTCTTGGGCATTAATGGCAAAATTTAACCAAGCAGCCCATGTCCAATCTCCCTAGCATAATAATGTGGTTACACTTGTGGCTAATGTTGTCAGTCAAAGGAGCTATCCCTCACCTTGCTACGTACAACGGTACGCTTAGCCTTACACCTTACAGAAACAGTTTTGTGCATGCTCCAGGGCCAGGGAAGCAAATTTTGATTTGCTGAGACCATATCTACTGAGGCATTATTAGGGCTGTGAAGCAGGTGATTACTTTTTTCCATACGACTATCAGAAAGCTCTCTGCTTGATAGCATCTCTGTGCAAGCTATGTAGCCTCAACAACACACAAAGGATGATGGCTGGTTAGCAAAGAGAGCTCGTGGTACTGCTAGAACTGGAATAGCCCACCATATGTGTGTGTTTAATAATTATCAAAAAAGACCTGGAAAATAGCCATGTGGTAGAAAATACTAATAAAAAATTATTGCAGACTTGCTCTTTTTTGAGGGCAGCCATCCATGGCCTTAGCGGCCGGAGTGTTTCTCCTGGCCCTACACTCTTTTTGACAAAATCTAGTGTTAATTTTGGTACTGAGGCCAAAGTTAGTACGTACATATAGCCTTGAGTATCCATCATCCAGATAGAGTTTTCACATGACGTCACATCCTGCATGACAACCGTATAATTTTCTGTTTATATCCGTTTTTACCCACCATGCATGGGTGATAAATGGAAGCTAGAATAGTACGCTATATTATAGCGATCTCAGAATCAACAGCTGCTTGGAACTTACGCGTTCGGCACCTCAACTATTGCTGTGAATCAGTTTGCAGATGGTATAAATTGAGCGAATCTGCCATTAATACTGTCAGTACGAGAGCTACTTCCTGTCCTTTTACGCATCATGCCGCTATTTGCTGCCCACCAAGATGGCGCCCTAGCAACAGTTGTTAGATGCAAATGACGTAAGATGATGTCAATGAAAACTCACTATTCTATTAACTACAGCACTTCCATCAAGCACCCAGGTTTGCTGCGCTATCTTGAAAGAAATTAATTTTTGGAAAGTTCTGCATGCACTCTTTCTGTTTCTGGAGTAATAAAGGTGGTACTCTGTACAGCATTTACATGCGTGGCAATAATATCACTACCCATATTCTTGGGGGCAAAACGAACTCTATCAATACCCATAGCAATAACTTAATTCAGAAGATGCAAAGACAGACAGGGCTAATATAGTAGGAGATCAAAGCGATATACAATATAGGTACATACAAATGACCTAACCCAACTGACTGTACCCGTATCATATATGAGTTAATCATGTATTTTGATGACAGTAAACGTAGCAAGGTGAGGGATACTATTGTGATACTATTGTGAATCATACGTAGGTGTACATGCAAACTACCTTTTCCTGTAGCAATATTATGATAATGACTGTGGCTGCTTCACACCATGTCCCATGCAGGAGTTACAATCGGATTTGTCCCAGCCATTTACAGTATTTTGGAGAGGATGCCACAGGTAACCGTCTTTGTGGTACTGATTGATGGAATTTTGGAGACAATTATCACAGTCAATCTACACACAGTGGGAGCTACTGCCACTGGTAAGTCCAAGATAATAACATCAACAGGCAGAAATACACAGCTATAGCTATATTGTACGCTCATAGTGCCTCTGTGTAGAACTTGCTATAAGGTGAACCATTCAATTATTGGACAGCTCATCTTTATTTTTACCTCTGGTTAGATTGTAGCTATCACTGGACTAACTCTATATTATCCAGTGATATTGGAAGGCCTGTAATAACTGGTATGGTATGTTTGGTCATATTGCTGATCATAGTTGATCATTGACATTCTGGCTGGCTGTAGCAGCTGCACACCCAGAATTACATCAAGTGATCCATCTTTACTCAGTGGCTTCCTTGGAAGTGGATGGGATTGAATTATGTCCACAGCAAGAATAGCAATCATATGATATATTGCTAGAGGCTGACAAGAGAGATTTATATTACTAAGTAAGGCTTCCAGCATATGCGAATTCTAAGAAGAGATGATGTGTATACTCATACATGCGGATTATTGTTTGTTTTTTCTATTTCACTCTCAGCTGATGTTGACTATAACAACATACCCCCGTCAGAAGCAGTTCCACTTGTATTTGATCCCTTATGTTCTGAGAGGAGTGTTAATATTGACATCATTAATGACATAGCGCATGAGCGAGTTGAATTTTTCTTTGGTGAATTGACCACCACATTCTCCACTGTCACACTGAATCCCCAGCAGGCCAATATTTCCATCATTGATGATGATCGTAAGTCGTAGAAATACACAGTGACATGCTCCTCAAGGGATAGTTATATTGCTGTATTGACTGTAGCAGCACTTTGGCAGCCTTCAAAATATAGGTAATGATGGCACAAGAGTAAGGCTAGAAATACACAGTGACATGCTCCTCAAGGGATAGTTATGTATAGGTTATAGTACGAGGTGTAGGTCTCTACGCTATTTACACGACCGAGGGCCGAAGGCCCGAGGTTATGTAATAGCGTAGAGACCGAACCGAGTGCTATAACCGACTTGTATCATGGCCTACGGGCGCTTTTTTGTATGTGACCAATCAACTCCGTGCTGCATTGGATACGCTTAGTAATCACCTAGCGTATAAACATTGCTTACCTTAGCAACTCGTTTCATTTTGAATGAACGAAGCATGGAAGACGAACTCGATTCTATACTCTCTCAGCTCGACTGCCAACAGCTGCTATCGCTGGACGCGAACTTCGACCCTCGGCCTATCGACCCCACCTATTCGCGTGCACTTGAGCCACACCTCCCTTCGTCATGCACAATTCATTGGAGTACCAGGATTGTACTGCTTCTGTCACTATGACTATATTACTGCTGTTTGAATTAAAACCTGGATATATAAATAGCTGCCTAATAGATCAAGGGCTATAAATGTGCCTCAAGATGTATAATAATGCCCTCAGAGATAGGTTAATAAGAACCCAGACAGGTCAATAAGAGGTTTTTTTGAACCTCCCATGCTGCAACATGATTGGTTTATTCAAACAACCAAGGTACAAATTGCTGTATTGACCGTAGCAGCTCTTTGGCAGCCTTCAAAATATAGGTAATGATGGCACAAGAGTACAGCTCAGTCATTAAAGAAGGGGGAAAGTAAATTGATAGTAGGCAATGATCTTTTTAAAAGGAACTCAAATTGGAAGTACAGTAGCCTTCTGATAAAATGCAACTTTAGCAGTAGCTATATGTAGTCATTCACAATTGGAGCACCAAGAGTATTTCTGTTTCCAATTTACGTATTTCCAGTTACCAAGGCATTATGAGTTTTAACAGTGGTTAAAGCGAGTTAACAGCAGAGTGGTGTGCACCTATCATTATTACCAAACCGACACGGCATAGACTATCACGAGATATCAAAGAGCCAGCTCACATGACTTGCGCGCCTTTTGTCAGTCAGCCAAGTTCTAGCGACTGAGTGAATCGGCAAGTCCTCCTGACTTTTCCACCCATTGAGAAGCCTATTCCCTCCGCTTATAATTTAGAGCACAGCTGTAGTAAATACTAAAATGTGATTGGTTGCAAGAGGGTTTCTATTCTCATAGAACCCCATGTGGTTTCTACATATAGAAACCACCCTCTAGGGAATGGTTACTGTCTACCCAAAACAGATGTTTTTTGCCAATGGCAGTCACTGTGATTTAATACTGAATGATAATAAGAGATGCAGTCAATGTACACCGTAATAAATAAATGTTCCTGGTGTGCTGAGTTTGTAGGTGTTTATTCTAGTCTGTTACACTGTAGGTTAATGGTTACTGATGCACATGAGTTAAAGTTGAATCCTGGGTTGCTGGGTTTGAAGGTGTTTTCACCCTCAATGCTACGAGTGCACACCTTCTTGGAGCAGTTTAAGATGTCTGATAGGGCCTCAGATTGCTCAACACCCTCAACACTTCGATGGCCAGTCCTCTCCATGACTAGCTGTTCATCCACACCAGATTGGTAAAGTCTGGTGGCAGCTGTGGCTCGCAGTGAATGATTCGTCTTGAATCCTGTGATACCTGCAGCTTTGCAAAGGCGGGCAACAGTTTTCCCTAGGGAGTGGTGACCAAGGGGTCTTGTTGAGTACCAGCAATCTGGGGTTGGTTTCTGGAGGGGCTGCATGTAGAAGGCATCATTTGGGTGGTTGGCTGGGCACTTTTGCATATACAGTTTGAAAAGGCGAACAAAGCAGCGCTCAGTGATGGACACATTCGCATGGTATTTCACTACTTTTGGCTTCACCTTTCTTCCTTTCAGTCCACCTGGCCTGTTCTTTGAGATATCCTCAAAATACTGCAAGTATGCCCTCTCACCTGGTCTCTCAATGAGCTCAACCTGGTATGGCTTGAATCGGAGTTGTCGGTGTTCTTTTCCACTGCGCAGGGCAAAATACAAGCCATGCATGAACAGCATGGTGTCAAGAAGGGTCTGTGGGCTTGAATCCCCAAGAAGTCCTTTTTGCCAAAGAATTTCTTCTTCTTCTTCAGTTAATGGTTCAGCTTGCCTACGTTTGGACCCAACTCCATTGCTTTGTAGGCATTTCATTTCAGCATCAAGGGAGCACCTAAACTTGTCGATGTCAGCATCCTTGAAGAAATCAAGCCCTGGTTTGCCATTCCACCTTAGGTAGCGCATTATGCCACAGGCCACATGATGTAGAGTGTTTCCAGGGAACTCGCTGCCATCTTTCTGCCTCACTTCAAGTATAAAGCGTGACAACCAGTGCTGGAGCTCTGACTGGCTTTGTTCAGTAATAGGAGGAATGCTGACATGGGCAGCTTTCTGGTGGTGAGCACGCCACTCGCTCCACAGGCGCATACAGTAGTCAGTGTCTTGCTGAGTTTTCTGGGAGACTCCCCTCATTCGCGCATCCTTCTCCGTCTTCGGTGGTGCAAAGGGTCTGCTTCGACTGGGGGTTGGGCTCGTCGTTGGGGCGGGGCTAGAAAGGGGCGGGGGGTTGGCAGGTACAGCGGAGGGCGGTGTTATTAAACCATTTACTGTCTCGTGGTCGTACGCTGGCTATCGATGTATTGCTCTTGCTCTGGGTCGATAGTATCGCCTTGTTCGATGTCCATATTATCATCTTGTAGCCACTGAAGAAGCTCGCTACTCAAGAACTCTTCCATTGTCTCGCAATCAGTTATCGAAGTACCGTTGAAATCTGTTACTAAGTAAGTGAAGTTCTCTCTGCTGTTGCTATGCTCTAAAAATGTTAGACGCCTCGACCAATGGGATCTAAGTGATTTAGAAACCCTCAGGCCCTTAGTAGCGCCCTCGCTTCGCTCGGGACGCTACAGCCTCGGGCCTTCGGCCGCGGGTTTCTAAATAATTTGCGTAGATCCCTTGGTCTCGGCGTCTAACAGTTTGATAATCCTCCACTGAGCTGTGCAATCATGCATTCACTAACTCAGTGTGAAAAAGCAGAGCTAGGTGGAACCAGGACGGGAGGCTACACCTCCCTGTCCTTCAGCTAACGCTCCAAGCATTACATATCAGGGTATGGACTTAATTCCGAAAGAGACCAGGTGCATCCGTCTCTCCAAAGGTCCTACCTAACCTGTACTTGGGGCACAACTTCCTCTGCTTTACCGCCAAGTATTAAATAGGCAGTCCCACACTCGGCTGCCTCTGCACAATCCTCATAGCTGCTAAATAATCTTGTGACAATACTTGTCTATTCTTGTTATACAAGTTATGATACAGTTGGCAGGGTTTAGGGGTTTGTTGTAGGCGTTGAAAGGAGAACTACTGTGTGGCTACAGGCTAGAGAAAATGCAGCCTGAATGTGAGGTGATGAATTGACTGTCTAGCCATTCTACAGCTACATTTAGCTTTTGACTGAACTGTTGCTGAGCACAACCTTCAGTTGAATGATCTATGTAAAAAACACCTGGCTGGTTTTTAGATATGAAATGTCAGTCTTGCTTTGTTTCCAATGTGTTTTAATTCTATATAGTTTGTTGCTTGCAGGGTTCGGCATGCAGGATTTTTGGTTGAGGTGGGGAAGACGTGTGATACACAGATGTGTGGAAAGCCACACCTCCTAGGCAGCCTGGGACTTTGCTTCCCCCCAAATTTTGTAGTCAGAGGTTCTTGTGGTGCATTATGGTGCCCAAAACAGGTGATAAATTACTGAGTACCAAAAAACAACAATATTAATAGGATTACATCAAAGGACTTACTGGCTTCTCTTGCTTCTGATAAGCGTATTGAAGGGGTAAGGTGGGGTGGGACAGGGAGTGTATATATTAGGGAGTGTAATAATAATAATATACTCATGTTGCTGCCGTAGCGCTTACGCCATTGACCACGCACCCACAGACGCAGGCGGAGCTTGTAAGACCTCCAGTCAGAGGACAAGAGCAAGAACAACCAGAGACCACACAATCCTGATCACCATACAATTCCTTCTTCCTAGTCTCCCATATCAATAATACAAAGCTCTTAACTAGCTTTAATAATGCTTTAAAATCATCCCTGTTCCAATTCTCAAACCCTAAAATAAAGCTTGCCTTATTAAAATTATCAAGTGTACTAAACTCCCCAAACCTCCCCCCCAATAGATTTTCTAATTCTACCATGAAATTATTTCTAATGCTGTCATATGCTGGACACTCCCAGAGAACATGTACCACACTCTCACATTCACCCCTGCATAATTTACACTGCCTATCATCATTTTTACCCCTATGTCTTCCTATCTCTTCATTCAGACCGTTCGTACCTGACCGAAACTTAAACAATAATCTTGTACCCGGATCACCTACCCCCTGCAAATAATTCTTGAATTCTATTTCCTTACAGAAAGACTTGTACAGATTCAACTTAACTTTAGTATTCAAGCTGTCATTAGAGTGTATATAATTGTATAAAAGGAAAGCTCCCCCCCCCCCCCCCCCTTATTCCCTTCTTTAGCAGTATGTTTAGGACCTACAAATGCAAGCTGTTTCCGTTAATAGCTGTGACTAAGTCAGCCATACATGACCTGGCACTGCTATGATTCATTTATGTAGAAGTGACAATTGGGTTCCTAGAGACACGATATACTACTGAAGAAGACGATGGCATGTTGAACCTTCTCGTGGGACTTATTGCTGGAATTTTGACTAAGGATATTGTTGTCAGGTTCTCTACTGAAGACCGGACTGACTTACGAGGTTTGGTCACGCGTTGTTGGAGTGCGACAGCTACAGCTGTAGTTTTCTTTGCAGGCTGATATATAGTTGAGGCTAGGCTTCGCATGGTATGATGGCGCAGCCAAAAAGGAAGCGTTATACTGCAAAGCAGCATCGAAGGTTGGTTGTTCGCTTTTAACCGTGGGGATCGCTATTAACCGTGGGGTAGCAGAGCTTGCAGCAGGAGGAATAAAGACACCAGCAGGAAGAGCGGCCCAGAGAACAGTTCACTAACGGAGCCGTCTTCGGAAACGCTTACAACTTTCTCAACCATCACTAACTCTATAAACAACGATTAGATGTGTAGAGGGCGTGACTATTAGCGCACGTGCAGAATATAGGAAATGATGCGTTATTCGTACAGAATCTCCCATGGGAGTGCTGTCAAACTTCTACTGGAATGTACAGTCCTTGGTTCCCACTCGCATGTAATTTCTCCTCCCTCCCTTTTACCTTCCCACCCCCGATTTTATATTTTTTGGCTTAGTGAGAACCATGGTTAATATTTCTACTGTCTGTATACATCCATAGAAACTGAGAGCACGACAGGCAGCAATAATGATGTCTAAGAGGCTTACCGAAGACCGGCGGAAGAAATGGATGAGCGTCATGAAGAGCGATTACATGTCATCCGAGGACAGTGGTGATGACGATGATACCATTGTTGTTCATCAACCAGGCTGGCGTTCAGAATATGTTGACCGAATGTTTGCAAAGATCGATGATTTCAACCGTACTACAAAATCAGCACAGGCTCGGCGACAAATGAAACGTCGAATTACCCTCAGCACGGCGACGACCTCTTGGAGAGATTCAAGAGTGGGCTCTCAAGTAAACTGTGTCATTAAACTTACTTTTGACATTAGGTCCGCTGTTGGGTTGTACTCTCTAGTCATGCTTTCCTTCCATCTTTGATCATGAGTACAGTACTAATGAGATTGAGTTTTGCTCATGAATTGTGTTTCCATGTACATGTCTTGATTTACATGTACTAGCTATAGTTTGGAGTTTTGCTCATGCTTTCATGACATTCAGCATGTCTACATGCATCATATTATGACTTTTCCTGGTAAATGTGCGTAATAATGTAAATATGCATGCAATATGCGCATGGTGTCAGTACATGAGTACAGGTACGCAACTTGATGTGCCGAACCACACAGGGTACATATCAGGATCCGGATAGTTCATCATGGCCTGTAGTGTTCCAGTAGTATGGCACATACCGCATATCCAATAAATGAATGGTGGAGTGTCAGGTTCAGGAAATTGCGCCCTGTCATGCACAACCCTGTAGTAGGAAATGTCCAGGGAATACGGAGTTTTCTTATTATATAACATGGGACATGCAAATGGTGTGTCCAATGCACGTACTGTGTGTGTCCTGATACAAGAAATGCCCTTTTTCTCCCAGTGTGATGTGTGCATTTTTCGATATCCAGTGGACGTTTAGTGTCACAGTGTGGGAGGTATATAGTGGAGGAATGCTTCCATATCCTGGACTAGCCTCAAAATGCTTATTTTATCTTCTTTTTACAGCTATTCTTGTATGCGGCAGGGCTGGCTGGAAGATGCTGATAGGAGGCCACACTTCCGTGATCAGGTGACCACCATCTCCAATAAGCTGGAGTCCATGGCCGGTTATCTCGACCTCAATCGCTCTTTCAGTCTCATTAAGAGAGTCAAGAAGGATTACTCCCACTCACCTCGTCCCAAAAGGACTGAGATGCCAATTCTGGAGGATGTAGAAGAAGAGGAGGAGGAATTGGACAATGGGGAGCAATCGGAGGGAGGAGAGGAGGCAGAGGAAGCCGTCCAAGGGGATCCAGAGTGGGGAGAAGGAGGAGGAGTAGAGGAAGAGAAGAAAAGAGAAAGTAGCAAAACCTTCAGAGGTCGAGCCATGGAAAGTGCTGAACTGGTATGTAGCTAGTATGTTACTGTGTGTTGCTCTAATACAGGTATGATCTTAATGAATGTTATTTACGCTATTTTTGTGCATGCACAATGCTTTTGTCTCTGCCATAGTGCTTTTCTACAATATTGATCATGCTTCTTTTCATTTTCAGCATTGGATATGCTAGTCACGAAACTGCTAGCTATTAGTTTAGTATACTGTTGTATGAATAGTAATATTATTGAGCTAATTATCCGTTATAGTATGGCTATTACTAAGAAAGGTATTTTTTGTAATCCCCAAAGGAGTGGACACCGTGCACACTGAATGGATGGAACAGAGTAAAATGAATATTTACAGAATTGAGCATGTAAATTTGAGTTAACACACCAGAGCTGACTGAGTAGCCGCCAAAATTGATATTACCAATAACATCATCACGCATGGACAGTCATGCAGTCAGCCACATGCTCTGTCAGCTAGCTCTCTCCTTTGCTGTCTGTTTTGTAAGCTTGTGACTCTTCAGCAGCCATCACCCTACTGCCGAGACGGAGTGAGCTATAACTAGCAATATTTATGGAACTAGCGAAACCGATAGTCAGAAAGCCATATATATTCAACACATTTGCTTTAACAATCAAACGGATTTAACATCATACACAATTACTTCATGTCTGGTCCACCAGGACTACTCACATGCAAACAGGCAGTGGATACCATGCTCACAGTATGCAAATACTTGGGGGTCCCAGTTGCTTTGGAAAACTGGATGGACCTACAACAATTATAATATTCCTCGGCATTATTCTCAACGCCACCACTATTACACTTAGTCTTTCACCAGACAAGCTGGCAGAACTCATGGAAGAACTCGAAAGATGGTCAGGGCTAAAAAAGTGCACTAAACGGCAACTCCTTTCACTAATTGCCCGACTTTTGTTTGCGGCAAAAGCCATCCCCACAGGGAGACTCTTTTTTCAAAGACTCATAGATCTGACCACAACCGCAAAACAGCTCCATCACCACATAACCTTCAACCAGCTAGCAAGGGCAGACATCGACTGGTGGTTGAAGTTCTTATCCACCTGGAACGGTCGAGTCAGCATGCTGAAACCCGAATGGGTAAAGACACCGGACCTCGAGTTATTCACAGATGCCTCAGGGGAAATAGGGTACATGTACGGAGCACTTGGGAGAATCTGAAACCCCTCAGCCGGGTGAAGTCCAATGAATGGAAGGAACTCTATGCAATTGTCTTGGCCGCAGCCACATGGGGTGACCAATGGACAGGTCTTCGTATCAAATTCATTGTGATAACCTCTCGGTAGTCCAGATGTGGGCAAACAAAGGCTCAAAACGATCTGATATCATGTCTCTCATGCATACTCTATTTTATATTGCAGCGTCTCATGTCTCCATTGTCCATATTCCTGGTATCAATAATTACTCTCTCTCGTTTACAGCTCAAAAAATTTTGCAGACTGGCACCAGATGCAGACCAAGATCCTATCATCACTCCAAATCTAGATTGATGCAACTAGAGCGGACGTGTAGGGAGATTATGGCCGCTGCCATTGCACACAGCTCAACAACAATACAAAACGTTTTGCCAGCCAGTAGACTTCGAACCATACCCAGCACCACAACGTACCTTGTCATACTTTGTGGCTCATCTGGTACGGAATGGTAAATCAAACCAAACCATGTGTGTGTACCTGGCTTAGCTACGTCTACAATTATCATACACAGAATTAACTCCCCCTTCCAACCTACCGACAGGAAGTGCTATGGTTGCTACTACGGGGAGCTATGTATATGGGCAAGCAGGAAACTACTGGGCATGACACCATCACCCCTTTAGTCCTTCATTCTCTGCATACTCAATTATGTAATGACAGATCCATGTCCAGTTATTGCAAGAAAGCATTTTTGGCAGCAATCACTTTAGCCTTTTTTTGCTCGTCTCAGGAGTGATGAGTTTGTCTCACCTAGTGCCAAATACTCTGACCCAACGCGAACCCTTCAAGTGACAGATGTCAGTCTGGCAAGCACATCCCTTACAATGACAATAAAGAAATCTAAAACTGACCGCAGTGGCAGTGGTCAGGTACTCTGTGTTGGCAGTACAGGAGATACCATCTGTCCTGTACAGGCCGTGAAAAATACCTCCGATTGAGAGTACGGCAATTCTCATATGGCCCTTTATTTATATGGCAACAGGGCCAACTCTTCACCAGATCGAACTTCACCAGAAAACTAGATCTACACTGAACGCAGCTGGCTACAATGGAAACAGATTTGCATCCCACACCCTCAGAATCGGGGCAGCTACAGCTGCAGCAAGACCTGGCCTGGACGAGTGGAAGATCAAACTGTTAGGACGATGGAACAGTGACTGTTACAAACGGTATGTCAGGACAGCCCATCGGTCCCTGGTGAGCACAGCTAATGAACTTGCAGGTAGCATGACAATAAGTGGACTAGTTATTCATCATCACATGACAATCAAGTGTTTGTTGATATACCCACCTATGTATTGACACCCTATAGCTATGTGCTGCTCATTCTGCCAGTTGCAAATGTTTACTACCTGCTTGGGGGAGTTCACCAATAAATTGCCAACTCTTTGGGTGGTCCCAGTGGGGTTCCTTAGCACAGGTCACAACCTCATGCAACTGTAGCAGCCTGCGCGGCTAGGCCAGGTGCTTGGGCCCACCTGACCCAACCGGGTCAGCTTAAGGGAAAATTGGCAGCTATTGCTGCCAGGCCTTGTGCATTAGGCCTAAAGTTAGGAACCAGGGTGATACCAACGTATCACCTTACCACCCCAGGCTCCCTCCAAGTGGCCAAACAATATTTGAGTCAAAAGTGTTATAACATAAGCTTATTAGCGCATGCTAGTAGCTAGATCGTAGGATGCTCTGAGGGTGTTAACTGTTTTACAGTGACATGGATATTAATTCTGAATTTACATGAATATCTGATGAAGTGATGTTGATGGAATGTTATTTTAGGAACCACAAAAAAATATACGTGACGCTACTGCCGTTGCTTACATACCCGGTATTTTTTTGGGAGAGTAGAATGTGTACATAGCTACCTAAATGGAGTTATCCAGTGTGGTTAAAGACAACAAGTGGCCCTGAATTGTTGATCGCTTACTGTAATCTAAATGTTATTTTAGGAAGTACATAATGTCTATAGCTAGAATGGTGAAGTGCAGAATGTGTATATAAAATTGAAACCATCAACAGTACACGACAAGCATATCTGAAGGATAGCTTCATTTGTGCAATGTCATAATATACCAAATGATAGTCTTCCCAGCTATGCTATTAATATTATAATGAATGATACTTTCTCAAATCCATAATATTAGGAAGTTATATAATATAAGTACACTGCAAAAACATGAGGGTTATTTTAACCCAGCTAGTTGCAATTTAAGGGTCAATAACAATCACATGAGGGTTGGTTTTGCCCCTTAAACTGCAACTGTGGCAACTAAGCTGGGTTAAAACAACCATCATGTTTTTGCAGTGTAAGTAAACACCCTTACATGTACAGTCGTTTAAGCTGTAGCACACATAGATGGTTTACATGTATGACTTCAGCAGGTTGCATAAGAGAAGGATTTTTAAAATAGCAGAAACTCACAATGTAATGCTGATGACAATGTGTGGGAATCAATCGTGTCCTAAGGGATCACAGATGAAGTTGCTGCTTGTGAAGACTAAAGTTTCAGAATTTTTAAAAACACACTGACTTCATTATTTATTTTACATTATGATATGCTTTAGGGTACATAATATAGGCAGACTATATCAGCACACTGTGTTTACATTAGTTGAGTAGATAAAGTAGTACCATTTGCAGATATTTCTTGTTTATCATTTGTTGCATTTTATGTTATGCTAACAGTGTAGCTATACAAAACAAAAGTAATGAAGTGGTTACTGATGGTGCAGGGCTTATTCTTATTTCTCACGTTAGCACTGACTCAAGGTAAATTGAATGACTATTCTCCATGTATTGACACTGCATATAGATACCTAATTATGTCAATATTTTGTGATACACATATATTTATACCTGGTGCTTATAGAACAGAATCTTGTAGCTAACCTGCATGCTATGTTTCTATAGCTAATGATTAGCTATTCTAGCTGTAGTCCTAAACTTGGACCTAATGAAGTCAAAGCAGTATCTGGTCCATTTGCTTTTCATGAGCTGCAATTGTTAGAAGATCTAGAGTTAGAAAATGATGGAAATCTGATACATCAGTGGACATCTGCGTACACATAGATGTAATAGGCCAGGGTTAGGCATAATAGCTAATTTTTATACCTGGAATTATAATTACTGAGAAAAATGCCCGTCTAGCAAGTTCTGCAATGAAGCTTAGATAGTCATCTAGCTTATGATCCTATGCATTGATTGTTTGTAAAAATAATAAAGAGGAGAATCTTTCTGCTGCCGTCTAAAATACGTTTTTCTACTAGTCTGCCTATTTACACACGGCCAATTACGAACTGAGATTTTTTCGGTCCACGGCCAATCACGAAATATTTCCGCAAGGTCCGTGCAGTCGAGTTGACGGGCTGAGAACAGGCGAGCTGCCGAATCTACACCACAAAGGAGAGGGAGCAGCTCGAGAGAGATGAACATTCTAGCGTGAGTTGCCAGAAGTTCGTACGGGGCGGCTGGCCATCGAGGGCGAACACTCACGACAAAGTCGAAGCGGTCGGACCCTTTATAGCTCGTCTCTGTGAAGCCACGACAGGTAGCTAAGCGATGGAGAATCGTGCAGTTTTGACCTGCCACATCCCTTTTGTTCATACATCAAGTTGCCAGGGCACAGAACTCGATTGCCTGCATGGGTGTGGCTACGCCGCTGCTTGCAGCAAGGCTACTACTAACCTGGAAACTGTAGTAAACCTTCCTTGGTAGCATTATGAGATAGATCTTTGACCCTCCATGCACCACAAATTTGAAGAAGGTATCCAAGTACCTCCCAGATGCAATTTTGAGCATGTGTCTTGTGAAGCGCGACAGACAAATCTACCCACATAATATGGAAACACAAAAATGATAGCTGAGATTTTGAGCCCATATGTCGTGATTATTTGCCTTGCTGCACTCAGCAATTAAACTCCCTTCCTGCAATACGGGTCAGGTATTAGCAGACCACATGCACCGCAGTTTAGAGCATTATGAGCAGGATGTCCCAACTCTATACCTATCAAGCAACGTCTTTGAGAGTTCATAATACAGACTCTTGATTACATGGACAGCAGAACACAGGTAGCAGGGTAGGGATGCTACAGAGAAGGAACATTCAGTTACTCTTGGGGGAAGAGGGAGGGGGGGGGGGGTTGCATGCACACCAGCAGCACTCCGGATGTTACACACAAACCCTCGCTCACACTCACCCCACAGTGTCTTGTATTCACCTAGTATATAGCTATATAGCTAGTATGTTTCTTACTATCGAGGGTAATCGCTCTGCCGAGTATAAAGTATAGCGGTCGAGTAGAAGCGGATGTATTTGAATCGCGACTTGGGCGGGGCGAGACGGGTCACGAGCCAGCCTGTCGCGAAAATAACAATTGATACCAGAGCCTCCAACCGCACGAATTCATCCGTAATTATACGGAATTACACAGTCATGTACGGACCTACGAAATTACGGAGACAATACGGATATCGGATGTGGTGGTGTACGGGGAAAATGCACGTGTATGTTTTTATTAGCTAGCTACGTACAACTTCAACTGCCATGTCAGGGAGTAGTTCTAGTAGTAGTAGTTGTTACCCTGCTAGTTTTACCAGTGAAGATTTTGAATCTTCTGCTCTCGGTAACACTGACAGCGAATGTCCTCCAGCCAAAAAGAAGGCTAAGACTGTCACTCAGAGTAGCAGTCATGCGAAGTTCAAGCCAAGTTGGAAGTTACCGTTGTACATTACATCAAGCTCGAAAGGAAACAAATATGCTTACTGCAAGCTATGTTCCAGTCACTTCACTGTTTCTCACGGTGGTTTTAACGACCTCAAACGCCATGTAGATGGTGCAGGACATCAACAGAGGCTCAAGGATTCCCAAAAGAATGCTAGTATCTCAACATTCTTTGGAGAAGCTCGAGAACCCAGCTTGGCTCATGCCTCCAAGGTTATGTCTGCTGAGTTGATGATGACACAATTCATTGCCATGCACAACCTTCCTTTTCAAGCAGCTGATCATCTCTCAGATCTATTTTCATCAATGTTCCCAGATTCGAAAATTGCAGCCGATTTTGCATGTAAGCACACTAAGACCAAAGCTGTCATCTGTGATGCTCTTGATCCTCATTTGAAAAAACCAGTTATAGATTTAGTGAAAACCTCACCATTTAACCTCCTCTGTGACGAATCTAATGAAAGAGGTGATGCGGTAAAGCTTCTCACCATACTTGTTAGAGTCTTTGAGCCCAATAATGGTATCATAGTTACCCGCCATCTTGAGACTGTTGGCATAACTGATCTCACTGCCGATGGAATCTTTACAGCTCTGGAGGAGACTCTTCAGAAATACCAATTGCCATTCAGCCATGTCATGAGCTTCACATCCGACACTTGCAATGTAATGAAGGGAGCAAGAGGTGGAGTGATAGCCAAATTACGTGTAGAGCAGCCGAAGATTATTGACATATACTGTGTGTGTCATTTGGTGAACCTTTGTGTGAAAGCTGCTACAAAAACACTACCTCTGAAGGTTGATGATCTCTTGGTTGATATTTATTACCACTTTCGTAACAGTGTCAAAAGGATGGCATCGTTACATGATTATGCAGAGTTTTGTAGTATCGAGTACAAATCTGTCTTAAACCACTGTGAAACTAGGTGGCTTTCTCTTAGACGAGCTATTCAACGTACATTAGAAATGTGGGAACCTTTGTGCTCATATTTTTGCAGCCATCCTGATGTGGAAAAGCCAGGAAAGGTGAGAACAATCTTTAGACTTCTTAGTGATCCACTAACGAAGCCATGGCTGTGCTTCCTTTCAAACACGCTAGCTGTGTTCGACAAGTTCAATGTTTTTTTTCAAACATCATCTACTGCCACAATTCACAAACTTCATGGTGAAAGTGAACGTCTTCTTAAGACAGTGTTGTCTTTCTTCATCGATCCGTGTGTCCTAAGGCTTAATTCGAGTGACTTGACCAAGGTCAACTACACTGACCCCTCTATTCACCTGCCTGAGGAAGAATTGTTTATTGGAGATGACACTGCTGCTTTCATTCTTCATCTTCGTGACAATGAGGGTGAATCGGTGGAAGGATTCTACAAAGGAGTTGTTAAGTTTTATGAAGGATTTGTGAAAAAGCAGTTAAAGGCATTTGATTTTAAATCACAAATCTTTCACATGCTCTCATTTCTTGACCCAATTCAAAGTCAAAATATACCACAATCTACTTTTGACCTGATTGAAGATAACATCCCAGTTGTATTTAATAAGGCAGTTACAAAATTAGAGCACCGTGAGTTTGTAACTGACACTGACATTGATCCTGAAGTAGACTGTGATGCAGTTAAATTTTGGCTGAAAGTATGTAGCATGAAATCACCGATGGGAGAACTCAAATATGAGAATCTTGCAACTCTAGCTTTACAACTACTATCAATTCCTGCGTCCAATGCTGACAGTGAAAGAGTGTTCAGCTTGGTAAGACGAATCAAAACTGAGTTTCGCTCTTCACTCTCCACAGAAACTGTGTCAGCTCTTATTGGTTGCCATTTTAATAAAACTAGCAAATGCTGTGAAATGACGAAATTTGCAGACTGTTTGCTTGTTAAAGCTAAAACGTGTACACATGAGAGAAATATGAGTTATACTAGCACCTAATGTATGTTGTATAGTTTATGTGCATTTGCAAAATAATTTCAACAAAATACTGAAATCTTTTCAAAATTACTGAAATTAGGAGAAAATTGTACTGAAATTATTCAGGGCTGGTTGGAGGCTCTGTGATACGGCTATGGCGCTGGAGAAGCTACGAAAAAGCGACCGGTGTTTGGTAGATTGCTGCCTCTGTCTGCAATATATGTTCAAGGATCAGCCATGGCTGCTGTGGGTGAGTGGAGAGACGAGGTCGGCTGCTCGAAACTCACAAGCGTATCGCTCCAACGTGCCGTCCGTTAATTGCGCTTATATCTCTACTGAAACAGAGGCTACATAAACTCTACTAACCTGGGAGCTGTAGTAAGCCTTCCTTAGTAAAGGTATGTGGTAAACCTGTCCAGATCTCTGACGGTTCGTGTGCGAAGATGGCATTCGTGTAACTACCAGAGACGCCATTTTGACCACGTGCTTTGTAGGGGCCCCATAAGGAGACATATAAAATGTATATAGTTTTGTTTTGGCCATAACTCCTCATAGAAAGTGAAAGTAGAGAACCCCTATGTTGAAAATCTTAGTTTTCACCCAAGAATCACATGGATCATATAATGTAATGTTTTAGAGGTCACAGAGGTGTGAAACCTATACCATTGTGATCCTTGGGGAACAAATAAGAAAACGCACGTGAAGCTCCTCTACTTTCAGTTTCTGTGAGGAGTTATGGCCGAAACAAAACTATACACATTTTATATGTCTACTTATGGGGCCCAACAAAGCACGCGGTCAAAATGGCATCTCTGCTGGTTACATGGATGCGGTCTTCGAAATGAGAGCGCACGAAGCGTCAGAGAACTGGGCAAGTTTACCACATATTTTTTACTAAGGAAGGCTTACTACAGCTCCCTGGTTAGTAGAGTTTGTGTAGCCTCTGTATGAGTAGAAATAGTGTCGCTTTTTCCACTCCCACCGCCACACTCGCGTTCCACCTCTTCCGTCTTTCCACTCGCGTTCGCCCTCTTTCCACTCGGCCGACAGGGTCGCTTTTTCCACGCCCATCGCCGCACTCGCGTTCGCCCTCTTTCCACTCGCGTTTGACCTCTTTCCACTCGAGTTCGGTCTCTTTCCACTCGCGTTCGCCTCTCCCCACTTTCCACTCGCGTTTGACCTCTTTCCACTCGCGTTCGCCTCTCCCCACTTTCCACTCCCGTTTGACCTCTTTCCACTCGCCTTTTCACTCGCTTTTTGCCTCTTTGCACTCTCTTCCCACGCGTTTGGTCTCTTTCTACTCTCGTTCGCCTATCTGTATATGATTCTGACTACGTGTAGTTACCTCAAATTTTTTTTGTTATTTACCAGGATGCAGTTATAATTTTGCTCATTGTGTTTCATGTGTGTATAGGTCCATATATCAGTCTTATTATTAGCTACAAATTTCTAATAAGAAATTGATACAACATGACACAGTTTGTAGAAGTGACTTCACGGTATAGGGATTAGGTAGCACCAACTGATGACACTGTAAACTAAACACTTGACTGTATGGTAATGGTGGCTCTTGAGCATCAGTTGTCATGTACTGCATCCACAGGTGAGCATCTACAGGTTGTAGATAATATCACAACCTGCAGCAACAATACATTAACACCATACCTAACTAGCTATGCAGTACACTACAATGCTGACATGTAGCTAACGCCCTATATCTGAATACTCATGCAGGAATAGAAGTATTTGAGAAGCAACTCTGCAGAGTTAAAACAAACTCGAAATTAAAGCTACATACCACCCAATTATAATAAGAGCTATTACTATCGAGTTGCGCTGGTGTCATTGCTTGCATGCTGGGCCATGACTCGTAAATGTCAAAGTCTGATTACCTCAGACCACACCCACCGACGCGACTGAAAGGCGCGTGGAAAGAGGTTAAACGCGAGTGGAAAGCACGCAACCTAAGCTACGTAGTGACTCTCTCGGCCGAGTGGAGAGAGGGCGAACGCGAGTGGAAAGAGGGCGAACGTGAGTGGAAAGAGGGCGAACGCGAGTGGAAAGAGGGCGAACGTGGGCGAACGCGAGTGGGAAGAGGGCGAACGTGAGTGGAAAGAGGGCGAACGCGAGTGGAAAGAGGGCGAACGCGAGTGGAAAGAGGGCGAACGCGAGTGGAAAGACGGAAGAGGTGGAACGCGAGTGGGGCGGTGGGAGTGGAAAAAGCGACCCTGTCGGCCACGGTAATTAGCGGACGGTGCGTTCGAGCGATACGCTTGTGAGTTTCGAGCAGCCGACCTCACTCACCCGCAGCAGCCATGGCTGATCCTTGAAAATATGTTGCAGACAGAGACAGTAATCTCCCAAAGATCGGTCGTACATGTAGCTTCTCCAGCAGCATTGCCATGCATGGTTCCGGGTCAATTGTTATTTTCGTGACAGGCTGGTTCGCGACCCGTCTCACCCCGCCCAAGTCGCATGACATCCGTTTCTACTGGACAGTTATAGTAATACTTTACAATTGGCAGAGCAATTACCCTCGATGCAAATTAAAAATGACCATTCCTTTTGTGGGTGCAGCTGCTTTTGCAACATTGGTGCATTGTAAGGGTTGAGCTCGATAATTTGCTGTCTCACGTACACATGTGTACAGTGAGGCCATGCCGAGTCCATATCTTATGCAGGGGAGCGGCCTAGCCTCGTACCCAGGCCACACCCCCCTGGCCTGGGTACGAGGCTAGGGAGCGGCCAAGTCATTAAATTACAAAAAATGAAAGCCAAGTGCTTGCGTGAATGTCTTCAACTCTCTCGTACCATTTGCTGATATTTGACAGGGAGAGCATCTGCATGAAGTTTATATCCAACAATCTTCATTTGGAGTTGACGTACCAGCAACTCCTAGCTGACCAGTAGCTACAGCTTTTCACCAGGCAGGCCTAATCACTAAGCTTCCAGACATTATTGGAAAGCATCAACACAGGTGGACAGCACAAAAGCTACATAAGTACCAATGCTGACCAAAACAGCATCAGACCAGAACAGAGTATATGGGTAGATTCGTGAGCATAATTGGTGCAATTATTGAGAATTACTAGAAAGTTTAACAGTGCAGGAACTGGTATTCAGGTTTTAAAACTATGTAATGAAGCATAGGGGTGCACTTCAGTCAATATTGAAAACACTCTTGGACCTCAGTCAGCATACCAAACCAACACCTATGCTTTATACTATTACATAATATAGGTCAGCTTACCCAGCACGAATCACCAACAACATGGAAACATTTACTCCGTACAGGAAGTGCACAGATCAGATGTTTCACTACACCTGGCACTAGTTCTGAAGACCGGAATTGTGCTAGCAGTGAATTTGATGCTGCAAGCATAGAAAGATGCTGTCTCGACCCACGTGGACAGTTCTTCATTGATGGATCAGGCTGTACTCCCTGCATTGGTATGTAGCTAGAATGGTTCAGGCACGATCTATTGAATTGAGTGTGAAATAAATGTTTATGGGCTCCGGATACTAATGGAGTACTTACCAGAGCATATTACTCAACTGATGAGTGCTGGCCATCACAATAGGATAAGGCTGTGTAGTCTGTATGGGGTACAACATAGTATTTGTTCATGAGTGTTAAGGGATTAGTTGTCTGTATATTGAGTGTGACCACACTGCCAAGTGTAAGTACGGTGGGCCAGATGAGCATGACAAACAAGCTGAGATTCAGTGTGGCTACACTAGAATTGCTGGAAATTATACCGTTCAATGGAGACTGTCCAGTGGCCATTAGGTCGGAATATTATTCTCTTAGCCTCATACCCAGCCATCCAAGCTTTTTTTGCTTAATTCTGCAAGCGAAAGAAATCTGGGACGGCTGGGTACGAGGTTATTATTCTCTAATGTAATAGACAATAAGCAGTGGCGGCCGTGGGCAAGCAGAGAAACAAGGCGAGCTGATTGAAACCAATCAATCGTGCTGTCTATCTAGTCATATTAGCGGTGGGTGCGTGAGACTACTGACTATTACACAGCATTCTCGTTTCGAGCCTCTCGATTGTGCCACCTCTCTTGTGATGCTTACAATTCAGCTTTTATATACAATACACACATAGCTAGAAAGTGTGAGGCATGGTCACGCCTGTGTATCAGGCTTAAGAGAATGGCTGCCTCATGGCTCGTTAACGCCTGCACTGAGCTTTTTTTGGTCAGTTCTCTAAGGGACAAGCTTACCAGACAAATTTGATCCAAATGTTTTATTCCTCTGAAAAGATTCATTGCTGTCTATCTAATGGTATCGGTAAGTCTCTTCAGTTCAAGATTTGAATTAATTTGTTCCCTAATTTTTATGTTTCTGCCCCATAGCTAGCAGGACAGTCACAGATGACTATATTACATATTTAAGCATAAAGGTTTGCAGTCTAGTATCATGCTTATGTGTACACATTAGAAATCAGAGCCACAAACTTGGCAGTGCATGTACTGGTTTTCTTAGTGCTGATGGTACATTAGACATCTAATGTATGCACTGATCAACTATGAAGGAGTATCATTATTTTTTTTTCAGTATTTGGATGGATTCAAGGGACAAACACTACTCTCAATGAGACAACTGGTACTCAAATGCTGCAAGCAGGTTTTTTGAAAGGAGGTGCTGTGCAAACGTTCGTAACTGCTCAAAGTGTGGCAAGTTTCATGATAGGAGTTGAAGAAAGAGGTGCAGGTAAGTGGAGCTACCAGAACAAATAAGTAAGTGAGAGAGTTATTATTTATACACCAACACGACCAAAGACACGTGTACATGTATGATACAGTGCCTACCATTATGAAAAAGGGGTAAGACCTAGCTACAGTGACAGGCTCACTATACAAGACTAGCTAAATGTACAGTGTATGGATAATAATGGCAGTCTCGTGGTCACCAAAAAATTCTTTTCATAGAGAAACACAGCATATGTGTGTTTCACTGTGAAATTTTTTTTTTACCAGCCGGGTGCGCGCGAAACTGGTACTAAGATTCGCATCTGTCTGTGTGTGTTGGTCCGCAATTATCACGTGCGCTAAGTTACGTCATTGCGTTACTGTGCCACTATCTGCGAGCGCAGTGAAAGCTACTGGAAGTTTGCAGGCTCAATAGGCCAAGGTACGTCAAGCTAGATTAGTTTTGTGTTGCCTAGACGGCGAAAGAATGGTAGGTAACGATGATACTTCTGTTTTGGCAGGTTGTGATAGCTAATTGGACGCGCATAACGAAATTGCTGTATCAGCATTTTCGCTGGAAGCTGGGCACGATGACTGTCAAGCCAAGCTGATTCATTCTACAGCTGCTTTTAGCTTGGACTGACCTGTTGCTGAGCACAACCTTCAGTTGCATGGTGTATGTAAATACCCAGCTGGTTTTTAGATATGAAATGTCAGTCTTGTTTGGTAACCACGAGACTGCCATTATTTTCAGTATACAGTGCCTACCATGTTAGGCATACTTTTGCATGAGCAATGCTGTTCATTCCAAAAACAATACTCCTTAAATGGCGGGGGGGGGGGGGGGGGGTTGGGGGGCAAAAAATTACTACAAAGCAATTCAGCAAACTTAATATGGAATCACATGGACTCTTGTGCCATTTGGGAATACCCGTATGGCTGGAAAATTTGGCGGGGAATTTAATTTGGCAGATTGGCGGATTCGTGAGTAATCCGGCAAATTAAATTCCACCAATATTTTTGCATGATGTCATTGTAATGTTCAGTGGGTGGGGTTTGCGAATTCGACGGAAGAATGGTGTTGTATAAGTACTTCAGCAGAGAGGAACATGGACCCAAAAAGCACCTTGTTCTGCAGCAGATTATGCCGTTTCTATGCAGAAAAAGTGAGCGGGCAGTGGAAATCTTCCTAGGAACATGGCCGACGATGATATTCCTTCGCATTACTGCTACTGTGACTGCGTATGGGTCCTTGTTGTTACCACTTTCTCGCTTACCTGAGAACTCTTCCACCACACTCGGTGTCCACGTACATTCGTAGACATGATGTCCTCGAACACAGCTTTCTACAGACAGCGCAGCCTCCATTGTAGCGCAATATCGATAGCAACTTGGTGGGGCATTTGGGTTATGTGCTGTGTGATGCCATTGCTCACGAAAATCAAACTGCCAAATTAAAATCCGCCAACTTGAATTCACGACCAATCCGCCAAATTTAATTCCCACCAAATTTTCCGCCCATATGGTAACTGCATTTGCAATAGGCAAAATTGCACTCGCTTCACTTGTGCAATTACCTTATCTCATGCAATTATTCCCAAATCACACTCGAATCCGTGTGATTATCTACCCATACAAATTGGCAATTTGACAAAATATTAGATAGTTATTGCTGTGTGAGCTGACCAATATGTCTGCGGTTAGTTCTGTCAAGTACATTTGTGCTGATGGAAAGGCATTTTGTATGGGATATTGCACTCATATCATAGCAGTTTCAAAGAAATCACAATTGTTTAGCAGTTCTTTACTAGAGTGGATGCTTGTCGTTATATGAAAACTAAAAGGTATCTTTGGTTTTGGTGTGAGCCTAAAAAGGGAGGGGGGTGGGTAGTAGCTATTCCCATTTGGAATGGCACTTTTTTCTGCGACTAACCAGAGCCTTGAAACAGTGTGTAAAATGCTAAGTGTTGGGCCAAATTTTTAATTCAGCAGTTAAGCAGATGTGTTAATGAGGGAGACTGTATTGTGTGTGCTCACTGTACCACAAAATTATGGAAGTGCGCATGCACACTCACTATTGGTGACATTGATTGTTCATGATGGCTGAGATATGAACCGTGGGGCAGCTTCTGCTAGGATATTCTTTGGTGCATTTTCCCTCACTATACTTGTATATATAATGCTTATGTGTAGTAGAGAGCATGACCCATGAAAGTGTACTGATATAATCTGTCCAGCTTGGTGATCAGGCGTGCAAATTATAGGAGTTGTATCAAACTGAGTTCTGATCCAGGGTTACATAATGGTTCTCCATACACTTATTTTTCTTTTGCAGAGGAAGGTGTCAATGCAGATTTTGTAATTCCGGATACTTCGCATTCACTATTTGGAGCGAATCCTGATCCATTTAATGTTCCAATCACTGTTCGGTTGGACGGTATAGCACTGGAACCAGCTGAGGAGTTTACTTTGAGTATACAACCAGTCAATCCTACTGCAGTGCGTATATTTGCTGAAGGAACACCTGGCCTGATTGCTCTTCCTGAAATAAGTGTTGTGATTCGAGATTTGGAAGGTAAGAAATGTTGCTAAGCGTCAAATAATTACATGATTGTAAACTTTAAATTACATGGGAATGTTATTGCTCATTGTGCGGACAGAGTACATGCATACTATACCTGCCTGTAACCTATTAACAACTAGTTTACTGTCAGCAATGGAACCTACCAAGCTACAAAGAAACTGGTAAACGGAAAACTAGCTCTGCCATAAAAGAGCCTCTAAGTCCACCAATTAATTGGGGCTATGTTTGACTCATTGCGTCAGTCAGCAACCTCTCTCACTGCTCAGCCAACATAGCTAATGCCCACACAATGAGCAATAATATTCCCATGTGCATCATTTGTATATTGTTATGTAAATCTCCATTCAAATTGATGGTTCATACAGATAGTTAGGCAGCTAGTTTTGTATTTAGTTGTGGGTCAGTCAATGGTAGGCATGGCTTAGAGATTAAGCACTAGCTAACATAGCTATTATCCTACAGAATAGCATTACAAAATCTCAAGCTAGTATCTACCCCATCTTTTTGTAGTATGTTACTCTTCCTACATCGCATGTGTGACAGAACATTTTTCAGACTTTCTTTGAGCTTTGGTTAATGTATCACCTATTTCATTTATGATGTCATCGATCTGTTCATGCAGCACGTGATCACAATATAATAAGATGTGAGAAAATGGCACGCTAGCTACAAGCGGCGTCACATTTTGAGGTCTTTTGCCGAGATGTGAACTTAGAAAACGTTCCAATCGCTTGCTGATATGCCGATGAAGGCAGAACTTCAGCAGCAGGTACTGGAATTGTCCCAGAAGTTGGACGAGGCCGAGGCCGAACGGGATGAAGCTCTGGAGCGAGCAGAGCGGGCCGAGCTGAGAGTGGCTGAGTTACTGAGCGAGAATGAGCGCCAGCAAAGTCGACTCGACGAGGCTCTTGCCGAGAATCATGATGTCCGAACGGGGGAAGGAGGGCCTGAAACTGGCCTGAGCCACGTGCAAGAGCTCGAGGAGGCACGTGATGAAATAGACCGATTGGAGTGGCAGTTGGAAATTGCACGGCGGGACCTGGAGTTGAGCGTGGCCCGAGCGAGAGAGGAGGCCCACTTGGATCACGAGAAGGAGCTTGAGACTCGAGATGAGCTCATTGCACTTTTTAAGGAGAAGGTACGGCTAGCACAGCAGGTGCAGGCTTCACCAAAGAGTGCACTAGTGGAGGCAAGCTCAGGGAGCGGGTCAGAGACTGGTATGACCACTGCAGTAAAACCTGCTAAGCAGACGGAAGATATGTCGAAGGGGAAAGTGGTAGTGGCTGGTGACCGGGGCACTCACACATCACTCCCAACATTGCCACCCTTTGCTGGAGAAGAGAGTAAGGATGATGGAGAGTCCTTTCACCGGTGGATACGCCGATTGGAAAGGCATGCTGAGTTGGAGCGGTGGAGCGACCGTGAGAAACTTGTGCAACTGGAGTTGAGGTTGAAGGGACGAGCGGAGCGATTGTTTGAGGTGCTGCCTGAGGAAGTGAAAGAGAGTTATAGCTCGGTCGTGGAAGGTCTCAGGAAGCGCTTGGCACCAGTTAGACGAGAAGCTCTCTTATCTGCCCAGTTGATAAAGAGAAAGCAGAAAGTGAATGAAACAGTGGACCAGTATGCACAGGGGTTTGAGGGCTTGTTTGAGCGGGGCTATGGAAGACGGACAGGAATGGATGCGGAATCCAAGGCTTTGTTGAAGAGGGATTTGTTTGTCCAGGGCTTGATGTTGAAGTGGCAGGAAAAGGTCCTGCCATCCGCAGAGACCTTCGCGGACTGCTTGCACCAGGCAAGAGCAGCGGAGGAGCAGGAACGGCAGTTGGGAGAACTGCACCAATTGAAACCAGTCGAGCCAACTCGACCGTCGACTGTGGAACCGGCGCACCAGAGAAAATCTGACATTGTGATCAGATGTCATAGGTGTGGTAGTACCCGTCACAAAGTGCGTGACTGCCCAATGAAAAAGCCGACAGAGGCTACTGGCCAGAACCCAACAGCGAGAACGAGAGCTGTTAAGGATAGCCTAGATGAGCGAAGCCGACAGCTGAGAGAGCAGTGGACAGAGGTTGAGTACCAGAGGATGGCTCAAGCATATCACCCCACTGGAGAGGTGGACGTAGTGACTGGACCGTTGGGGCGTCTCGACTATGCAACAGTTATGGTGGCTGGGGTGCCGGTGGAGGCAATGGTTGACACGGGGTCATCAGCGACAATTATATCATTCGCCTTGTTTAAGGAGGTCGGAAAAGCTGCCAAGATTCCCAGAGAGGAGTTGAAACCACCTGATGTTGTCTTGCATGACTACAGTCAGAGGTCCATTCCCATTGGAGCTGGTGTCAAGCTGAGTTTTGAGTGGCATGGTAGGACTGTGACTACAGTGGTGTACTTGAGGTCGGAGACAAGTGCTGGAGCGGAGCAGTGCTTGTTGGGCACAAATGTAGCCATCACTCTGGGGTTGATGGTCCCTGGAGTTGGTGTTGAAACTCAACAAGGTAAAGCCGAGCCTAGCGTCAGGCTGGTACAGGCAAGGAGAGTACCAGGTCATAGCGCAGTGGTAGTGAAGGCGCAGCTGGAAACAGATGAGCTGTTGGATGTGCCGGTGATATTTGAACCACATCGGAATTGGATGGACGGAACAGGACTTCATGCAGAGGAGTCGGTGTTGGAGGCTGATAGAGAGGGGTTTGTGAACCTATTGGTGCAGAATCCAACTCCCTATGCGAAGAAGTTGGACGTTGGAGTGACCCTGAGTAAAGAACTGATATTTTAGCCCAGTGATGAGGTTGACCAGGAGGATTTGGTGGAGCAGGCAGGAAGAAGTCAGTGGACTGGTGATCAAGAAGTGGGAGCTGTTAGTGGAGAATCCAGGAAGGAGGTATTGGCTAGGATAGTGACGGTTGGTGATGGAATTGAGGCTGAGAAAAAGCAAGTGATTGAGGAGTGTGTACTGAATGCACACGATGTGTTCGCTCTCTCTCTCTCTCAGATCGTGGCGAGGTTGAAGGCATCGCCCATGAGATTGACACAGGACAGAGCCCACCAATCCACCTCGGCGGGTGCCATTAACCCTTAGGCCAAAGATCAAGGAGATGGTAGCAGAGATGCTAGAAGCAGACGTGATTCAGGAGTCAAATAGTCCTTGGACCAGCCCAGTGGTCTTGGTCAGAAAGAAAGGAGGAGATCTGAGATTCTGTGTCGATTACCGAGCCCTAAATGCTGTCACTCAGAAAGATGTGTTTCCGATGCCACGCATCGATGACATGCTTGATCAGCTGGGAGGAAAGACGATTTTCTCTACCTTAGATGCTCGGTCTGGATACTGGCAAATCCGGATGGGAGAATCGTCCCGTGAGAAGACCGCCTTCACAACTCATAATGGCCTATATGAGTTTTAAGTTCTTCCGTTTGGGGTGTGTAATGGGCCAGCCACCTTCCAGCGAGTGATGCAACAAGCTCTCAGAGGCATGGGCGAGTTCTGTAGTGTCTATGTGGATGACATTATTGTATTCTCGCAAACAGTGGAGGACCACATTGGTCATCTGGAGCAGGTGTTCAGCCGCCTGCGGGAAATCGGTCTGAGGCTGCACCCAGCTAAGTACAGATTTGCATCAC
This sequence comes from Phakellia ventilabrum, assembly GCA_963921505.1. Classification (NCBI taxonomy): domain Eukaryota; kingdom Metazoa; phylum Porifera; class Demospongiae; order Axinellida; family Axinellidae; genus Phakellia; species Phakellia ventilabrum. The sequence goes on along the minus strand of OY997395.1, from coordinate 3,673,435 downwards.
CACAAGTTGCATTCTTGGGACACCTGATTACGGCACAAGGAATCCTTCCAAACCCAGACAAGATCAAAGCAGTGAAGGAGTTCCGGAACCCCACTAATGCAAGGGAGGTTCGAGAGTTTCTCGGGATTGCCGGATACTACAGGAGGTTCGTCCCAGGCTTCTCCAAGGTTGCTGGGCCACTTCACAACCTCACTAGGCAGAGTATGCAGATCCAATGGACACCAGAGTGTCAGGAGTCGTTCGATCAGCTGAAGGAGCTGCTAACCTCCCCCCCTGTGTTAGCTTACCCGGACTTTGAACGGGCGTTCACTCTCTGCACGGATGCTAGTGGCCAAGGCTTGGGGGCTGTGCTCAAGCAGGAAGTTGAGGGACACCTGCATCCCATCACTTATGCTAGTCGCACACTCTCCAACTCCGAGAAGAATTATGGAATTACCGATTTGGAGGCACTTGGGGTTGTGTGGGCATTGAGACACTTTCGGGCATATCTTCTCGGTCATCAATGCACTGTTGTCACTGATCATGCTCCACTGAAGGCAATGCTAAAAGCACGCCACTCGTCAGGAAAGCTGGCCAGGTGGAGCCAGACTATCGCAGAGATGGATGTCGAGATAGTGTATCGCCCAGGGAGAAAGCATGGCAATGCCGATGCCCTGTCTAGATCACCCTTGGAACACCCAGTCCCAAGTGAGGAAGTTGAAGTTAATCAGATTGGTGAGGCTGAGCCGAGTAAGCTCGTGAAGGCCCAGAAAGAGGACCCACGGCTGAGGAGTATTGTGGAGTACATGGAACAGGGGACCTTGCCGTCTGAAGAGAAGGATGCTAGGAAGATTGTTCTTGAACGTTCTTGTTTCGCTCTGGTGGATGGTGTGTTGTGTTGTGTTGATCGTGCTCGTGGGAACCGTTCAAGGATCGCTGTTCCAAACTCATTGAAGGAAAAGTTGATGGAGGAAGCTC